>LPNX010319055.1:134110-438791 GCA_001517045.1 Pseudotsuga menziesii | reverse complement strand
TGATGGTGTGTTAAGGAGAGAGAGGAGGGGGGTTAAAGGTAGGGAGAGGAGGAGGGGGATTAGAGGTAGGGAGAGGAGGAGGTGGGGATAATAAGAGTTAGGGGGAAGATGGGAGTGGGGGGGGGGCATAAAATAATAAAAATATTGGTATAATTGACAATGTGGTCAATTCTATAGTTACATAATAAGAACTCGTTGTATTATAGAAAAATGCACACTCATTTTGCTGTAATAAAATGTGCACTCATTTTGTTGTCATAAAATGCACACTCATTTTGCAGTAATATAACGCACACTTGTTTATTAGTAATATAACGAGCGTGCATTTTTTTAAATTAAAAATGTATTCCCGCCCAATGATAAGGCCAAGCTTCCACCCATGCTAGCGTGGAATTCTTATGCCTATGTGTCTGCTTCAAACATTGTTTCGGATTCAACATGCCTATGCCTTGGAGTATGATAAACCATGGATAATTGAGAATTATATCCAAATTTTCAATATGCTCATGTTTAGCCATTGGTTATAGTATGCTGCACACCTCAATTTTTTATGAAATTTTAGAAACATATATGGTTTTTTTTGTATATTCTAAATATATAATTTTTAACAAGAATATGTAATTTTTTCTATTTTTTTCTTATTTATCTTGTGTCATCACTCCTCAACTCAAAAAATACACTGTTAGTGTTTTGTGCATAAATCTTTCATTTATCAACCATTTTGAAAACAAATTGTATGGTGCACTAAAGAACACCGACCTCTACATGCTATTAAAAAACCATTTCCAAATAATTGTATTAAGACATTCAAATGTTGCACTCACAATTAACATACCGGTTTTGAGGTTTGATCACTTAGATAATTAAAAAATAAATAATAATACTATTTATATCATTGAAAAAGTAGTCGTGCACTAGTACTGTCTGTTCTCTATATGTGTACCAGTTTTTGTAATTTTATTCCATCATTTAGTCACTCAAAGGCTACACCCACAAAAGCATATACCTTATAATTTGTCCCAAAAATAAAAAATCCCCATTAAAAAATATCTAATTTTAGATAGTTAATAACATTTTCAATAGAAAAAAATTATATATTTGGAAACATCATTCATTTTATTACATTTCATATTTTTTACTCATTGCAATATTCATTGTGTAAGTGTCTCAAAATATCCATGTAAGTTGATGGAGGCATGTTTTTTCAGTTTTCTATTTCATCTAACATGTCAAGAGAGACCCTCATTAGCTTGCACACACCCAATTGGGTGATTTACAACTGTACCATAAATCAACGTGGGACTATAAACATAATCATATTCCAAACAAAAAACTTATAACTTACGGGTCAACCATGGCACACACACCATAATGCTTCAACTTTATACAAACCTTCACATTGGGTTTGGGACTAATGCTATCGTGGGGTTGGACTAATTCCATCATGGTGATGGCTAGTCGCTTCCCCTTCCCTAAGGTTTGAGAAGTATTATTAACATAAGAGTTAGGGAAAATCTTAAAACATTAAACTATTTAAATGATCCATAACCATAACTTTAGAGCTAGGCTCAATTAAATTCAATCACCCCTTTCTTTTATATCAATAGAACCTTGTTATAAGCATAACCAATAGTATAAGCATGATTAATGATAGAGTTGAAAACCATGAACACTCATTGCACAAAGAGGCGTTCTACAACCTAGTATGGGGGAGATCTTGTAATGTAACGTTCCTCATGCATGTAACATTCCTCATGTAAATGACGGCTATAAATATTATGAGGGAGATGTTGTAACGTTCCTCATGTAAATGTCAGATATAAATATTTACTTCTATTTACTTATGATTTTCGATTATGCGGGAGATGTTGTAACGTTATGTAACTTTCCTCATGTAAATGTCAGCTATAAATATTTACTTCTATTTACTTATGATTTCCAATTATGAGGGAGATGTTGATTAATTGAGGTTGTTGTTAAAATATTTATTGTTTCAAAATTTAGATCTACAAATTTAGATCAATGAAAGGTTGAACAAATTTTTGAGTATAATTTGACCTATACATGAAATTTTACCCTTTCATATCAAATTAAAGATCTAAAAGATGAGTATCTTACCTCTGAATTTCTTCCCTTTCAATATCTAATTTAAGATTCTTTTACTAAAAAATTGACTTGCTACTTCCAAAAGAAAACAATAAAAACTATTCAGGGAAAAGATTGAAAAAAGTGCTTATTGAATTAACAAAATCCACCAATAACTAAGTTCAAACGCGAGTGTTTTTTAAACTATCTTTGGCAGCCCAAATTTTTTAAATTAAAAATATGCATTCTAAAGAGCACAAATTTGGGTGAAATTTTTCAAAAAAATGAAACCATCCAAATTGTTGTTTTCTTTATGATCCAAAAAACAAGGATTTTTGTTTCCTGTTGAATGCAACAACATACAAGTAGATTTACCTGCTCATGTTTAATAAGATATAGATTTAGATTTAAGTATCATGGATTACTTCAAGGAAACTCAATCTTGTTTGGTGTTATTTTTTAATAATGACAGCAGCAACCAACTTTTCCCCATACAAAAATGGAGCATATGAATATGCCTATGATCAACAACTTATAGTTTCCCATCCTAGATTCACTGTATTTGAACCAGATTTACAATGAGCACATAAGGCCGTTGCTCAATGCTGTGGACACGATTCAAAACCTTGGAGTAGTGAAAGGGGGTATCCGACTACCCACTATTGTTGTTATTGGCAATCAATACTTAGGGAAATCTAGTGTTTTGGAATCCCTTGTTGGGATTATCCCTATGGGGCAATGGATTTGTACAAGAGTCCCACTTATTATGTGATTGAAAAACTACAAATCCCATGAATGTGAAATTGTGATGGAATAAAATGGAAAGAAAAGAAAATTTTCAGAAACAGAGATAAAAGAAACACTTGATACAATTACAGAAGATATTACAGGAAGCGACAAGGGTATAAATGATACGCCTGTGAAACTCCATGTTAAGAATATGAATGCTCCGGATTTGACCATGGTCGATTTACCAGGGATAAGGAGGGTCCCTGTCCATTGGAAGCCATGATATATCTACGAATAGATTGCAAATATAATTAAGCAATACATTTCTCCTAAAGAGAGTATCATTCTAAATGTGTTATCTGCCACTGTAGATTTCCTCGCCTGTGAGTTCATAATAATGTCTCAGGATGTTGATCAACATAGTGAAATAACATTGGTTGTGGTAACTAAAGTTGACAGAGCTCCTGAAGCAATACTAGAGAAAGTAACAAGGGGCGCTGTAAATATTGGTCATGGTTATGTTTGTGTGCGAAATAGAATAGGGATTGAATCTAATGTAGAATAAAGATGAAGAGAAAGAGATTTGTTTAGAAAAAATAATGATATTTCAAGTATTGATAAATCCATGGTTGGAATACCAATATTGGTCGAAAAGCTTATGCAGATTCAAGAAATAGGAATCTGTAATTGCCTTCCTGATATTGTGAAAAAAATTAAATCCACACTCTCCAAGAGGCAGCTAGATCTTGTGGAATTTCCTATGTATTTATCTTCATTAGTATATGCAATGCTTGAGATTATGAAAGTTATGGATTCCATCAAAGATATGCTAAACATGATTACTATACTAGGGAACTTTAAAGATTTTGAGGGTGAGTTTGATATGAATTGCATTGCTTACTTAAACAGATTGTTCAAGGCTAATTCTAATGATCTTCTCAAAGTAACTACAGTATCAAGAGACAAAAAAAAAAAATTCCGAGGAAATAAAGTTACTGGGAGAAGCACAGGGCATCACTCTTCCAAACTTCTTACCTCATCCTGTTTTTGTAACCTTGCTGAAGAGTAATATTGATTCTCTTGAGAAGCGATCTACAACCCAATATGGGCGAGATATTGTAATGTTATGTAACATTCCTCATGTAGCGTTCCTTTTGTAAATGTTGGCCATAAAAAATAAAAAAATTAATTATCCTACAAAATAAATGTCGGCCAAAAAAACAACCTAATATGGGGGATATGTTGTAACATTCCTACCTAACAAAACAATATGAAATAAAAAATTAATTATCGGCCAAAAAAAATGTAGGTGAGAAAAACAACACAAAATGGGGGAGATGTTGTAATGTTCCTACTTAACAAAATAATAAAAAATATAAAAATGAAATATCTGCAAAAAAAAAATGTTGGTCGTGCACATGGTTTTAAAACCATGTGAAGGACTCCTAAACAACCCATGATTTTATTGTACATGGTTTAGGAGGGCTTTGAAAATGGTTTTAAAACCATTTGCAAGGCCTCCTAGACAACCCATGGTTTTATTGTACATGGTTTAGGAGGTTGTTGCAAATGGTTTTAAGACCATGTGCAAGGCCTCCTAAACAATCCATGGTTTTAGGAGGGATTTGCACATGGTTTTAAAACCATGTATGTGGGAGATGATGTAATGTTATTTCCTAACAAAATATAAAATAATATAAAATATTATATGTCGGCCATAAATAGTATTAAATATTATATGTCCACCTTAAATAAAAGGATGTGTCTTTTGGTCCGAATCGCACCAAAGCTTATAGTTGAGTGCAATACTTAAGAAGAGGTTTGCACCTCCAAAGATTTGATCCCTCTCGGTGCTTGATAGAGCCTAGGATTTGGATCTATGCTGGTAACACATGCATGATAATATTTACGCCACAGAGGTCTAGGTCTTATTCAAATTCATTAAAACCATATTGTCTTTTCAGGAATAAATAACCATGCCTTTATTTTCAAACCAATAAATATTTGCATGGAAAACATGTTGGTACAAACCCTAAGTCTCATACTTATGGGTAGGTCATACATATGTGATAAGGCCAAATCCTTATAAACAACACTTTAAAATTAAATGACAGGATGGGTCAAGATAAGTATAGTCTCCCACTCCTTAGGCTAGGCCAGGCTAACTTAACGAAAAAAACTTTTAATTAAACAGAGTTAAATAAAGTACATCACTTGAAGGAGTGTGGATGAAGGTTCCCAAAGGAACTGGCCATATTTTTCATCAATGTTTCCTGTCATAAACAACAGGATATTGGATATTGGAATCATTAGTAAATTAAACATAGAATGTTGCTAAAGAAAAGGTAAAAATAACACATGTAATTTTTTATGTACAATATTTTGGTGTGTTACATAATGGTATTAGATCATGGTTTCAACACTAGGCTTGAATAGGCTCAACACAAAACTGCTATATAAAAAAAAAACTAAATCTTTTTTATTGTTTTTGAAAATTCTCTTACATGCAGCGAACAGAAATGCAAATATATTTTGTAGGAAATATGGCATATGCGGGAATGTCTGCAGAAGAGGATCATTGCCCAGAACAACCTTTAAATAATGGAGAGGGTAACTTAAGGTATGGAGAGATATGGGTAGATATAAATGAAAGCCAATACAATAAATCTGAATTAAAATGGATTGTTAACAAACTAAGATATGAATAAAGAAAGGTTAAGAAGAATAATGAGAGAATTTTAAAGGCTCAAGAAGAACTGAACACTATCATGTTAACAAAAATATATAATGAAAAAAAGGATAAAAATAAAGAATCTGAATAGGAACTGCCTAAAACTGCCCCACACAATAAACGTAAGGGTATAAAACTGGAATTCTCCAGCCATAACCTTGACACTTCAAGTGAAGAGTCAGTTAAACACCATAGGAAATCGCAAGAGTCAAGCGAAAGCAGTGAAGATAATAAAAAGAAGAAAAAATATAGACCCTATGAGGAAATCTCTGGGAAGTTCAAAAAAATTAAAGCACCCACGTTTAATGTGGAAATAAAGAAGGGCGAAGAGGTAGTAGCATGGCTGTACATAATGAAAAGTACTTCCAAATATATAATTACTAAGATGAGTTGAAGGAAAAAATGGCCATCTATAATATGACCGGAAAGGAAGATATATGATGGAAAGACATAAAGAAATTTAAGGGTATAAAAGAGAGGTATGTAACCTGGAAAATGTTTAAGAAACTATTTAAAATAAAATATTTATATGAACAGTATTATGAAGAAAAAGCTAAGGATTTTTATGAACTAAGGCTAGGGGCCATGTTAATGAAAGAACTATGTAGTAAGTTCTTAAGATTACTTCTCTATGTCCCCTACATAATTGATGAGAAGACAAAGATAAAATGGTTCCTCAGTTGTTTTCCCCTCATGTTTAAAGAACGAATTGAATATGACAATTCAAAGATGCTAGAGGAAGTGATGAGGAAGGCAACCTTCTGTTACGACCAGAATAAAAATAAAAGAGAAAATGTGCCTGCTTGGAAGAATAAAATACCCAATAATTATGATCCTAAAAAGAAACAAAATAAATTTCATAAGAATTCACGGAATAAATACATGGGGTACCAAGGAAATAATTATAAAAACTTTAAACCTGAAAACTCTGCTGTAAAAGAACCTTCAAATGTTCCTAATAAAAACTCAGAACATAAATAACCTGTAAAATTATGGGAGTGTGGAGTACCACACTAATTTAAATACTGACTAGTAAGGAAAAAAAATTTAATGTACATTCTATACAAGAAGCAACCAAAATTGGATACATGGAAAAGAGCATGCCCATAATATGCGCTGCACTGGAAAATCGACAAGCAGAACACGAGACCTATATGGTTCAAATTAAAGGTATGATAAATGATCAACCTATCTCTATCTTAATTGATCTAGGCCCAAGCCCGAGTTATATTTCACCGAGAATAGTTGATTTATGAAAATTAGTACCTGAAAAGTTTGATAAGTCTTGGCTAGTATAGTTAGCCAGAGGTACAGAACGGAAGGTTACTAGTATTGTTAGAAATTGTAAGATAATGTTGAATGATTTATTTATGCATGTGAATGTGAATGTATTTCCTTTAGGATCCTATGATCTATTAATAGGAATGGATTGGCTATAAGAGTATAAATTTTTGCTAAATTGTTTTGATAAAAAATTTACATGTATTGATAATAATGGAAATAATATAAAACTGGAAGGAATTCCTAGGAAGGTAACCATCAGAGAAATATATGCTTTGAAAATGAAAAGGTCGGTAAGAAAAGGATGTAAGGTATTCTTATTTTATATAATGAATGATAAGGAAAATGACATGAAACTAAAACTGGAAGACATACCCATTTTAAAGGAGTTCAAAGATATCTTTTCGGTATAAGTCCTTAGACTTCTTCTAAAAAGAGATATAGACTTCACAATCGATCTGATACATCAAAAGATCCATATTGAATGAATATAATCAAACTGACAAAACTAAAATCACAATTACAGGAAATAATCATTAAAAGGTACATTTGACCAAGTGTCTCTCCCTGGAGAGCACAAGTATTGTTTGTGAAAAATAAAGATAGAACACTAAGATTATGTATAGATTACAGGGAATTAAATAAAATTACTATTAAAAATTGATACCCGCTTCCCCGGATAGATGATTTGTTTGATCAATTCGATGTAGCATCTATCTTTTCGAAGATAGATTTAAGATCGGGTTATCATCAAGTGCAAATAAAAGATGAAGATATATTTAATACAACATTTAGCACCTGTTATAGTCACTATGATTTTGTCGTAATGCCCTTTGGGTTGACAAATGCACCTGTTGCGTTCATGTGTTTAATGAACAACATCTTAAGTAAGTATCTAGATAAATTTGTGGTGGCATTCATTGACGACATACTAATCTATTCTAAGAATGAACAAGAACATGAAGAACATCTAAAAATAGTTTTGCAAGTACTAAGAGAACAACAAATTTATGCAAAATTTAGTAACTGCAACTATTTCAAAGATAAGATGTAGGACCTCAGACATGTAGTGTCCAAGGATGGAATATTGGTCGATCTAGATAAAGTAAAGGCCTTCATGGAATGGTTGGTTCCTAAGAATGTATCTGATATCAAATCATTCATGGGGATTACCAGATACTACCAGAAATTCATTGAAGGCTTATCTAAGATTTCCTACCCCATAAACTCATTATAAAAGAAAGGTAAAAAGTTTGAGCGGACTAAAAATTGGGAGGAAAGTTTTAACAAATTAAAACACTTATTAACCATTGCCACGATCTTAAAAATCATTGATCAATTCAAGGATTTTGTCATATGTACCGACACCTGCAATGAAGGGTTAGGTGGAGTCTTACTACAAGACAATTATGTTGTGGATTATGAATCCAGAAAACTAAAATATCATGAGAAAAACTATGCGACACATTATTTAGAACTTGCTGCTATAATTCACGCCTTAAAAATGTGGCAACATTACTTAATTGGAAGAATTTTTTTAATTATGTTCGACAACATAAGCCCTAAATATTTATTTGATGAAAAAAATTTGAACGCAAGACAAGACATACAGTTGTCATTTATAAGCGAGTATGAATTTGAAATAAAACATATTAAAGGAATAGAGAATAAAGTGGCTGATGCTCTAAGCTGTCACGTAAATCTACTATTTGTAAGTAGCAAATATGAATCTGATTTGGAAAATTAGATTTTAGGCGCTAGAATTTATGATAAAGAATATCAATTGTTAAAAGAAAAGGCTCCTAAAAAAGAAAAAAATCAAATAAAACAGATTTCAACCTAAACCAACAAGGACTATTGCTACATAAAAACATGATGTACATACCAAACATCGCATAAATTAAATTCACATTCATGGACAAACTACATAAGATACCATACTCAGGGCATCCGAGTTATCAAAAAATGATTGCCATGATCCGAAAAGATTTCTTTTGGCCAAATACAAAAAAGGAAGTGGATGAATACTTAGCTCACTCCCTTCAATTTCAGCAAGTTAAAGCAGAGCATCAACATCCCATAGGATTGTTGCAACCACTACCCATTCTAGAATGGAAGTGGGAAACCATCAATATGGATTTCATCACCGAATTTCCCAAGAATTTTAGACAACATGATTCCAGCATGGTTGTGGTTGACAAATTAATCAAATTGACTCATTTTATACATGTTAAATCTACCTACAAAGCTGTTAATATTGCAGACATGTTCATGAAATAAATATTCAGGTTACATGATATGCCAAAAGTAATAATCTTAGAGAAAGATGTGAAGTTTACAGGTAATTTCTGGAAATCCTTGTTTAAAGGATTGGGAGCCTAGTTAAACTTCAGTACTGCATATCATCCAGAAATAGATGGGAATACTAAAAGAGTAAACTAGGTTCTAGAAGAGATGTTAAGAATGTATGTTATGGACAAACCAGGTAATGGGAAGAATACCTACACTTAGTTGAATTTGCTTATAACAATAATTTCCAAGTTTCTGCAGGTATGAGTCCATTTGAAATATTATATGGGAGTAAGTGTAATACTCCAATCTCATGGAGTAGTCTTGTTGAAAGATTAATGTTAGGACCTGATTTATTAAAGGAAATGGAGTTAACTGTGAAATAGGTACAACATAATTTGAAAGATGCCCATGATAGTTAGAAGAGCTATGCCGATCTAAAAAGAACTCTGAGACAGTTCCAGGTGGGTGATAATTTTTATATAAAGTTAAATCCAAAGAAAATATTTTTAATACTGGAAAAGTATTCAAAATTGGCTCCCAGGTATTGTGGGCCATTTGAAATTTTAGCTAAAGTAGGGTCAGTTGCATACCAGTTAGCCCTACCACCCAATATCAAAGTTCATAATTTATTTCATGTTTCTATATTGAAAAGATATATTCATGATAATTCTCATGTGATTTATTGGAATGTAATCCAGGTGGAACTTGAAGGAGAGTTCCAAGTGGGGCTGAAGCGCATTCTCGATAGGAGATAACTTTTACTCTGAAACCATGCCATCAGACAAGTCAAGATACAATGGAAGCACCTTAGTCTAGAAGAAGCTACTTGGGAGCTGGAAAGTAATATCTAGGAGGCATATCTAGAATTATTCCAAGAGGATGTAATGGAAGAATGAAACAAAGAAATAACATCAAGGATGGTGTTATATTCTAAGAGGAGGTGTATGTAACACCCCCATAATAATAATAATAATTAATTATGATGAAAATAATTTATTAATTATTTTATTATTTTTGACAGAAATTTCAAGAATAAAACATTTTCTAATCAAAACAATTTTATTTAATAAAATACGCTAAAGGGGGACAAGAGTGGATATAGATGTTGAAGAGTGTTAGCTGACCCATAAGAGGAAAAAGACAAGTCACAAAAACCACTGAGTGAGAACTAATGACGCAGGAGGAATCATCCCCTAAAACAAGGTCACAACTCTTAGTTGAGTGCTAAAGAGCAGGAGGATCATAAATGAGCAACTCCTATGCAGAATACTATAAATTAGTATTTCCATAAGCAACAAGAGGCTAGAATTGGACACATATTAAACATATGTGTAATGCAAGAGATGGCACATTGAGAACTTTATCTTGTGGTTTAGAGAACAGGCTCGAGGGTTCTAGAGAAAGTAGATTGGCTACTCCGAAAATAGGTTGGGAGAAACAACATCTCCACTCTTGTTTTCCCAAAGCACTGGTGCAAGGTTTGTACTTTACATTTTAATGTTGGAGATTATAATTCCCCAGATCTGTAGTAGCTAAACTCTATGGTTTTGACTAATCTAATGTTGTTTTTTTGTATCTTGTACTAATGGAGTAAATTCAGTTAGTAGCATAGAGCTATTTATATTTAACTTTAATTTCCTAGATGCATCATTTTCTTGATAAATTTCCCTTCTGTATTTTGAATTTCAAGTAAGCTAATGGACTTCCAAATAAATTCTAATTTATGCTATATGTATAGATCTGTGTTTTTCTCCCTAGTCTTATAGATAAAATCCATTTAGTTAGCATCTGTTCAACTTCTTATTAAAAATTAACAATATTCAATCTTAATGTTATGCATCGTCCCAGATATCTTATTACTTTGTATTTTAAAGATAATTTAGCAACTAGACTCATAATGTCTGAATATCATAATAGATCTGCATCCTTCTATGTAAGCGCATGATTCT
Organism: Pseudotsuga menziesii; assembly: GCA_001517045.1. Lineage (NCBI taxonomy): Eukaryota > Viridiplantae > Streptophyta > Pinopsida > Pinales > Pinaceae > Pseudotsuga > Pseudotsuga menziesii. Next base: position 427,724 of record LPNX010319055.1, on the reverse strand, counting down.
AAGTTATGTAATGTTTATCTAAAAACCTCTAATGTAGATTAAGTAATGTTAGTATTTAGATCTGTAAGATTTTAGCTTAGACCAAAATCCTTCTAAATAATATTCATAATATTATGACATAGGAAACAAGTAAGTATTAAGCATCTAATAAAATATGTCTACAAATAGAACCAGTTCATGGATCAAATATCCTTAACTAAGTATTATAATTATAGATCTTTTTACTTTTTAACAAATCTAAAAGTTTGTATATGAAAAGCCTTGATCTATTATATAATCGCATCACCAGTCACAGGATCAAATCCATTAAGGTTACAATATTAAACTATGCTCTAGAAACCCTTTAATTTTCCCTTAGCAAGTACATGTAATAAAAATAACTGACAGACAATCGACAAATGAATTGATAAATTAAATATCAGTTCAAATAAAATTACGTAGGTCAATCACCGTGGGTAAATCCACATTGTAAATCAAGCAGTAATTATAAATTCCACTCCTTTCTATAAATAATCATAGGATCGGTTCTATTGGGATATATCCAATGAAATATTTCAGTCATATCTTCATTCAGTTACTTACACAAAAAATCACAATACTCCTTACTACATGAGGATCGATGATTTGGAAAAAACCACAACTTGGATTCCAAACTGAGTTGTTTTAGCCTATTCTAAACAACTACATAGTAGAATAAAAGTATTACACAAAGGAAGAGCCTCAGGCTCTCTAAATTTGGGAATCCATATTCACGAAAGTTATAGGATCGATTCCCATATAGTTATTTTTAAAAGTACATAAATACAATGCAAATCAAAACTATATTTTTATCAAACAAAAGGATTCATGGGTTTATATCCACACACACACAGATCAATGGATCAAGTATAATACATGACATAATTAAAATTACAACCCAATAACTGTATTTTTTTCACAACCCACTTCAATATGGCCACAAGAACTCATCAGAGAGTCCCCCATCGTAGCTTATGGTGTTATAAAAAGCCATGTAATATAGAAATGCAATAATAAAAAGGATATGCGGCCATGAGACCATCTCCGATGGTGGCCGAGGGTTCACAGATAAAACCTTATTTTAATCTTTAAAAACATACATATCAAATTCATTGAAGTAGTCTAGATGGTCATAATACCATTTCACAATGGCCACCATTTCTGCACAAGACTTATGTATAAGTTCATTCATTTAAGAAAAAAGAATCTTTATAGAACCATAAACAATAATAGGTTTAAACCATCGAATGTTACAGGAAGTAAAACCATCGAAGATGGTGGCCTTAAACCAATTTATTACACAAGTGAAACCCTCAATATTTTCCATAGAGAAATTTGTACAAGAAACCTTTAACACATAGTATAATTGCTTAAGAAACTTATCTTAGAGTTGCAGCCACCGGTGGAAACCTCACGACCTTGTTGTTGGGTCCTGAAACCACCAACCAAAAGTGTATTAATGTTTAAGGACAAAAGAAAGTGTAAGAAAAACTTTATAACACAAATGTGGTTGAGATTACTTATAGAGGTGTCTTAAGTTGCGGGCCTAGGAGAAGGTGACCATGTCTCCTTCCTCCTAGCACCACAACCTACAAGGAAACCCAGTAGAAGTTAGTTTTAACTTTTAATAATGATTACAAAAAAAACTAACTAAAACATGCAGGGTTAGACTTTCTTACCTTGACGCTAGGTATGGGTGGCCGACACTCAGATCCTCTAAGTGCCCTTATCCCTCCAGGTCTCTAAAAGAAACAAGAAAATGAGTATCAATCAAGGAAAACCAAGTTTGACATTAAAATAAACAAAGGTTACAACAATGGTTTTCTCCATTACCTGTTAAAGCACACTAGCCACTAGTTGGTCATGTTGATGGTCTATTGGAGCTTGGATGAAATGGGTCACTGACGAAATAAACTCCAGATTTTTTACCACCTCAGAAAAGAACCAGAACCAATAAGCATGAATACAATTTCATGGAAGAAACCACAAGTTGCATAGTTTGTCCCTTGGTCGAACAACCTCCTGCGGTTGATACTACCTTTCATTTTCCAATGGAATGTCGAGTTGGTTCATCGAATTGGGTATTCAATCACCCGTCTGATGATACCATAGGTGTAGAGTTTGGTCCAAATTCTCCTTTTTGGAGAACTTCGATAGGGAAATCCATTTCTGAATATGGAACTATTGAGCCCTCCATTTTTACTCGTCTAAGGCAAGTCCTTAGAGATGCTCCATTAAACACAAATTTCTTCCATAAATCTATTAAAATTTTGTGTAATATGAGAGAAAATATAAGAAGGAGGATTTTTTGTCCTCTTCCCCATCATTCAGAAACTACCCCACAAGGATACCCTACACTTTTATCATCTCAGATAGCTCCGAATTTAGGATTACCAGCTCGAATTTAGATAACTTATGATCCAATTCAACCCTCCATTCCTACTCCTCTAGTTTTAAATACTAGGTCTACCTCTAGTTCTCCCATATCCTCTACCATTGGGGGGAAAACCCCAAGCCAATTTGTTTCAATCGTTAATAGATTTACTTCTAGTGCAAGGGAGACCCCTACTATAGGACAGCCAACAGTCATTGTTCCACCCACAAACACCAATATGGTTATTCCTCTTTCTAGTACAGGGAAACCCTTAGGGGTACAACCTGTAGTTAATTAACCTTCTTGCAGTTATACTTACCCAGGAAACCAACCACCTGTAAGCAATGTGAATTATAAAACTACATCTCTAGGGAATGCTTATCCTAGGATTCCTTACCCTCAAAATATGTTTACGCCATGGGGGAAACCTAATTAGTCATATATCCCTATTCCTGGAGGAACACCTATGAATATTGATCGAGGTTATGGAGGGCCACCTTTTGCTGGTCTATATTTTGGAAGGACACCCAGTGGAGGTACACATTTTGGAGGCTCAACTAGTGGAGGTCCACCTTCTAGAGGACCGCCACCCAATGGAACACCTTCTAGAGGATGACCATTTAGAGGACCACCATATGTAGGACCACCTTCTGGAGGACCACCATATCGAGGACCACCTTCTATAGGACCACCACCTAGACGAGCCCCTCCACCTGAAGGACCACCACCTGGAGGACCTCATCCACCTGGAGGCCCTCCTTTCGAACACCCTCCTCTTGGAGGCCCACCACCATTAGGAGGATCATAATAAAATCCACCACCCCAACAATCATTATATCAATAAAATTATGGTCCTACTGGTATCCAAATGCCATATAAATATTACCGGTATGTAAAACCTAATCGACAGCTTCCATTTTTGGAAACTTTGTACTTTTCTCACTTGTCCAATTTGATAAATGATCCCATCGAACATAACCCTTTGTGGCCTGTAATTTTAGTTAAGTTACCATGGTACATTCCAAAGTTCGATGGGAAGCAGGGAGAGAATCCAAAAAATCACGTTATGACATTCCATATATGTTGTTCTTCTAACTCCTTGATGGATGATTCTATCTGTTTGAGGCTCTTCCAACAAACTTTAACTGACAAGGCTTCTGTAACGAACATAAAATATAAAAATATTAAAAATAATATTAATAGATAATTAATAATTAATAATTAATAATTATCAAAGAGTCATGACTGTAGGTTGAAAAGTCACGAATGGACATATATAAGTCCAACCATTGTAAATGTATCATATCAATTTTATCATCAATTTATATATTATTATGGCTTATTTAATATTCCAAGTCTTTTGGGTAATATTATTTTTCTGAGGGAATAATTATTCGCTTCAAGTGGTATCAGAGCCTTGTTGACTAGATCCCAGCCTTTGGCCATATTTTTGGCTTTTAGCCATCACCCAGGGTTTCCCAAAAAAATAGGACTTTGTCCTTAAAAAAAGAAGGTAAAAGTAACTCCCCCCCAAAAAAGAGAGTTAAAAAAAAAAGTGAAGAAAAAAGTAAAAACTAAAAGAACGAGGAAAAATAAAAGGTGAGAAGTAAAAACAAAATAAAAAAGAAAAGATAAAGAGAATAAGGAAGAATAAAAATAAAAATAAAAGAGAGAAAATAATCTAAAGGAGAAGAACGTAAAAGGATAAAAAGAAAAAAAAGAAAAAAAAAAGAAGTAAAAATAAAAAATAAAAAAAAGAGAAGGGAGAAGATCCCATAAAAAAAGGAGAGAAGAAAACAAAGGCTCGTGGTTTTATAAAACAAGCTTGTGGTTTTATAAAACAAACCCTTGCATAAAGAAGTGAGATTTGAACCTGGGTGGAAAATTTAACAATCATTCCTCGCAACCACCCAATCTACTCACATTTTACAAAACTTAAGGGAAATAAAAGATCAAAAAGGTGCATATTAATTGATACTAAAAAGCAAGTGAGATTGAACTTAGGTGGGAAGTCAAAGAAAAAACAAAATAAAAAAAAATCGAAGACAATCATCACCTAGTGTGGAAGAAATCAAAGATCATGGAATCCGGTTTGCGACTACAAATAGAGGAATTAGAAGCCAAATTAAAGTGCTATCAAAGAGACAATGAAGAATTACGGGACATAAATACGAAATTGGAAATGTTGATTAAATTACATAAGATGCAAAAGGAGAACAAGGAACAAATAATTTCCGACCAAAACAATCATATAGAAAAATTGTCGGCCCAAATTAAGAAATTAAAAGACAAAAGTGATTTCAATCAGAGACGAACAAATAAAGATATAGAGAAATAAATAAGTGATTACGAAGTAGAAACAATACGATTGAACAAAATTGTTAACAACAAGGATGAAGAATTGATGCACACATGACAAAAATTAACAGATCAAGAATCAGTCGTCAAGCAGTATCAACAACAGATAAAAGTTCTTCAACAACAAAATAGAGACTCTAAAAAAGAACACAATCTAGAGATCGCAAAGAGTAATAAAATAATATCCAACAATTCTGAAGAAATTTTTAGATTAAGAAATCACAACAAAACCCTGATTACAAAAATCAAAAAATTGAAAAACAACAGCAAGAGGGAACAATCCGGTGAAGACCTCGAAGGAAAATTACTAGAAAAGCAAGAAGAAAACCAGTGTTTAAATAATAGTAATCAGGAACTACATAACCAAATCAAGGAGCTAGAAATTGAAAAAAAGTCACAAGAGGAAGGAATCGAAAAGATTCAAAATCATAACAATCTACTAGATAACCAAGAAGCACAAATCGAGGAAGTGAAGAAAGTCTTCGTCGCAATCCAAAAGAGAGAAGAACAAACAACACCTACACCTTACATACATCCTAATTATAATCATCATTTTGACCAACGACAAGGTCAAAATGAATATTCACAGAAGACTTATGTGGACATGCGAAAATATCGACATAACAAGCAACACTTGAGACGAATTGTCCCACAAAAATATCTCAGAGCTCCGATAAAAATAGATCTGGGATGGACCACAGCAGATACGATGCGACAATTCTCTTGGGGAATCCATAATTCGTATCGGCTCATCTCCTCAAATGTCACAAATACAAAATGGAAAGAATTTCGAGATGACAGATTAAAATAAATCAGACATTAATGTCAAATACAACTTTGAGGACACAGATTCCCTTAAGGGGAAGGCAATGTAACGAACATAAAATATTAAAATATTAAAAATAATATTAATAGATAATTAATCATTATCAAAGAGTCATGACTGTAGGTTGAAAAGTCACGAATGGACATATATAAGTCCAACCATTGTAAATGTATCATATCAATTCTATCATCAATTTATATATTATTATGGCTTATTTAATATTCCAAGTCTTTTGGGTAATATTATTTTTCTGAGCGAATAATTATTTGCTTCAGCTTCCAAGTGGTGCATTAAGCTTCCACATCATTCATTTTTGGATTTCAACTCGTTGGTAACAATTTTTCTTACCCATTTCCAGTTTCCTATCTGTTACGAAAATGGTAGATATCTTTTAACATCTCTTCATCAGAATACTTCCACACACATATCATATCATATTCATGAGTGGAGGAGGTGATGGAGACTCATTAATGCTCCTATCCCAGACCAATTATTGGCTCATTGGTTTACAGAATCCTTGTTTCCTCCCATTTCCCATGATGTGGCTATGGGTGGTGTTGTCACTAAAGAGAAGGCTATCAGACGGGCTCAATATTTGGACTTGGTTTATTCTAAGTTTGAAACTTTTTATGATCTGATTTCTTGGTCTCCTCGTCCCAGCACAGACCTTGCCAAGCCACCTGCAGAGAGTCTTGTTGATAGTGTTGTAGGTTCGATCTAGCCCCCATCCACAATGAAACTAGATAATAAACAAATTAATTCTACAATTGCTCCTTCTACTCCTATGGTTTCTTCCGAGGTGAAAGTTATTCAAACTGCGCAAACACCCAGGAATAAAAGGAAAGGAAAATGAAAAGGTAAAAGTTCAGGAAACCTATAGGAGAACCCCAAGACCGTGACCTCAGAGAATGAAAACAAAAGTAAGAGGGAGGATAAGTATCCTTTCCTACTATGTGGAGGTGACCACTTCACGAAAGAGTGCCCTCATCGTGAAGAAATTAATAAATTTTTGAAGAATAAACCTACACTGGTAGTACTTACCAATATTTTTCCGTCGCAATAATAGTTAATCGACCACATTTCTTCACAAGGAACCTCTAAAACTACTAAAGAGGTCCGAATGATGTCTGCTAAAACTGTTAAGTTGACTACACATAGTCATACATATGAAAAAAAATTAGAGAATAAGCATTAAGGTACTTCTTCCGAAAAAGTCTCTTCTACAAATTCTTCTCCTCCACCTCCATCTAAGGGCCCTCTTACAATTGAGAAACCTAACCTCGACTTGATTTTTCACCCACCTAAGAGTACTATCTTGAAATATGTATTTAATACAAATTCTCAAGCCACTCAATTCTACAACATTGTTGAAGATTTGGATCAAGCACCTTGTGCTATGTCTACACTAGAGGTACTCCAAAGTTGCCCTATGCAGCGAAAAATCTGTTGATGGCTCTAGGGGCCCTAGATCTGGATGATACTAATATGGTTCATTTTAATGTGGAGAATAACTAGTATAGGTTATCCCACCATATTGTATTTCAAATCACGACTAGGGTAGTTGGGAGGAAATTCCATTAGACTATATTGGATGAAGGGGCTTCCACCTAAGTGTTGTCTATGTCTTGGTGGAGAGCCATTGGTTTTCCCAAACTTACTAAGTCACCTACAACTTTGAAAGCTTTTGACGGATGATATTTCCAACCTCATGGTATGTTACCGACACTATTGATCGAGCTTGGGGGAATGACTCTTTCCATTCAATTGGAAGTGGTTGATGCATCATTAGAGCACAATCTGCTATTGTGGAGAAACTGGTTTTACACTATGATAGCTGTCGCTTGGCTGCATACATCTGGATGACAGAGATACTTTACTTACCATTTGATCTTTTGTTTATATATTCTTCAATCATCACTTATAGAATATTATGACCATAGATCAACTTGATTTTTGTTCACCTGATGTTACTGCCGCTACCATTAACAATATTCCTATGTTAGGTAAATCCCCTCCGCCTTATTAATTGATTGGGGTTGGGATGTTGAAGGATTCAACTCTTATGGGTGTGTTTCCCTTAACTCCTCCTAGTATAGAATTAACAACTATGAACATGATCTCCATGACCAACCACATTCCTAAAGTTAAAGAAGCTGTCAAGACATCTTCTCTAGGTCCTCATGAAGCACTCTACGATGCCACACAATCTGTTTCTTATGTATACTATGACAATCATCATCTAGTGGAATGAGATCCTTACCACCTACCATATTGGATAGATTCCCCTCTCCCCGCTCTAGATTATCTCTCACAGAATTTCCCATTGGATGAGTCTATTATGGAGATCATGAGTGTGCATGAACCTATATGGGAATATCATCACCATAGGTCCTCTTTCATTCCCAAATCTAATTCAGTAGACTCTGAGTTTGTCTCTCTCATTAGTTCTGATATTGTTGAAAATTTTCAAAAGCCTGTTTTGTTACAAGATACCGATTCCAAAAGAAACCTTTGTAACATCACTTAGATAACTCCCATCTTCATATCAATGAATCCTGGAGCTGTTGAACATGTTCATGTAGGAAAGAACTTTTCAACTAAAGAAACTGAAAAGGATAGACCTTTGTTCAAATAATTTCGAGATGTTTTTTGCTTGGACATATGAAGAAATGCATAGGGTTGATTCGTCCATTGTTGTACACAAGATCAAGACTTACCCCACGACAATACCGGTCTGTAAAACTTTGACAAGTCCATCCGAGGAAAGCTACAGAAATAAAATTCGAGGTTGAAAAACTTTCGAAATATGGTTTTATTTATCTCGTACCGTTGAATGAATGGGTATATAATATTTTTCTTGTTGCCAAGAAGTAGGGAACTATTAGGTTTTGCATCTATTTTCGAGATTTGAATAAGGATTTTCCTAAGGATGAATTTCCTACTCCACATATCAATCAAATCATTGATAACTGTTCTGTGAGCGTCATCTTCTCATTTATGGATGGATTTTCCAGCTATAACCAGATAGAAATTTTACCCGTCGAGTAGCGCAAAACGTCATTTATTTGTCAGTGGGGAACCTTTTCCTATCGAAAGTTACCCTTTGGTTTGAAAAATTTCATAGCTACATTCCAGCGTGCCATGTACTACACTTTGCACGATATTAAACACATTGTGGAACCGTATTTGGATGACCTCCCTTCTCATTCACAGCAGCGAGAGGATCATCCAAGGCATCTTAGGGACATTTTCCTTTGATTCCATCATTATCATATCCAAATGAATCCACATAAGTCTGCCTTTTGTGTTGAGACTGGACGTCTTCTTGGCTTCATGATTTTCAAAGATGGTATTCAGATAGATCCTTTAAAGATAGCTACTATTTTGGCCTTATTTTCCTTGACCAATATTACTGAAGTCCAAATTTTGCAAGGGAAGGAAAACTTTCTTCATCATTTTGTGTGCAACTTTGCAGAAAAATGCATGGCTATATGCGTCTCCTAGAAAAGAACACTCTATTCCGTTGGGATGACTAGAGCCATAGAGATTTTGATAATATGAAACACACGTTGACACAGTCACCAGTGTCGCACCCCAAAAATTATCCAAAAGACTTTTCGTTTTATGTTTCAACCTCCACTACTACCATCAGTATGATTCTGGTGCAAAAAGATATCAATGGCCTAGAACATGCGATTTACTATTCAAGTAAGAGTATTATTGACTTTGAAACCTGTTATTAACATGTGGAGAAGATATCTTTGGCTACATTCATCTCTGTACAACATTTTCATCACTACATGCTACTACGCACTACATCTTTTCTCGCTAATCAAAACCATATGTATTAATTTTTTACCGTTCAAGTGATAGGGATACAACATTCACGCTAGATAGTTATCTTGTAGGAATTTTATCTCAAGTTCACTAAGGCTACTTCCAAGAAGACCTTAGTATTTGTGGAATTAATGTGTGACCTTCCTTGTGATCTCATGGAAGTTGAGCCCACTAATTCATTTCCAGATGAATTTTTGTTCCTGATTAACACAACTGACATGTGGTATGGAGATTTGATTATCTATCTCCAAACCCAAATATTTTATCCTAATATGTCCCTTGAGGATCACCGATGCATCTGTCACCACTCTAAATATTACCTTATTATAAATGACACGTTATACCGACGTGGTATATACTCGATTATTCGATGATGTCTTACTCATGACGAGGTTGAAAAAGTCAAGCATGACTACCAGTATGGATCATGTGGCGATCATATTTCTGGGATGGCTATAGCTCAGAAAATCCTTCGTGCTGGTTATTTTTTTCCCTCAATATTCAAAGATTGTCATGAGGTTGTTAAAAAATGCCCACCTTGTCAACTTTTTTATCCAAAAAAGTGCACCCACCCTGCTCCTTTGCACCCCATCACTGCCATTGGTCCTTTTGGAAAATGAGGGATACATTTTATGCATTGTAAACCTACCTCATCTAGGGGACATGGTTACATCATCTTAGCCATAGATTGTTTCACAAAATGGGTTGAGGAAATGCCTACATATGCAGAGGATGGTAGGACTTATTCCCTCTTTATTTTCAATCATGTAATAGCTAGGTTTGGAGTTCGACAAGCCATAGTCACTGATAATGGATCCTATTTCCATAATCATATGATGTTCGAGTTAAGTACTAAGATGGGTTTTTGTCATGAGAAATCAACTCCTTATTATCCGCTGGCCAATGGTCAAGTCGAAGCTATTAACAAAGTATTGAATACTATGGTGCACATAATGGTTGGAGATCATAAATCTAACTAACACTTAAATTTATTTTATGCACTATAGGATTATAGTACTTCGGTTAAAAAAACAACTGGTTTCACGCTGTTTCAATTAGTATTTGGACTAGAAGCTCTCCTGCCTAATGAATGTGAGATCCCATCACTCAATCTTACAGTTGAGCTTCTTCCAAACACTTCTATTGAAGAAGAAAATTTTCTGTATTTGAAAAACTTTGATGAGAATCGAAGAGATGTTACCTTGGCTAATGAGGCACATAAAAAAAGTGTCAAGGCTCAATACGATAAATTCATTCAACCTCGTGTATTTAATGAAGGTGACATGGTTTTGAGCTATGATCAGAAGCATGACAAACTTGGAAAAGGGAAGTCAAAATCCATGTGGTATGGTACCTGCATCGTGAGTAAAGTCTTAGAGAAAGGGGCCTATGAGCTTGTAGATTATGATGGGATACCTTTCAGGCAACCTCGCAATGGGTTGTACCTAAAGAGGTACTATGCTTGAAGACATCTATGCTATAGTACCTTCTATATATGTACATTGATTTAATTTTTGGTGTGGTTTTAGTATTTTAATATGGTTTTGAGTTTTTGTCGGTACTATTTATACCATGTTTTGGTTATGCAAATCAAATGCCTTTTTATGGTTTTGTTGATGGTGCTTGCCTTCATACCTGAACCTTGCTTCAACTGCTTAGTTCTTATATTCCCCAACTCATGACTTAGTCAGTTCAGGAGTGGTGTGTGTAGGTCCAACCATCACTAATATCGTCGAGTATCATGCAACAATAGGGTTGCTAACTGAGGTTGCATCTTGAGACATTGATCACTTGGTAGTTTTCATGGAATCATAGTGAGTGGTTTTTCACTTGAACCACATGTATTCCATCTGAAACCCTACGCTTCTCTATCTTTTTCGAAGAGTGCATTTGTTAGAAAGATAATTTGAAACTATTACTTATCGGCATATTCCTAGGTCTTGTAACACTGTTGTAGACTCATTAGCCAATTACATATTGAACTGGTATATTGCTCACACATAACATTTGATAAATGAAACATGGTTCATTGTAAATAAACATAAACAGTAAAAAGACATAAAATCTCATTTAAATATCATTCCACATTTGAACACATATAATCCACCATAGATAAGTTTGTATATATATAAAAAGAGTGTTTTACAAAAAATATGGTCTCTATATCCCGCCTGAAGCACATTGGATTTCAGATATACAAAATGACAAAAATACTGAAGCTAAATGGCTTTCAGTTTCTAAAGCATTTAGGATGACTAGGGATGATCATGGTAACACATGATGGCTCTCGCTACCCTCCATAGCAGGCACACAAATTATCGACCCCATACTCTAGTGGTATGCCTTTGGTACCTCCTAGGGAGGTCATATACGAAAATGTATGGAATATATAGAGTTAATTGGTTGAGGTTCTCCTTCAACTCAGTCAACTCATAATCTCCTCTGTTCAAGAAGTGGGCCCCCACTTGCCTGTCAATTGGGGAGGAACCCCCAAGTCGTGCATCTCCCACATCTGCATGAAAATGTTTGGTCTCGTTATAATACATAAAAATTATAAAACATAAAATACAAAAATAATCAATGTTTTGAGTTTTCTTCTTACCAATATCGCCCCATTGGGAACCTGCCGGTAAGAGTAGGTCTAGGTCTCCCCTGAAATCAGTCCCAGCATATGCATAATCCTTAATCATGAGTATTTGGTCATCCAACCAATGGAATAAGGAGCTCCCATAATGGACATTAGACCCACCTCCACCACTATGGGCTATGATCTCTACCCACCACAACATGCGAGGGTCTCATGCTCTTAGCTCAGTGAAAGCTATGTGCGGCCTCAAATGAGGTACTTGCTCTAAAAATAAGGATGCCAAGATAGTTCCATAGTTGAATTTCTTCAGCTCTCCCTTCCGAAACTTGGTCAATTTCTCCTTGAAAGTGATCAATAAATCCTCATCCTAGTTAAATACTATAGGCACCATAACCTCCAAAGCATATAGCATGTGTTCTCAAGAATCCTGATGCGCCCCTTGGTTCCTTGAACCCGTATCATAGTGAAGAGTACTATGCAAAGAGGTAAATCCATCACCTCTTTGATTGGGATTTTCTTTCTAGACATATGAGTACTGGGAAAGAGTGACAATCTATGAGATCCTATGTGGTGACATCTCCTCCTTGAGGACCTGTAAGTGACAAAGGTGCCCCATGCCTAGATAACTATGTGAGTAAGTATATGTATTCTACTTCCACGGAAAGAACATGGCCCCCCACTTTGAAATATTGTTGCTCTAGGTTCCACATTCTTAGTATATACTCCAACAATCTCACATGAGACATCATGCTTGGAACATTGAAATTTTTTAGGAGGCCACAACCCTGTAGAGAGGCTATAGAGCCAACATCTACTCCATCCCTAGCATCATCATGTTCATGTTGTTTCTCCTTCTAGAATACCATCTTTTCCAAAGCAACCTGCCAAAAATCCAATTTGAAGTATTAGAACACAGTTCCAATCATTAAAAATACTTGAAAATATTTCTTTTGGCTTGGGATTTGCCCATTTTAGGGAAGTGGAACCTCTCTCGTCCCTTTGAGACAGAACGATGACACCTCTTATTTCGGCGTGAAAACTGTGGTGTTAGCAGGGCATTGCCTTTCCCGAAAGGGGAAAGAGAATTATCGTGCGAGCGGTTTTTACCCTTGGGTAAAAATCCCAAAACCCTGAAAAACTTGCATGGAATTAAAAATGCAACCATCAAAATGTTAGGATTGGGTTTAGCTCTTACCTAGCACTGGCGGATCAAAAAATAACTAGCTAATGACTCCGGAATCATTTCCTGAAGTTTGCACACAAATGGCTCCAAATAGCTCTCCAACTTGGTAAATAGTGAAATGGTAAGTTCTTTTTACCATTCATTGGTTTTTATATGAAGTGTTTTAGGGTTTATTGTATTATTTTAATCATTTTAATTATTTTATTAATAAATGCCATTTTATATAGTCATTAAAAACTGGTTTTTAAAATATTTTGGAGGTCTAATTATCTTATCAGTATTTTTTGTAGGGATGAGAGCTAAACATGTTTGGTTATGAGAGATTTTATTTTTAAATTTTTCATACTTTCATAAAATGAAAAAGGTCCTTGAATGCTAATTTCAAAATTTTGATTGTGCTCTTTAAACCCGGTACCAAATTTCTGAGTCAACTTTCGCTTCTTTTCAGACTCGTTCAAATTCTTCATCATGAAAAGAAACCCTAACAGAGTATTCTTTAAGCTCTTTTTGGACTCCTTAAATGTGAAAAGATCACTGAGCAAACTTATCTTCTTCACATTCGTAAAAGTACTTGAAGAGTTGGATTTCCAACGGTAGTTTAACCCTTTTTTGGCCAGATTGACTAATTATGAAAAATGAATACTCTAGTTGATCTCAGCTAGAAAAGTTCTCTTGGGAATTATTTTATACTTTTTCAGACCCTAGGGACTAAATGATATGAAGAAGGACCCTTTTGCAGTATTCTTCCATTTTCATTCAAAATATCTAAACATGAATGATACCGAGTTGACTTTCAATGGACTTGTTAAATTAAACACCGAGAGACCCTCTTTCTAGGAACTAACCCCTCCCTTCTCAGGTTCGTGAAACATATGAGAATGGACTTATCTTAGGATAAGATGAAACACATGTTTGTTACCATCTTTCAACTAGTAAAAATGAAAAGAGGTACTCATCAATCATGATGCGGAAATAAAGGGAAGGGAACTATATATCATTTGTAATAATGATAGTTGTTAGTCACCTTTTAACATGGCACTTGTGTACATTTCATTCAGTCAATTGCGTATTCAACTTGCTTCCAATTCGATCCACTTTCATGATTCATGTCAATCCTTTGAGTCTTTCAGAGAATGCATCATCCACCGTTGCATTATGTTTTAGTATCTTCATGGTCAAGTTAATGCTTCCAAGTATTTGGTCACATCATCCGATGTTCAAATGGAAGTCATGCTGAAATTTTTCATCTATAGTCAAAATTTTGTGTCAGTCCTATGGTTACATCATAGTCAAAATTCCAGAACTTTGTTTTGAGTTTCATGTCATCGATGTGGGATTCATCATGGCCCTCCTTTGACGAGACTATTCCTATTGACTTCAAGTCATCATCTAGGAATTAGTATTAGAAACAAAAAACAGGTACCTTGATATTTGTATGCATCAATGACATATCCTCTTGCTCTCATCATAGGTTGACATAATTTACCTTTTATCGAAAGATTCAAATGAGTGTTCAACATCAAATCATCTATTCACAGTTGGGAGATTGTACTAGGGTACCTTGGGAATGATCGACATCAATGGTGATCTCCCTCGCACTTGTTAATGGTTCTCACCTTTGACTGATAATCAAGTGGTTTCTACCATGTTCAACATCAAGAACTTGTAATCACATGGATAGAATCATACTTTGTGGAAGAAGAGACAAAGACCCTGGGTATCTATTAAGGACTCACTGATTTCCCAAGGTTGCGATGGATTATTTGTATGAGTCCTAGAATGGATACACATTTGTATGGTAATGGATGTGCTCAAATTTGCATCCATATGACATAGATCTACATTGTATGTTTGGAATCTATGTCCATGTTGAAGTCTCCTTCAGATGGATCTATGTTGTATTCTAGTAGCCATGATTATTCTTCCCTCTCATGGATCTTCCTTGTATTGGTCTGCAACCGTGATGAGGATTCATTTGGATATGAGTCAAAGTATTGATGTATTACAGAAAATTTGGGTTGATGATGATCTTCGATAAAGCAATTCCTTGCCTCAAAGTGACGACTTGTTCTTACAAATCTTTCACCTATCCTATTCCTCTAGACTCATGCTTTGTGGGGGATTTTGTTACACACAATTCTCATCATGACCATGTAATGGGAGAAAAAACATCATAAATTGCCTAAAATCCTCAACATGTGAAGTTAGACCCTGGAAAGGATTCATATTTTCATACTTGTGTCCACCACTGCCTTTTCCCTTTATGCAATAAGTGTTAGCCCTTTCAATAACGCCACTTGTAAATTGACAATGAGCAGTTCCATTGATTAATCCCTTTGTGAAATGAGTAGTGCACCCATGGTAGCGATTTGAATCCATAGCAAAAGAGCGGTGCCCATGTTTCAAAACGAAAAAGAGAAGATTCAAGAAGCTTATCAAATATTAGCTTCGTGGCACCCTAATCCCTACTCTTGTGGACCACTTGGACTTGAGATCCAACTTAGTAGGATATCCCTTCCACCTCATCCACCATTTTCTCAACCATTCCTATCCTCCCTAGAGCTATAAGTACTCATTCACCCCCCATGGGTAAGGAGATAAAAGTTATGTTGTTGCACCAAAGTTCTGGCCAAATTTGGTGTGAGCATAAGGAAGACAAATTGAAGCTTTGAGGACAAGAATTTGCATGTGAGGAGATATCTCAACACTAAGGCATTATGGTTGTGATATCTCTCTTTATTTGACTATGCAATAAAAATTATGTTTCCCATAATTCTCATTATGATTCAATCACTAGTTTTATTATCAAACTCCTTAGTCTTTGATATAGGATAATAGATAGCTTTTGGCACTTTTGATCTTGCCTACTTTGTGATGTGTTTTTGTAGGTAAACTATGGAGATATAGAATTATTGAAGGCTGGAGCATTACACTATATTGCAAGTGAAAGTTTCATTCCAAACATCTGTTTATCTTAGGGAAAGTACTCTTTACTGTTATTACTCATTTTCTCTAGCTGTGAAGGATTCAATCTAGGGAAACAACTCCTGTCCATAGGAGGGGAGTATTTCCAACAACAAATTTGGCGACTCCACTAGGGAAGACATTCATAATTTCTAATCTTTCTTGGTTTTCATTTCTTGTCTTTATTCCAAAATTCAACTTTTTCAGTGATTAGATCTGCTAGTTCTGTAGTGAGATTTGGTTTCTTTTTTAACAGATCTGCTTAGATATGAAACATATATGCTTCATATGCTTCATTTTCCTGTATTTTTTGTGATTTGATGCCAGTTGTATGACATTTAAATTTCTCTTTTTTGCTTGATTTTTGTTTTGAAACCTATAGGAAACAATGCGCTTTCAGTAGGGACAAGAAGTGGTTCCACCACGTATACCTAGTGGACAACAGTCGGTGCCACCTCTCTAGTTCAGTGTACAAGAGGCGATGCCCAGGCGGTAACGCTCTGTCAATGACTTCTGAGAAGCGGTTCCAGGTAGGGTTTATACCTTTGTAATTTCAAAACTTAAAATGAGTTTTTTCCTTTTATGCATTTGTTTATGTCTTCGGGATTGATATTTGACTGTTAATTCAAAATCTGGAAACTTGGTAAAGGCTTGTTTCATTTTGTTTTGAAGAGCTAGGTTGTTTTGGTTTGATCATTTGCTTGCTATGCTTGGGTTTGATTTTTGAAAGAGTGATTGGAAGCATATAATCATATCTCTTATTACTGTTAGATCAGCTAAAAAGAAATTATTTTTCTTTGGTTTCTTTATTTTTGTTCTTCATAGGTTAATATAAGATTGCTTTTTCTTTTGATTAAGAAGAAAAAATTGAGATTGATCATATATGTGTGTTTGAGGATGTACCATTGGATACTTGATTAGTTTCATAATGTTTCAGGAATCCATGTTTTTCCTTCTCTTTACATGGTCTTTTATCAACAAAAATATCATAGTTTGAGTTAGGTCTTTTTATATTTGAAGAATTTAAAAAGAGTTTAGTGTGCCAAGTAGTGGCAACATCTCTCTTTTTGGAAAAAGAGATTTTATTTCATTTACTTTCAAGATTGGTTATTAGATTTTTTTTTTGCTACTTGTAATTTGGAAAATAGTTCAGTGTGATTGTTTTAGATTTCTTGTTTGGAAATATAAATTGAATCACTATCTCTCCTATAACTAGTGCATACCCTGAAAGATAAAGTGAAAATTTGCATGATCATGCTGCATGGTTTTACTTTTTCTTTCCACACCTCATGCATTCACTTAATCGTATAAGATAAAATTAACGCTAGATCTAGGTTAAAATCTTAACGTGAGTGATAAGTTAGAAGACATGTTCCAACATCAATAAACATAGGAGCTATCATTCTATTTGCTGCACTGCATCCTTGGGGATTGTAGTTCTTACAACCAGTATATCGAATGGCCTTTCACGTAGCCTTGTGGTATATATAAAGGTAGTTCATGTACTCGGTAGAATATCAAAAGGTTCCTGTTGAACGATTGTGTATTACAAAACACTAACACGGATTTGATCTCCCACGTACCTTGTGTATATAGGGAGACCCCTCTAGGATACCTTAAACCAACTAAGAAAATCCTTTTGGTTGTATTGTTGGAGCAATACATTTAGAACGACACTCTGGGAGCTACTACGTACATTTAGTCCAAGTAGTCAGGTATTCAAGAAAGGGTATGGTCCCAATCCTCCTTGTCACATTTTACTATTGGACCCTCAAGTATATTGCGAGTTGTGAAGACTTGACAATCTTATTGGAACTGGATTTTTATCATCCCCTCTTATCACCTAAGTTTTCTTGTGACTTATCTTACGTAGGAGTGATTATGTGTGTGATTCTAGTGTAAAACCCTAGGTTATGTTTTTTGTGACCAGCATTCTGGCTGAGTTACCTTTGAGATGATCTTGAAGAGTCCAATCCTTACCACTTGAATTTCCTCATATTGTGGGAGAGTGTTATGGAAGCCACAAACCAAGATGTCACGGTTGATTTCCATGTGGAAGCGAATCCAGTTTTGGAGCATGGGGAAGAATTTACATCTTATTATAATCCCTTGGTCAAACAACCTCATGCAGCTGATACTACCTTTCATTTTCCAATGGAAGGTCAAGCTGGTTCATCAAATTGGGTATTCAATCACCTATCTGATGATACAGTAGGAGTAGATTTTGGTCCAGATGCTCCTTTTTGAAGAACTTTCCTAGGGAAATCCATTTTTTAATATGGAACTACTGGGCCCTCCATTCTTACTCTTGTAAGGAATTCCCTTAGAGATGCCTCACCAAATGTAGATTTCTTCCGTAAATCTATTGAACATTTGCATAGTATGGGAGAAAATATAAAAAGGAGGAGTTTTTCTCCTCTTCCCCATCGTTCAAAAATGACCTCCCAAGGATACCGTGCACTTTCCTTGTCTCAGATAGCTCATAGTTTAGGATTACCATCTCGAGTTTCGATAGCTTATTATCCAGGTCAACCCTCCATTCCTACTCCTCTAGTTCTAAATTCTGGTCATGACTCTAGTTCTTCCATATCCTCTACCACTAGGGGGAAACCCCCAACACAAGTTGTTTCATTAGTTAGTGGAGTTACTTACAATGCAAGGAAAACCCCTACTGTAGGAAAACCAATAGTCATTGTTCCATCCACAAAAACCAATACAGTTATTCCTCTTTCTAGTACAAGGCAACACTTAGGGGTACAACCTATAGTTAATCAACCTTCTTGGGGTTATACTTACCCAGGAAACCAACCACCTGTAATAAATTTGAATTATCAATGTACATCTTCAGGGATTGTTTATCCTAGGATTCCTTACCCTAGAAATATTTTTATGCCATGGGGGAAACCTAATTGGTCATATATTCCTCTTTCATCCTCTTGGTTTGCCATGCATTTCCCTTCACCTTACAACTTTCCAAACTCATATTTCTTTTCCCACTCAAAAATTTCCTAGAAAAACAAACCCTCCTAGCTCCAGGAAAGATGATTATAGAAAAAACACCGTTCAGACAGTTAGTGTGGGAAACATCTAGAAACCTTGCCTTCCTAAATAGTAGTTTCCCATACCCTCACATAATTAAATCAATGAATTTCATGATAGAATAGGTACATTCCTTTGTACGAGTATCATAAATCCTACATAGAGCTCCCATATCACCTCTTTGAAAATTCATGTACCTCTTCCTTGAAAATATGGTCAAAGTTTGGCATTATGCGAGATTAAATGCCAACCTTTGCTCACATGGACGCTCACTCTCTTCCATATAAACCATGTTCCATTATGTGAACCCTGGGACCACCCGTTGTGCAATTTGTTTCTGATCATGATTTACATTGCATGTCCTGTATTGTGAAGTTTTCATATCTGGCATGTACCGTTGCATCCATCACATCCCACCAATGCTTTGAATTGACACCTCATTGAGTCTCCATACCCCAATTTACTAGCTGATTGGCTACCTTATTTCTGTTGTGGAGAACATGGTTGAACTTTTTTTCCATTCCTTCATGAAGGAATCCATGTAGGGATTCCACCATTTCCTATAATCGCCAAGTCCGAGCCACCTTGGTACTCTGAGAATCGTTTCAAAGTTTGATGGCCATTTGGATAACCATTTTGGAATCTCCCTCGATGATAGTTGGAACCCAACCATTACCTTTGAGCATGTCCATGCCATGAAGTAGGCCTTTTATTTCATCCACGTTGTTTGTCTCCCAACCAATGAATCTAGACCTAAATCCCTTCATCTCTCCTCTGCAATCCCTGATAATGAAACCATAACCTGCCGGTCCATGATTTCTCTTGGAAGCATCATTGAAATTGAGTTTAAACACACCCTTAGTTGGAGGAAGCCATTGGTCAACACTTTGTATCTATTTTCTTCATATGCTCTTGATAGAAGCTATTTGCGTTGTACTAGTCAGACCCCATTTTTGGAGGATAATTGTTTCCAAAGAGTTGGATTCCCAATCCTTATCACTCGAAGCCTCTATCTCGATGGTTTCTCAAAGTTTATCCAAAATGGATTCCTAGACTTTGTTGGAAGGAGTATATTTCCCTTTGAATGTCCTCGGGTTCCTCTCTCTCTAGACTTCCCATATCATAATATGGGGTAATAGGTCCCAAATGCGATTCAATATGGAATTGTAGAAGGGGTTGCAGGACCATTCACTGATAGTCATGTCTGGGTGTTGTCGGATCCAATCTGATTTTTGAAAATTTTTGGCCCCCACATCCTAGATGGATACGGTAAATTTGTAGGAGTCCAGAAGATGGACCGTCATCTTGTATTTGATATCAAACAGATAACAACGGTAAGGACCCATCATCCCTCATTTAATGAGGTTTTCTCTAGTTAAAAATTATGTTCTTCATGACTAGCCAACATAAATTTGGAATTTTAGGCCACAGTTTCTTCTTCCAAGTATTTTACCATTTGTTTTATGTGGGAGGATCATTAGTATTAATCAGGATATCATAGGCTTCTTTGATTGTCAAATACCCAGATGGGCTATATCCCCATATTAAATTTTCATTTCCTCGATGATTTATTATCCTTATTTTATCCACGGATTCTATCAGCCTGTCGACCTCTTCTCGTAGGCCAAGGTGTTCCCACCATTCTTTTTCAACCCAAGTCTAAAAGTCGTGATACCCATTATGTTGTTTCTAGATGTCGCTGACCAATATCAGACCTTAGGAGATACATGAGTCTTTAATATGATAGAATTATCCCTCCTCGCCTAGTGGGGGAAGCTGTTGCTAGTATTTCCTCCCAAACCCTTGTATTCTGGCCATCCCTGACCTCCTAAAAGCTACCGGCCTTGGATAAATTCCCCCCCTGCTAGGATGTTCACCAAATATGCAAACCCAATTTGTCTTCTGAGAAGGGTATGAGGTCCTTTTTTTCCCACCCCTCAAAGTATTTTTTATGCTATATTTCCTCCCAATTCTCTTTGTCCTGGGTGACCCACCGCCACCAAATATGGCTCAACTAACAATGGTTTCTTTCTCCGAAACTATTAAACCAAGACCCCCATGGGGTTTCAGGGTGTAGATCATTTTCCAACTTACCAGGGCCATTTTATTTTGTCAATGTTCCCGATCCACAGGAAATTCCTTTGAAGACGTCATATCTCTTTCAAAATCATTTTCAGGCCTCTACGATAGATAGAAGGTAAGAAGGAACTGCTTGGATCAATGAATTCACCAGTATCAATCTACTTCTAAAATTTAGGGGCCTTAGTGTCCATCTTGTCAAGAGATTTTTCATTTTATCCAATAGGTATGTCCACGAACCATTTTTAGCCACGACATTCAAAAGGGGAATTCCCAGATATTTGGATGGAAGGGAGCTCTCCTGGAAGCCCAGGATCCTATAAATATTCCATCATGATACCCTCAGAGTATTGAAGAAAAAGACCTGATATTTTTGGTCATTTATCTCCAAACCTGAGGCTAGGCCAAATTCCATCAAACACTTCTTAAAAATTCGGGCCTCCTGGACTGGAGGGTATTCTGTGAGCATAGTGTCATCCATGAATTGTTGGTGAGCATGTTTGGCTGCCTTGTGGTGGATTTTAAGCCCTCATATATCATCATTATTCCTTGAGAACATTCCCAATCCCTCCTCCATTAGGATTAAAAGAAAATGGGATAAAGCATCCCGCTACCTAATTCCCCTCGAGGGTTTGAAGGTGCCATAGGGGAATCCATTGACCAGGATGGAAAAGAACATATAAGTCTCTAGATTCATTATCCATTCAATCCAATCCCCTCGAAAACCAAAATTTCCAAGCACACACCTCACGAATTTCCAATTGAGATTATCATAGGCCTTGGCTATATCCAGCTTTACCAGTATACCAGGGATTTTTTGAGACCTTATGGAGTGTAGTAATTCATGAACCAAGATGATTCCATCAGTCATTTGCTTTCCTTTTACAAAAACCAGTTTCTCAGGAGAAATAAGCCCTAGTAGAAGGGGTTTAAGTTGATTTTCTATCACTTTGGTGATAATCTTATAGATTACATTACACAGATTGATGGGCCTGAATTTATCTGGGGAATCAACTCCTTCACATTTTGGAATCAGGGTGATGAAGGTAGTATTAAAGGATGGAAGCATCTATTTGGATATCCTAGAGTCTTCCATAATTCTCTAGACTTCCATATTGATGAGGTCCCAGAAAAGGTGGAAAATTTTTATTGTGAAACCATCGGACTAGGAATTGTTCCCTCCTTCATTTGAAACACCACCTCCTCCACTTCATAGAGGGTTATAGGTTTCATCAAGAGCTGGTTTTTCTTAGTGGAGACTAAGGAATGAATATGCTTGGTGTTTTTTTCAATAACAACATTTCTCTCTGTTCTGGGATCCGACATTAACTTTGTAAAGTAATTGTTCAAGGTTGCCTCTATTTTTTCTTTGGATTCGACCATTCACCTATTACTATCTTTGACGAGTAGATTTTCTTTCTCATCCTATTTCGAATCACTAAGCAATGAAATAATGTTGCATTCCTTTCTCCCTCTTTTAGCCAATGATTTCGATATTTTTTCTTCCAAAGAATTTCCTCTTTCTTCTCTCGTTCCTTCAATCTTGAGCAGAGCCTACACTATCCCCCCTGCAACTCTTGGGTATATCCATCCATCATCCGTATAGAAGGTATTTCCGAGATGCATGATTCAATAATCCTCTTATCAGGAAAGATATTACCAAACTCTTNCCCCCCCCCACTTAGCTCGCCCCACCAATTTTTTATCGTATCATTGAAACCCAGGTGATCAAGCCAGAACTATTTGAATCTGAAAGGTTTATGGAACTGTGATCCCAACCCACTCCACAATAATTATATAGGCAAGTGATCCAATCCATCTCCTCGGAGGGTATCTCATTGAATTTTGTTGCCCAGATCAATGATAGACTCTGAAACTAGGAACCTATCCAGTCTAGATGTTATGTGGTTCTCACCCGACCTTTTTTTATTCCAAGTAAGCCAACCTTCCCCTAGAGTGATTCCAACCAAAGCTATATCCTCAATGGTGTCTTGAAACTCCGCACACTCTTCTTCCATCCTCCTGTGGCCTGATTTATTCTCTTCCAAAGAAATAATGAGATTGAAATCACCCCCGACTACCCAGTGACTGCTAGGCCTACGTTCACTTACTTTTCAAAGGGATTTGATGAAATCTTTCTTTTCCCTAGAGTGTTTGGTTCCATAAACATTCGTGATCAGGCCCTCCATTGGAAACCCAACCACCTTGAAGTCAACGGATAAGAAACATCTGCTACCCTAGAAACCACCCAAACTCACCCTAGTAGGATCCCAAAGGATACCTAGGCCTCCCACAAAGCCTCTGGAATCAATTCCCATTCCTTCACTACCCTTCCAAATTTTCTTGCTTAATTCCTCTATCTTATTTGCTGGACACTTGGTTTCCTGAAGGAAAACAATTGCCAGATTTTTCTCTTGATCTTTTTATTTAGTATTCTTACCTTTCATGGGTTGTTCAGGCCCCAAATATTCTAGAATAAAATATTCATTGGGTAAATATAGGACTAACGGCACCTTTAGGGTCGGGTAAGGTCCTGACTCAACTAACCTCCTTCCTTCCTCTGCCACTCTCTGTTTGTTTGATTTTTGTCTATCTTTCTTGGATGGTTCCTCGAACTTCCTTTTTGTCTCCTTATGAGATCCTGAACTTATCCCAAGTTGATTTGGGGCTCACACGCAAATAATTTCTTCCTTCAACAACATCACTTGTTCTTGCAGAACATAGCCCTTCTCCACATCTAAACATGCCTTCACAATCCCCTCCAGATCTCAGCCTCTAATATCCATATCTGCTACTTCTTCTCCTATCTCACAATCTTATTCCATCTTCTTTCCTTGAGTCAATTCCTCTTCCATATGGGTATCCTTTTCCACTGTATCTTGGGGATATTTGTTTTGATGTTCCTCCCTTGTATTTTTTCCTTCATTATCCTCTGTTATATCTTCCAAGATCTCAAATTTGTTGGAGACCATTGGATTTTTGTGGATGTCCTCATTTTTCTACTTCCTACCTTGTCTTGTCCTTGATGGGAATATAGTAAAGACATGATCCTTTTTTTCCTCCTCCTTACCCCCTTCGGACTTTGGGTTATTCATGGGGAAGTCCCTAAACATGTGCCCATATTCATGACATCTTCAGCAACAAAAGGGGATCTGCTCATAATCTAGTGTTTCAAATTAGTATTCATCCTCCCATGTCATTCGGATTTCTTCTGGCAATTATTTGGACAGATCCATGTAAACATAGATCCTTGCATATTACATATACCATTGATCCCATGTTTGTTTAGATATTTTGATGAATTTACCTCGTGCATTCCCTAAATATTCCAATATTTTCGGATCCCAATGCTTGTTCGCAAGTGGTTTTGGGATAAGGTAGTTGTGCAGCATCGTGGATGTTGCACAAGCTTAAAAACACCACGTAAGTCGAAGATTAGAATATTTTATGTATTTTGTGTCACCTTTTGTATTTTTTGACCACATTTTGTGGATATTGGTCACTATTTTTTAAAATCAATTAAGAATTAGTTACAAATTTGTTTAAGTGGACCATGAATGAAAAGGCACAAGGCTATAAGTATATGTATAATTGCAAGTGTTAATCATCTATTTGGACAACTCTAGGCACATCTTTAGAGAGCAATTTTTTAGCAATATTTGGATCACTCTTGGTATGATTGTGTGCTTTGCACATGATTTGAGATCTTTTGATCTGTGACCTGTTTCGGAGAATCTAGGATTTTGTGTGGAAGTTAATATGACATGATGGATGTTGAGAAGAACTATTGTGTCCTTTTCTGGTTTCTTGTTTTACTGTCTTCTGTGACTCAATTATGAATGCAATGTGTATCTACAACATGGATCTGTAAATGATGCAATGTTTCTATGCTTTAAATGATGTTATTCTGTTGGATCTATTTGTGCATCAATGTTTTACTACAGTTCTGGAATAATAATGTGATCTGTTGAATGATAATGAGGTTTTGTAACTGCTTGAGTTGAATGATTAGATCAATTGAATGATTTTGCACTAAGTTTATAAGTAGATGCACATGGTCCTCTTTTGTTCTATGGAAACTTGGTTCCGTCAGCTCTCCATTGAACATGTCGGGTGAGACTTCATCCGCTCCATGGGTGTTTCCATATGGGGTAAAACCTGTCTGGGATGGTGCTCAGGGAGGTTGTGGTGGTTTGGGTGTTGACAAAGTGGGAACACCTATCGACTGGTTTTGTTGACTGAGTTGTGTTTCAACAAATGGTTTTGTTGCTGAGACTTTAGTGTGACTGAAGGGAGGACATGTTGTGGCAGTTGACGAGATCGAAAATTAAAGACTTGTTCGACTAGAAGTTACGAGAGTTTGCTGACAAAGAAAATAAGAACCCTAGATTGATGACAGATAAGTAGCTGGAATAGTACATACACGACGGTCCACATGAGAATTTTTTCTCAGAATTCCTAACCATCTTGTATGATTAGTTGGCGTGGTTGAATTATCACAAGACAAATTTCCAAGTAGGTGGGCCAACTTCCTGGACCCCAGAATTGATCCAAGAGTTGCAAAAGGTCGACAACAAAGCATCGTGGGCTATTGAATTTTGGCTCGATAGTATATTGGAGGGTTATATAATTAAGTTTGCAGTTGATACAACTAAATCCTATAGCGAAGTAGAAAATGAGTTATTCAACGGGCCACAAGGTAGGTTTATTTTATCTTTGAAATTATCCATTAAGATGCTCATATCTGAAAAGGGAATATTAAAGATGCACCTTCAGTAGTAGAAATATGGTGTGCAGGGGATGTGGATAAGATGAAGATTGGGGGGATACGAATGGAATGATATGGGTTAGATGGGTGCTATTTAAGATGAGAATGTGAGGGAATCCAAGGAAGAGAGTGGTCTTTCGAGAGGAGGAGCAAGATTCTGACAAGAGAAGAGGCAGAAGATAGGGGAAGGTCCTTCTGCGATCAAAATGAAAGACCACCAAGGAAGAAAACATGGGATGAAGAGACCCTATAGTGATGACAAGGAAGACCATACTACACGCATGGTAGAGTTAAGATAAACCCCTAGAAACAATGAAACCACACCTCCACGCACTACATCAAAATCAGGAAGAAACACAAGTTGAACACCGACGTGTCCAATGTGCCAGCAACATTATAATAGTAGTAGATCGACATCTATAGGAAGAAGGCAAAGGATGGAAGGCAGAGAGGTGAAGTTACCTTTGTTTCATGGAAACGGGACTAAGTATCCATAACAATACTGGTTCCTATGTTATGAAGTATGGACTATTAGACAAAATGTGGATGATGAAGTCAAGAAGGGCCAATTGGTGAAAAATATTTGGGGTCGTGCACTGGATTGGTTCATGAAATTGTACAAGTTCCTACGGGGACTCCGATGAAGACATTGGCTGAATTTAGGAAGGGACTAATTGAAAAGTTCAGAAAAGAAAAATATGAAGCACAATACATTATAGAACTTAAGGAAATTAAGCAGTATCCAAATGGAACTCTTTGGGATTTTGATCAAAGGTTCAAGACACTAATGGAAAGAGTCAATTTTGAGATGAGCAACATTCAACATAAGGAATGGTTCATTGTAGCATTACTAACACATATCATACTAGCACTGATGGAGCAAAATATTGCAACATAGAGCGAGGATCTGGAGATTGAAATGAAGTTAGAAGATTTACCCATTGGAGAATATGCAGCTGGTATGAACTACATTTAGACGCAGCTGGAGACTATGACACTCCAGTTGCAAGATATCAAGAAAGGAAAAGAGCACCATGAATAAGTTTGGTGGACTCGATGTTGCGAAGATAGACATACCAAGGATAACTTCCCAAATTTCCAAAACTACCTATTGTCAAAAGTGCTGAACCCATTAAGTTGTGGTAGTGTACCATGGTTACACATTTTTCAAGTATATGAGAATTGACATGAGGAGTGTGGATATATGCAGAATATGGTGATGAATTCAATGAACTTATAATACACATTTTGTCGATCTATTAGGCATGAAGATAAGGATTGTCGCGCATATGAACTACTCCAGGAAAGAACATATGGAACATACTATGTGAAGGGAGAGGTACAACAACCGCAACTACAGCCACAAGTGGTATAGAAACCACCTCAACCTCAGTTTGTACTGCAACAACAACTGCAGCTACATTTTATACCAAAGATACTGCAACAAAATTTTGTGCCATAGCCGTAGTATAATCAGATGCGGATAGCTCCGCAGCAACCATAGTATGTTCAATCAGCGCAATATGTTCAGGAGCAGTTGAATCCCTCAAAACAACAATTTAATAAACCGTAGTATCAATAACAAGGAGGATTCCATGGAGGATTCCGAGGAGGATGAGGTCGCAGACCAGTGAAATGATATAATTATGGTGTATTGGGGAATTATTAGAGAGATTGTCCACAATTGCAGTGTATGTGTAAGTATTGTATTACTATTGATCACACTGTTGAGAAATGTCCACAATTGATCGCAAGGTGGTAGGAAGGAAATTTTCTACAGTTGCAGAATCTGAACCAGTTACAGAATCAGAACCAGTTGCAAAATCAGAACTAGAATCAAATTCCAATTCAGAACCAGAATCAAATTCCAATTCAGAACCAGAATACAAATCAGAACATGAATTAACCTGTGAATCCACCATTGAACCAAAACCAAGGACCGATGGTTGTGATGATCTCGATGGATCCCCGAATTCAGGATGTTGATGTCTTCATTGTCACTCATGGAGGTGCAACAACTGGAGAATATATTCCAATCGAAAATTCTGGTTGGATGGAAAGAATAAAGTGCAATGTTACTTCAATGCATAAAAAGACACATTCTTTGAAGCACAAGATGAGATAAATAGAAAATTGGATAAGTTACCAGTTTACAAAATGCCAACTGCTTTTGATTCAACTTTGGAGGTAGGACCATCGCGACAGCATGGTACCTTACAGAACTTCTTCAATAGTTTCTTATCATTGGCAAGAGATCTCAATTCTCTTATCGATATTGAGAATATGTTACATTTATTGGCTAAGGGGCAGAAGGAATCCGTAGTGAATTCTCTGCATAAAAAAAAGAGGGGGAACAAGATGCGCATGAACATTCAGATTGGGGATTATGAGGTAGATTCAGTCACTCTGGATATAGGTTCAGATGTTAATATTTTGACAAAACAAACATTGAAAAAGATGGGGAGCCCAACACTGAGCTGGTATATTGTGTAGCTGCACCTGGATAACAAGGCTAAAGTAACGTCGATAGGGCGAGTTTCGCACCTTGTTGTGGAAGTTGAAGGGATGAATACCTATGACAATTTTGATGTTATTGAAGTTGTCGATGGTGTAGGGCCCTATCCCACATTGTTGGGGATTGGATTGGCCAATGGTAGTATGGCAGTGATCAATTTTAAGAAGCATGTGATGACAGTTTAGAATCAAGACATCAGAATCATCGCTCCGATGGATCTAAATGAAGGGAGAAGGTATATTGAGCTAGTGAAAGCTGAAGTTGTCAAGGGATGGGATCATGCCTTTAACATTTTAGAAGATTACATCCATCTGGCTACAAATGGGGAACTTGGTTGGCGCAATACTAGATCCATGTCTTCTGATTCTAATGATTCCTTAGAGAACTGGCAGAACCGCTTGCATGAGATGTCGCCAAGAAAGTGTGGCTTGATTACACAATCACTATTTTGCACGCGACTAAGACCATTGATTTACCAATTTATGAAGGAATTCCTAAGTTATCTATGTTTCATGTTTAATTCAAAGATAAGGTGTCAGAACCACAACGGTTGCTGGCATTGGAGGAAGCATTGAAGGCTACCCCAGCATGTTGGTGGGAGACCCATAAGAAGTCGATCACCGGATGGTCGCAGTGTCGGAGATTGATGTCAGTTCTCTTTGGATATGTAGAGGTGTACCATGCTGGGAGGTACGACGGGAGGAATAGCCCTAATGATCATCTTCTTGAGTGTTAGACTTTGTGGGCATCACGACCAAAGGATGAGTGGGTCCATGCCTTTGTCCACACATTGGATGAAATGATGCAATATTGGTATGTATGAGCTGAGTTGTGCACATAGATCACTACCTGGGAGGAATTGAAAGTTTTCTTCATTCACACCTTCAATTTCGCAGATTCAAACCCAGATGTTCACAATGCACCGTAGCTCATCTGTGACGTTGTTCTAAAGGTCGTGCCTATTATGCACCCTATAGATCCGCATGCACATTGTTAGATGCAGTCGATGATGGAATATTATAATGTGGCTGGAGGGTCAGATGATGATCATGATCTATGGAATATCAATATTCTAGAAATAGAAGGGATTCAGGATGTCGCATCACCTTATGTATCGACGGATCTAATGAATCAACCATTAAAGATCAGGAAATTCAACATTGGGATAGAGGAAAACAAAAAGTTTGCAAATGTCAGAGACTACTGGGATGAAGAGACCATGGCAAAGATTACAGATCTATTGCATGAATTCCAAAATTTGTTACCTACGAATGTTTTTGAGGTTAAGGGGATACTGGGGTATTTAGGAGAGATGAAGATTCCATTGAAGCCAGATGCAAAACCAGTCAGGTAGAGGCCATATCTCCTATATCTGTTATACAAGGAGAGGGTCAAAGCTAAGCTTGACAGAATGCCAGATGTTGGAATAATTCAACCAGTAGAGGAATCAGAATGGATTAGTCCTATGGTGGTCCAAGATAAGAAGACGGGTGAGGTTCGGATTTGCATCGACCTCGAAAAATTGAACGATGCATGTATGCATGATCCATTTTTGACAAAATTCACTGATGAAGTTCTAGAAGGAGTGGGCGATCAGGAGATGTATTAATTCATGGATAGGTTTTATGGATATCACTAGATCAGGATTGCAAAAGAGTTTCACCACAAAACAACATTTGTTACTGAATGGGGTTGTTTTCAGTACAATGTGATGCCTTTTGGGTTGAAGAATGTGCCTACGATATTTTCCCGAGTGGTTGCTGATGCATTTAAGGATTTTATTCAAAAGTTCTTGCAAGTTTATATGGATGACTAGAGAATTTATGGATTGATAAGGGACCATTTGGAAAACTTGTGACTAATGTTGGAAAGATGTCGACAGCATCAGATTGCACTGAGTTCAAAGAAGTGTATTTTTGGTGCACCTTTTGGGATGTTGTTGGGTCTCATCATTTGCAAGAAAGGACTATTGATTGATGCTACGAATATTGCATTGATTTCAATCTTGTTGCAACCTATGAATGTGAATATTCTTAAAGTGACTTTCAGGAACACAGGGTATTATCACACGCTTATCCATGGTTATGCTATGATCACAACTCTGATGGAAAGGTTGTTGAAGAAGGATGTTGTATTTGTATGGATTCAAGACTTTCAAGACAGTTTTGATATGTTGAAGGCCAAGATGTCTTCTGCACCAATACTAGTATTTCGTGATTGGAACAAGGAGTTCCGTGTTCATGTGGATGCATCGTCCATTGCACTGGGAGTGGTGTTCATGCAAATGGAAGAAGGAAATCTAGATCACCTGATTGCTTTCTCTAGTCAAAAGCTGTCATCTACTGAGAAAAACTATATGACCACAGAGAGGGAAGGTCTGGCAATGGTATATGCACTAAAGAAGTTTATGCATTACCTATTGGGCGGTCATTTCAAGATGTTCACAGACCATTCTGCTTTGAAATACCTAGTCAATAAGCCTATGTTGGGGGACAAGATATATCATTGACTACTTCTCTTTCAAGAGATTGATTTTGAGATAATTGTGAAGTTGGGTCGCTTGAATGTTGGCCCTGATAATTTATCCCAAACTGAGACAAGTGAGGAACCAACAAACATTGAAGATGGACTGCCAGATGCATATTTGTTCAAAATTGATATGGTTGATGATTATTATGATCAAATAATTCAGTTTTTGGGGACAAGAATCACCCCAGAGAACCTTATCACAAGACATAAAAATAGTTGGTGGTTAAGGATTTGGATTTCCAATTGATCATTGGACAACTATATAAAGTAGGATCGGATGATATTTTGCGACGATGTGTCCTACTGCATGAATAAGGGAATCTTTTGGCAAAGCCACATGCGGGAGTTGCCGGTGGACACTATGGAGGCTGAGCTACTATGAGGAAGGTGCTTCATGTAGGGATTTGGTGGCCCACTCTTCATACTGATGCGACAAATTATGCATGGAGTTGTGATGTCTATCAACAAATTGGAAAACCATCAAGGAGCGATGAGATGCCACTAGTACCTCAGGTGACATTGCAACCATTTGATAAATGGGTGGTGGAATTTGTGGGACCAATCAACCCACCTGGAAAGATAACTGGTGCATGATATATCATTACAGTGATAGATTACTTAACAAGATGGGTGGATCCTGCACCTATTGTGGATTGCACCGCTACGACAACAACGAGGTTCTTGTTTGACAACATTGTGACTCAATTTGGGTGCCCAAGAATATTGATGAGTGACCATGAGACCCACTTCATCAATCGCACAGTCAGTGCATTGACAAAGGACCTTCAGATACAACATAAGAAGAGTACCCCATATGATCCATAGGAGAATGGGACAGTGGAGGAGTTTAACAAGGTGTTGTAGCATGCGCTTACAAAGGTATGTAATGCCAACCACAATGACTGGGATTTGATGATTCTAGCAGTCTAGTGGGCATATCGCACCACTTGGAAGTGATTGACAGGGAAAACACCATTCAAATTGGTGTATGGGAAAGAGGCAGTCATGCCTATGGAGTACAGTGTTCCAATTTTGTGCATCGTAGTAGCAATGGGAATGGCTGATGAAACAACATTGGAAGAACGATTGGAATAGCTAGTATAGCTTAAGAAAGACTGCTTTGTTGTGTGTTTTCACCAGCACATTGAGAAGGATCGACAGAAAACATGGCATGATCACCATATAAATAACAAACACTTTCAACAAGGATACTTGGTGTTGTTATACAGAATCAAGTTCATGAAGCATCTAGGTAAGTTACATATGAATTGGTTAGGTTCATATCTCATTAATACCATTACTTCAGGAGGAGAAGTTGAATTGCAGCAGTTAGATGGTGTGATGCTACCAAATCTAGTGAATGGTAGTAGGATGAAGCCCTACAGGACAGGCCCAGAACCACACGATGCCTGAGGTACTACGCAATGTAAAAAAATAGGTAGGATGGATAGATAAAAGGATGGTGCACCATGAAGAAGTGGATGCGTAAGTAGGGGAGTTAGTAGTATAGTTAGGTAGGTCTATCACATCATCTACAAGGTTGCGACGTAGTCAAATTAGTAATAAATGTAGACAGTTAAAGCAGTTAACTTGAAGCACTTGTTGAAGTGATGCGTATTTATGGCAGATCCGACCATTGGATTGACAGGATGGAAGATAGATTCAGGCAATTAATGCATGATTTGGTCATGATGAGGTAAAGTGGGTCATGTTGATTTGGTCATGATGGGTATGGGATCGACTTGATTCTATAAGAAGGGGTTGGATGCGATCGGAAGACAGCATTGTGCAATATTGAGCAACGTTACAGAGTAGATTCATAGTGATTTAAGTGAGTTTCTAAGTGAAGTGAGGTTGAGTATCTATTGAGCATTGTGGGGAACTAGTGCGGCATGCAGAGTGAACCAATCACGATTGAGATTTTGAGTGAAAGGGAATCCCCAGTTGGCCTAGTAACAATTGAGGAAGAAGTTACAAGTATGGCGATAGGATCATCGTCGGTGCCAAAGAAGAAGAGGAAGGGAAAGAAGCCTAGCTCCTCGGCACCAAAGAAGAGGTAGACTAGAATGTCTGTGAGGGAAGGTGAGGAAGCTGTGTATACAGGTCCATTAAATTCAGGAGTTGTGGAATCAATAGCTCATGCAGGGGTGTTCACTGAGGATACCCCTGGGTATATACTTCCATGTCGGCCCGGTGCGTAGCCCAGGAAGCTCACTAAGAATCAGAAGTACCAAGTAAATATTCTGACAATACCACATGAGATGGTATGCACCACAGACTTTGTGCCTGTGCTGATGCAGATGAAGTATGATTACCATGACTTTCTTGCATTGGAGGATGTTACAAAGGAACCATTTGTGTCAATGGTAGCATTAGGAGGTGGCCCCATAGAAAACATTCCGCAGGACTGGGAACGTGGGCTGAATAAAAAGGGATTATTGGGGTTGATTAACATGTCGCATTTTGGGTGCCTAAATGAGGAAAATTCCTATGTCAAGCATCTATTGGCTTGTTTTCATGGAGGGACGTTGTGGCTGGACACACTAGTCGAAATCACAATGGAATTGATCTTAGACATCATGAGGCTTCCGAACACACTCCTCGCAGTATTTTAAAGGCTAGTATAATGACAAGAGACTTGTGGCGAGTTTGAACAAGTGCTATGGTTTGCAGTGCGATGCATGGGATTACTACATTGAAACTATCAATGACCAGGTGGTGTGCATTGGAGCACAAATTTTGGCAAGCAAAATGGTCAGGAAGAACTGCCCCATCCAATGTAACTTGAGGTTTATTGTGTGTGTAGAGCAATGTGTAGAAGGAGTACAAATGATCTGGCACTATTTTTAATGAACTAGTTCGTAGAGGATGCAGTGGCTGTGCAGGTGGGAGAGAGATTGTTTACATACAATTGGTTGTTGATCTTGATCACGCTCATGGCTTGGATGGAGCCAGATGACTACCAAGGTATGGAGGTGGAAGTGGTGAAAGTTTGTAAGGGTACACATTATCAAGATATCTGGTGGGTAAGGGATCCTAAAAGATTGAAGGATTATGCTATGCAATTCTAGATCTATTCGAAAGCGCTGCAAGAGGTAGCTATGAAAGTTTCACAGTTATCCAAGGAAGCTGCAATGAAGTATCAAAGGATTGCTTGGTTTTCAATCATCCCACATGCCATTCACATGCAGAAATAGCATGACCCATACAAGAAATGGTTTCCGACACCTTATAAGTTTTATGATGGGGAATTGGAGGCGACTGTCAATGATTGTCCTATGGCATGGAGAGAATAGTTCAATTTGGAAGAAGTATCGACATGATCCCCAACGCATGCACTTTTTGATCCCAAGCATAAGGATGACCAGCAGAGTCACCATGATTTTGAGGAATATTCGACCGAGACACCCACTGACTCAGAAGTAGAACACGCATTTGATGAGTCAAGGACAAAGAGGTGTTAGGAACAGGGTGCAAAAAGTAGCGTTGTACCAGGGATGCAAGCACAACTGAAGCAGCTCATTAAGGAAATTACAAATGCGAAAGATGCATCAGACGAAGAGATCAATAAATTTGTGCAAGAGGGATTTGTTGAGGTAAGAAAGCGGATGCATTTTTTAAGAAAGTCCAAAAGGGATCTACTATACAAGACTTTGGCTCAATCAACACTAGGAAGCGGGTTCAGAATGTTCAAATTCCCCTGACTGCGATTTAGACCAGCAATGAGGATTTGAATGAATCCTTGTAGCAGTTGCATGACCTATATATCGACATCAACATGCTTCCCACATAGATGTTGGTGCATATGCAAAGAGTTTCCAATTAGGAGTTGGTAGACAGAGAATAGACCATCAACGATTAGTGTTTGCGATCGCAAGAGAAGGAAGTAAAAGCATAGAAAGAGATTGAAGCATTGAAGAAGGTGTAAGAGGAGATAAGGGAGAAGAATGCCATGGATATTATGGAGATGAAAAAGGAGAAAGATAGGCTAGTATTCGAGAAGGAAAAACTCTGGGATACCAGACTGTAGTTGGAAGAAGCAGTTTTAGATGCTTGTCAGCATGTTTATGAGAGCACCATGAAACTAAATGTAGTTGAGAAAGAAAAATGGCTTGGAGAAGTCATCACAAAGTTGCAGTGAGATAACATAGATTTGAATGCTCTGGTACATCTAGAAAAACCACCTGAACAAATCACAGAGAGGAATAGCGCCATAGAGGATGTGGTGACACCGCTAGAAGAGGTGGAGTAGGTAGCAAAGAAAGTCACAGATGCGAATACGCAATTTTGGGGAAGCAAATTTCAAGATGAGCAATTGGAACAATTAACCAAGCAGTTGCTGGAGGCAGAGAGGAACCTGGCGACACTAAATACAACATTGAAACAAATTCCACTAGTTGTTCAGATTACAACGTATGCGTAGCTGAAGGAGTTGCAACAATGTGTCAGAAAAGAAAGGGAAAGACATCAGAGGCACAGTGAGTAGTTATATGAGTCCCAAGATATTGGATCACATCTTTCTATTAAGGTAGTTTCTATGGTGCAGGCCATGGAGGAAGGAAAGAAGGAGGTTACTTAGAACACAATTGAGAATCCACTCAAGCATGACTTAACATAGAGCCAAGATATTGTTGAGATGGTGAAAGAGGAAGTCAAGGAGATTAGTCATTAGTATGACAAATTCAAGATGAAGATCAATGAGTACACCATGTCTAGCTGACATGGCTTGAGGGCCATCCAAAAGATTGTGTTGGGGGCCTGTTGGAAGGAGGTTTTGGGATAAGGTAGTTGCGCAGCATTCTAGATGTTGCGCAAGCTCAAAAAAAACACGCAAGTGGAGCATGGCGTGCAAGTCAGAGATTAGAATATTTTATGTTTTTTGTGTCACCTTTTGTATTTTTGGACCACATTTTGTGGATATTGGTCATTATTTTTAAAAATCAGTTAAGAATTAGTTATAAAGTTGTCTAAGTGGAGCATGAATGAAAAGGCGCAAGCCTATAAGTAGATGTAGAATTTAAAGTGTTAATCATGTTTTGGGAGAACGCTTAGCACATATTTAGAGAGCACTTTTTAAGCAATCTTTGGATGACTCTTGGTATGATTATGTGCTTTGCACGTGATTTGAGATATGTTGATTTGTGACCTATTTTGGAGAATTTATGATTTTGTGTGGAAGTTAATATGACATTATGGAAGTTGAGCAGAACTATTGTGTCCATTTTTGGTTTCTTGTTTTACTGTCTTCTGCGACTCAATTATGAATGCAATGTGTATCTACGACATCGATCTGTAAATGATGCAATGTTTCCATTCTTTAAATAATGTTATTCTATTGGATTTGTTTGTGCATCAATGTTTTATTTCAATTCTGGTATAATAATGCGATCTATTGAATGATAATGAGGTTATGTCAATGCCTGAGTTGAATGATTATATCAGTTGAATGATGTTGCACTAAGTTGATAAGTAGTTGCACACGGTCCTCTATCATTCTACAGAAACTTGGTTCTATCAGCTCTCCCTCAAACATCTAGGGTGATACTGCATCCACTCTGTAGTTGTTGCCAGACGGGGTAAAACTTGTGTGGGCTGGTGCTCATCGAGATTATAGAGGTTTTGGTGTCAACAAAGTGGTAAGCCCTGTTGACTGGTTTTGTTGACTGATTTTTTGTTAACAATACTCACATGGAAAGGAATATAGTTTGATCTAGATATGCACTACATTCATGTCTTCCTTGTATGGATAGAACTTCTCCTTCCAGGACCATAAGAAGAGGCCTACAAAATAGTAAAAATATTACCCCCCATCCAGAATCATGTTCCTGTATTCAATATTTATGATAGAAATGGTAAAAAACCCTTGGATCCAAACTAGAGATCATAATTCCCCGTTGGTTTCCATGATGATTTGATCCACCAAACTAGGGTTTTTTTCTGACGGTTGTAAACCCACAAACTTCTTGATTAGCGCATGATATTGCATGAAATAGATATTTTCCTAGATATTGAATGATCTAACTTGCATGGTTTCTTTCTTCATGCACTACCCTACATTCCTAACCATCGGTTTCTTATCCCTATTCATATCCAGGTCAATTCATAAATCTCGGATCCTTAAGCCAACTGATTCAAGAACTCAGGAGGCTCCCTCACCTCCTTCGCTGCCCTCTGTCATGCTTTCGTCAGGCCTTATCCCTCAAAGAAACCCCAACAAAACCTTTTGCCTATGAGCTCTCTGTCTTCTTTAGATTTAGTTCCATCGTATTAGAATATTCAAAGATCAAGGACCAAGACATAAAGTTACTATAGATTCAACAAATCAAAATTACTCAAATAAATGACATGAACTATGCAAAAAGACTTGCGGTTGTATATTTTCTTATCATTAATCACAATAATAGATTATAATGCAATACAATGGAATGATTATCCATGGAATTCGAATCCATGAGAAGTAATTCAAATTGGGTGCATGAGAGTGGCTTAGATGTTAATTAGACACCACTCGACACATTATTTAACCACTTAACTCCAACTTAATTAACTCTAATTCAGTTGAAGGAAGTTTAGACTAAGTCTAACTGAATAAAAACCAACTGCATGCCAACAAGTAGGTGAGGGTGCCTATCTCACTTTAGTTATATGAGATGAATTGAACTAAGTCACCAAAAGTAGGTGGAGGCACCTTTAATCACTTTAGTTAATTGCATTTAACCAAAATTAGGTGAAATTGAGAGGAAGGCGCATTTAGAGCTTCATTTTAATTGAAAGTTAGGTGAAAAAAAATCTAGTTAACTAAATGAGGCACATATTCCAAGTATATTAACCCATATTTTCTCCCTTATTGAAGGAGGAGGCTTAGTTAGGCTCCCCGATTGAAGGAGAAGACTCAGTCAGGCTCCCTTATTGAAGGAGGAGATCCAGTTTGATGATGTAGTCACATGTTTGAGTCAAAACCTAGGATAAGTGGTAAATTAGGAAAAATAAGACAAATAATGATGTATGGTTGTATAATGACTCCAACACCCTGCCTTAATTTAATATCACATGGAGTATTAAATACTATGGCCTCAGAAACAAAGGCCATAGGTCACCCATTATGAAAATAATTCTAAAATGCTCAAAATAACTAAGTGAGGAAAAGAGAAAAAACCCAGTGGGAAAGAACCCCCCCCCCCTTAAAATGAACACTAAAGAACTAATATATATTCATGATGATGGAAATCACCCCCAATAGTGAATGGAGGTAATATAACTTCTTCTTAGTAAATTTCTTGGTGAAATTGTCTGCAATTTTCTCATCTGTGGGAAAATATTACAAAACAATTGTTCTATCATGCACAAGCTCTTTGATGTAGTACATGTGAATCTCTATGTGTTTGTTTATCTGTATCTGAACCAGATCTTTCAAGATATTGACAACATTTTTATTTCCACAAAATATGACATTCTAAGTAGTACTACCAATGTCAAATTCTGCAAGAATACCTTACAACCAAATTCCCTGAATGGATGCATTGAACGCTCCCCTTTGATCTTCCTCTGCTGAAGATAAGGAAATGGCAGTTTGATATTCATTTTACCATCAAATAGTCCCTCCAAAAAACATGAAAACCTATCTTTAAGCATACTTTTGATCAACACTATTTCCATCCCAATCCGAATATGTGAATCCCACCAAGTCTAGATCAGAATTTGCAACATAGTGGATGCCATAGTTTCTAGTACCCTGCATGTACTTTAGAATCCTCTTGGATGCCCTCCAATGAAGTTCATGAGGCTGATTCATGTAATTTTATATAACATTCATGAAATAACAAATATCATTCCTTCAATGTGTCAAGTACAGAAGGCTTCCAATCAATTTCCTATAGATAGTGGAATCCACCTCCGGTGTAGAATTTCCTTCCTCAAGACTAATTCCTGAGAGGAATGGGAAAGGTGCAGCCTTACAATAAGCCATAATAAAATTAATTAGAATGTATGAAACATAATTTCGTTGGATTATCATTATCCCATCATAATCTTGTGTGATTTCTAGGCCAAGAAATTGCCCTAGCAGGCCTAGATCACTCATGTCAAACACTTCATGCAAAGCGGTTTTTATGAAGCTAATTGAAGCAAGTGTGCTTAATATAATTAAAAAATATTCAACATACAGAAATATAATGATTAAATTGCTTCATATTTATGTATGTACACATTTGGATCAGACTTACATCTTGCAAAGTTTTGTGATAGCAGAAAAGAGTCCATCTGTGCATACCAAGCTCTTGGGGCATGTTTCAATCCATACAATGATTTCTGAAGTATGAAAAATAATGTTGGGTATGATATGTAACCTTCAATATGATTAATTTATATCTCTTCTTTCAGATCCCCATGACTAAAAACACTGTTCACATCCATATGGTGCACCTCCTAGTGTTTGGATGTGGAAATGGCTAAAACTAGCCGAATAGAATCCATCTTTGCCACTAGTGAAAAGGATTCTGTATTGTCCACTCGTTGGAATTATGAGAATAATTTTTCTACCAAATGAGATTTATATTTTCAGGTTGAGAAATATGCAGAAATTTTAGTATGATAGACCCATTTGCATTGAACAAGTTTCCTCCCAGGTGGAAGGGAAACTAGCTCCTAGGTTGCATTTTTATGAAGAGATTGATACTCTTCATCCATGGCAGATTTCCATATTGGATCATGATAAGCATGATAATATGAATTAGGATCAGATACAACCATCATATAACACTTATGGGACATAAAAGGATCAGGGAAAGAAAGATAAATACCTACTCTTTGATAGTCTCCTTGAGTTCTTCTTGGATCAACAGGATTTCCAATGTTTGACACGAAGGAGGAGAGAGTCTTTTCTGCCCATTTTGGTAGATGAGTGGGATAATTTGGATTTTATTCAGAAAATTATATTGTATTCTCACTGATATTAGAAATTACATCTGAAATAAAAGAACATAAACTCTCACTTTCATCTCCAGAACCTTCATTAGAAAGAGGAAGCGGTTTTGTAGTTTCTTCCTCAACTAGTTTCAGATCTTGAAGAGGTTCTTTAAAGAGGACACTTCTCTCAATGATTATGTTTTTAGTTCTGATATTAAATATATTATATCCTTTTTCTTATTTAGCATATGCAATGATGATACACTCAACACTCTGAGGCTCCAAATATTTTCTCTTATCCAGTGGAATTCTAGCCCATGCAGTGGACCCTAAAACCATGAGATTGGACACATAAGGCTTGTGACTAGTGTAAAGTTTGAAAGGTATTTTCCATTTAATGTATGAGCGTGGGACATTGTTATGAATGTATGTATAAAAATTCATATCCTCAGCCCAAATATTTTCATCCAAATCCTTAGACTCAATCATGCAGGTTGTTATCTCCTTTAGTGCTCAGTTTTTCCTTTTCGCTCCACCATTATGCTGAGCTATGTAGGCAACAGTGTGCTGGATATTGATCCCATTTTATGCAAAAAATATGTAGCAGCTATGATTTAATGTATTCACATCCATTATCAGATCTAATATCTTTTATCTTGCTCCCAGTAGCAGTCTCAATGGAAGCTTTAAAATCTATGAATTTTCCAAGAACTTCTGATTTCTTTTTTATAAAGTAGACCCATGTAAATATTGAAATGTAATATATGAAGGTAATCACATACCTTGATCCATTAATGGAGGAATTTGGAATTGGATCTCTGATATTAGAATGGATCAGCCCCAAAATACATGTATCTCTGCTAGCTTTTCCTCGATCAAACTTATGCTTAGGATGCTTGTTGACTATGCATCCCTTGCATATCCCTTTTGAGGATTTGATTGCTGGAAGGACTTCCACTATGGAATCCTTTTATAGAAGATACAAATATTTATAGTTTTTGTGTCCAAACCTCTCAGGCCACATCCATTTGACATCATTCCCATGAGTCAGGACAGAACTAGGCTTTGAATCAGGCACAAAATTGGAAAACTCATAGGTCTTAGCAGCATGGTTTTCTTTCCCTACAACAATTATTTTTCCTGAGTCTATCTATGAAATCTCAACATCATTGGGGATGAATACAACTCTTTGGGGAAAAAGTGTGTGTGTCATTTGATATACAGACAACAAGTTTGAAGCTAAAGAGGGAACATAAAGAACATTCTTGAAGTTGCCATGATATAGATGTATAGTACCTTTTCCTTCTGATGATACTTCTGAGGCATATCCCATGTGAATGGATATGCATATTTTAGAATCCAGTGACGTGAAATAATACTTACATGCAACCATATGATTCGAAGCTCCAAATTCAATGAGGAGAGTTCGAGGTTTTGAAACATTAGCCATGAGTACATGTCATTTTTCAGGATGATTATTCTAATCTTGAGCATCCTTCTTCCTTAATCCTTCTTGAATAGTGATGTTTTTTTCATCAAGGAGAAGGGACATATGATCAATAGTCATATTCATGCAAGTTCTTTCATGATGAAATCCTCTAGCACAGTAAGATCAATTTGTCTTCTCTTTTCCCTGTTGCGTGTTTTTCTTCAAGCCTGAGGGCTCATCCAACTGCTGGCTTTTCTCCTTCTTCTTGGGAGGGTCAAAATTTGTCTTCTCTTTATTTTTCTTTCCTTTTAAATTCGAATCTTTGGGTCCTCCAACAAAAAATATTTATCTTTGGAGGATCTCATGGATCCCATCTTAACAAGTTTATCATGCTAATTGGTAAGGGACTCAATGAATGCATTTAGGGCGAACATATTCCAATTTGGAATTGTAAGATTTCTGGTATGGAAGGTAGATATAAATACAGAGTAGTCTGGTCCTAGATTCGAAATAATGGAAAGAATGAGTTGATCATATTTCTTCTCAAATTCACATTGCTTCAATTAGAGAACAAGGTGCTTAAACTTAGTGAAGAATTCATGGATGGTATCAAAGTTTCCTGGATTGAGAGAGATCAATTCATTCTCCAATTGATAGGATCTCAAATAATCCTGCTTTTCAAAGTGTTTAGCAAGTTGTTCCCACACTTCCTTGGGAGTCTTCAATCCAGAGATATGGAAAAGAAGATCCTTAGAAATGGAGAGGCATAGGAAACCACACGCTTCATCTACTTTTTTCCAATATTTTTCCTTCTCTATCACTACATTTGGCTCTATCTATGTGCCCATGGTGACTCTTTAGAGTCCTTTGCAGCACAATGATATCTCAATATCGTCTTTCCACGGATGATAGTTGAAAGGAGTGAGAATATTGCTTGTAGAGGAGTCGATTTTGCAGTTGTAGAGAATGTAGTAGAAGTTCTTGAGATATCTGCAATCACACAAAACAAACAAAATAAGGTCAAACAACTTGCACTTTTGGATTTTTTTTCATCCCTATATAGACTTCTCTAGATATAATCCAGAGGGAGAAGGCTATTTTTCAAGGACTTATGTGGAAAACTCTCTACTTCTAGTGCAGAGTTGGAATAATTTTGAGCAAATTTCCTCAATCTTCATCAAAGATCCATTTTAGCTTATGTACAATAGTTTCCTTGTCCTTCCATGGCTCTAATACCATATGAAATTGAGGCACAACAATCTAAGGACCAAGACAAAAAATTACTATAGATTCAATAGATCAATTTTACTCAAAGAAATAACATGAATAATGAAAAAAGACTTGCACATGTATATTTTTATTATCATTAATAAGAATAATAGATTACAATGCAATACAATGTAATGAATATCCATGCAATCCGGATCCATGAGAGGTCATTCAAACTGGGTGCATGAGAGTGGCTTAGTTGTCATTTAGACACCACTCAACACGTCAGTTAACCAGTTAGCACTAACTTAATTGATTGTAACTGAATTGGAGGTAGTTTAGACTGAGTCGAACGGAATAGAACTCAACTGCATGCCAACAAGTAGGTGAGGGCACCTATCTAACTTCAGTTAGCTGATATGAACTGAACTAAGTCACTAAAAGTAGGTGGAGGCACCTTTGATCACTCCAGTTAATTACATTTAACCAAAATTAGGTGAAATCATGAGGAAGGTGCATTTAGAGCTTTAGTTTAACTGAAAGGTAGGTGAAACAACCTCCAGTTAATTGAATGAGGTCCATATGTCAAGTAGATCAACCCATGTTTTCTCCTTGATTAAAGGACGAGGCTCAGTTAGGATCCCTTATTGAAGCAGAAGACTTAGTTATGCTCCTTGATTGAAGGAGGAGATCGAGTTTGATGATGAGGTTACATGTTTGAGTCAAAACTTAGGATAAGTGGTAAATTAGGCCAAACAATCCAAATAATGATGTGTGGTTGGATAATGAGTCCAACATACATGGAAAAACATTTCATGCCATATATGTCCCTGATCCAATGTTTGGCTCACACTTAAAAGATTAGGTTTTAAGTTATTTACAAGCAAAACATTTTCATCTTTCATTTTGTCTCAAATAGCTACTGTACATTTCCCAATTATTTCAGAGGATATATTATCTCCAAAAGTGACTTTTCCTTCTTGATTTATTTTTAGGCTTATAAACTTATGTGAGTCTCCTTTCATGTGTTTTGAGCATCCACTGTCCATGTGGCATAGATTTTGTTTTTATGTAGCACCTAGATCTAATGAACGTTCCATATCATCCTTATTCTTCCAATCCTTCCTCTCCTCTTTGTATTGATATTTTTAGGTGTTATCTATAGGAATCACTAGTTTGCAATTTCTAGAAATGTGTCCTTGATTACCACATTTGTAGCATTCTATACTATAGCTCTATAAAGGAGTGAAATAATTATAGTTTATTCTTTCATTATTTCTTCTAGTACTACTTTTAATCCCATGAATAATCATTGTTTCTTCTTTCAAGATTGCTTGATACATTTCGCTCTGTAATCCCATGAATAATGATAGTTTCTTCTTTCAAGATTACTTCTAGTACTACTTTGGGAGAGGGTTATAAAAGCCTTTATAAACTGAATAATGATGCACATGAGACATTAATAATTTCCCTTAAAAACACTCTTCCATTGTTCATAAATTCGATTAGATTTGGGAGAATTTGGAAATCCATTTTTAGTATTTACCGTGGGGGAATTGGAACCCCAATTTGCTAGTGGAAATTCCTACCTTGGCCAAAATATTAAACAAGTTTTCAGAATTCTTTGGAGGGTCATAAATCATCCCTGAACATCATATTCAAGTCTTAATATAATTCATATACCTTCTCATAATATATAGGAGGATTTGGATCAATTTGGAGACATAGACATCAAAACTAGTCAAAGGTCGAAACATGGAAAGAAGTGAAAAATTGGTTATTTTAATAACATTTATTAAAAAGGGACATTAAAAACACTTACTAGAAAAATTTCCAATCCTTCCATAATTAAAACATTTCAAAGGTAGCTTTCCTTTGTACTTTCCAGTACATTTCTCAAGTTTCTTGATGAAAATAGCTTCTTCTTCATCTAGGTTCTCAGATTGGTTCTTGGATAAGGATTTAAATGCTAATTCTTTCTTTGATGATCCATTTTTCCTTTTCTCATCTCATAGGCAGTGAATATCCCATGTACTTCATCTGGAGTCAT
Source organism: Pseudotsuga menziesii (assembly GCA_001517045.1). Taxonomy (NCBI): domain Eukaryota; kingdom Viridiplantae; phylum Streptophyta; class Pinopsida; order Pinales; family Pinaceae; genus Pseudotsuga; species Pseudotsuga menziesii. Next base: position 383,055 of record LPNX010319055.1, on the reverse strand, counting down.
AATTTTAAGATCATCTCGTTCTTCTAGAGTGCATAATTTTGAGTCATACTTCATTGGAAGGGTTCTTATTACTTTTTCAACCACTTATTTCTCCTTTGTTTCTCATATAATACCTCTAAGAACATTAAAATTTTCATCTACTCTTAGAATATATTCTGCAATATTTTCCTCCTCTTTCATTTTTAGGCTTTCAAACATTCCTTCGTATGTTTGAAGTTTGGACTCTTTGACTTTGGGCACTCCTTCATAGACACATTTTAGTTTTTCCCAGGCATGTTTGGATGTATTGCATTGCATAAATTTTACAAATAATAAATTTGTTAATCCACTCAAAATTGCATTTAGGGATTTTTCATTGGTCTCATATTGGTATATCTCATCCCTTTCTATAGGTAGGTCATCTAGTACTTTATATTCTCTTTCATTAAACCTCCAAACTTTGTATCCAAGAGACATTAGATGGCACTTCATTCTTACATGCCAATATGCATAATTGTCTCCTGTAAATAATGGAGGTTTTTTAGTGGCTAACCTTTCTTATTGATCCATAGTGGTTTTTTAATAGGATCTTCCTTCCAGTGATTAAACTGTAGTGAAGGATCCCTCTCTGATAGCAATTGTTGGAATATTGGACTATAATACTGAGAGGGGGGGGGGGTGAATTAGTATTGATAAATTTTAACAATTGAAACCACTTTTAATTTACTTATTAACACACATGATCAATAAAAACACACAGAACACAAATTTATTGTGGAAGCCCAATTGGGTAAACCACCAATCCTTCCTATTACTGCAAAATTATATTTACAAATAGTTTTTCCTTGCTTCTACATATGAGGATGGTACTACACCCTATTTACTAGAAACTACTGGAAGGAAGATCCGACCCCCTGTTTTATCAGTTGTTGTTGAAAGGATGTTACAACACATTGTTTACTAGCTACAACTGCAAAGAGTATACAACCCCCCTTGCAGGCATGTTTCCTTCCATACCCAACCTCCCATATATGATAATTTGATCTCTGGTTGGTATACATCAATCGATCTGCCAATTGAATGTGAAGACACAATTATTTGAAGGTTTAAAGCACTATTTTTATACCATCAAACATATCTTTTCATTCAATAGTCACATATCTTCATCATGACTCTTCATAGACAAATAAACTAATTCGAAATTAGTTATTTGTTTGTCATTTTTAACTCTGTTTAATTTATCAATCACAACCTTCTGCAGTCGCTTTTCTGCAACGTACTTTCTGCAACAAAATCTCAACAACAAATCTTTCTGTATTCATCTTTCTGAACCAACCTTTCCATAATTTGTGGGAAATTATTTATTCCACAATTGTGGGTTGCATATTGCGGATGTGCACTTTGAATTTTCTTGGAAATTTCTTCCATGATTATCTTTCAGCAACAACCTTTCCGCAATCAAAAAATTATTCCTTTCGCAATTGCATATTGCGGGTATGCATTTCGACTTTTCTTGAAAATTGTTTCTGCAGTTATCTTTCCTCAACGACCTTTCCACAATCAAAAAATTATTCCTTCCACAATTGTGTATTGCGGATTACGGGTATGCATTTAGACTTTTCTCAAAAATTGCTTCCACAATTCGTCTACCGCAAATCCTGTGAACCATCAATCGCTTTGAGGAATAATCCTTGTACGTTGATCAATGATCAAAAAAGGAAATTCATTTTGGAGCTCTGTAATTTTATTTTCCATGCATATTTACTTTGCGAATCATTTTCATGTTATTAATATATTCTCTTTATATAATCTAAGTTGTCCAACCTGTGCTAAATAAGCTGATCGATCAATCAATTTAGTTTGATCAGACTTGATCCGCTTGCTGGATACTCTCATGTGTCTTTCCGTCCTCATCACATATGACATCGTTTTCCCTTCCATCACTAATTCCTTTGTCATTTGAACCCCTTTTGACATCAATGAAAACTTCTTTCAACACTGAATACTCAATTTTTTTGTCTACTTTTCATGCTACTATACTTGCTATTTTGAATTGGAAAATGCCCTCTTTGAGTACATTCTTTGATTCACAAACAAAGGAGCAAGATAAATTGATCCATATGGGTGATATTAGAACCTCCAAGGGCAAGGGTCATGGTCTCATAGTTCAAGGAAGTAAGAATGCAAGATAAAAAGAGATGCAAATAGTGAAAGAGAAAAAGCCAAATTCAGATAATGAAGATGAAAGTTCAAATCCTGCTGATGAAGGTTCAATGAAGAAAGGGAGGACATCCAAGTGTTCTTATTGCAACAATGGATTTCATCCTTTAATAAATGTTTCAATAATAATTTGGGCATCATGTCTCAGTTACTTGAGAAGCATAATATTGAAGTTCTAGATGAGCTATAGAATCTTGTTGGATCTTCTAGACACTGTCATAGTGCGCAATTCCAAGGTAATATGAACTATGAATTGAGTTCCATAGTTAAATAATTTCCTCACATATCTAATATAGATTCATTTTCTGATATATCAGAATCAGAAATAGCAGTGTTTTTCTTGAATAATCCATCTATCAGTCTACTAGATTCATCTCCCAATACTTGATATTTTTAACTAGATCTTGACTTGTCTTTAAGAAGCTCTTTCTCACTCGATTAAAATTATTATAATTCTGATTTAGAATAATATTTTCAGGCTGAAATATTATTCATCATTGGAATTATCCTTCAAATGTTTGGATTTGTTCTAAACACCTATGGTTCATATCTTAAGTCCATCCATCATTCATATTTTTACACTCATCAGTTTTCCCTAGTTTCTCCAGTTTTCCCTAGTTTCTCAACCTTTTCCTACTCTATCCCTATATCCTCACAAAGACACTATATATTTGGTCTTTGCTTATCCATATGATAATATTTCTGATATATTAGTCTTTTCAGTCTCATTTCATATTTGGGAATGTGTTATACTAGTTTGGAAGAAAGAGATGTGATCCACATCACCATTTTGCAACTATACACTGGAACCAATTGTGTTGATTTTTCTACTCTTTGGGACGGTGTATGTACATATATATTTTCATTTTCAGATGTTTTTGAATATCATAGTATGTTAGAAGCAAGAAGAATTCAAATAATGCTCCTACTTCATCAAAGGACGAGATACAAGGAGTCTCTCCTCTTCCTACTTGAAAATTCTACACTCTAGCATATGATCATAGAGTTCACAACTTCTTCGTGAAATTATTTTACGATAAGCAGTTCATTTAACTCATTCAACTAAATATAAAGAAAAATTGAAGACATGTTGTTTAAATTTTTTTTCCTTGTCCTTTCTGGAAGGAGGATTTTCCCCATGTGGTTTTTCCTCTTTCCTCACTTTTATGGACATAAATAATTGTAAAGGGTGTCATAGCCTTGTTGTTGGGCCCTATATGCACCTATATGAATCTATATTTTCTGATTATTTCAGACATATCATCACAAATTTAGACATAAAGGGGGGGTGTTGGGATCTTATAAACCAACTGCATACTTAGGATAACAATATTTAATCATTTCTGATTAATTTCCTACCTATTATCCTAGATAGTTGGCATCCACTTGCACCACTTGGTCAACACTTGTCATATATACCCTAGGAGTGCATATTTCCTGATTCTAGTTAGATCATTCCCACTTTATTGAATTCCATATTTAGTAATTGTGCCTTCCCACATATTCTTTCTTTATCCTACTTTATTCCTTCCTTTCAGTGGATAAGGTAAAGCTAGTCATTTAGGAAATTGCTATCTTTTGTTTTCAACCCATCCTCCATTATTTTCTCTCCAAATTCCATGATTGGTATGTTTTTCCATCACTCATGACAACTCACTCATGATTCGTCCAATTCGTGAGGTCCTTGATATATTTGGAAAGTGCTTTAGTCACCTATGGGGGTTTATCATATTTTACTAAGTCTTCTTTATGAGCTAGAACAAGTGGTATTCTAGCAACTCAATTTTCCTTTATAAGGATGTATTACTAATGTAATAATCAATCAATTCATTGATTCAATAATCAATTACTCATTTTTCACTTCTTCATGTCATTTAGCTTCATTATTCTTCTCTTTATTTTCCTTGTGCATGCTTGTAACAACTATATTGTAGCTAAATCCATATCATGTTCTTACACATTGTATTAAACCTCAATTTCGTTATGGTATCACAAATGCTATTTCTATATGATCTAGGTTAGTTCCATTTCCATTTGTTTTTTATAGAGATTGAGATTGCCAAGGTTCTAGGACTAACTTTTTTAAATTATGGATTGGTGAGCTATATATCATTTTTTTTTATACCTCATGAATGCAAATGGAAGGAAAAAGGGTTTGTTCCGATCCTTGAATCTATGAAGATGCAGACATGTGGAGGAAAATCATACCATAGTATTGTCATACATGCATTAGAGGAAATTTCAACTAAAAATGGGCCTTTTAACACTAATTCAAATTCCATGTCATAATGTGTTATACAATGAAATTTCTTTAAATTATAAATACTGTATAGGTCTTAAACAATTTTTTACTATAACTTTGGGGATAGGTATCATAAAAAAACTACTTTTTTTGTTCGTATTTTCGACATATCTCCATGTCTTTTTACTCAAATTTCGATCGGAAGAGCTCCCTAGATGTGAAATTAAATTCCACATCCAATGAGTACCCACTTGGCATACTTTTAATGGACCCCGCTACCCAAAAAAGAAGAAATACCTGAAACAATGTGATGTTGATGTTATCATCATGTTTTTTCAGGTATTTCTTGTTTTTGGAGTAATGGGGTCTATCAAAAGTATGCCGAGTGGGTACTTGTTGGATGTGGAATTTAATTTCACATCCAATGAGCTCTATTGATTGAAATTTGAGTAAAATCACAGGAAGATATGTCGAAAATATGAACAAAAAATGTCGGTTTTTTCTTTTCTCCCTCCAAAATTAATAAATATTATTTTATTATTTTTCTTAGGAGGCCCATTTTGAGTTGAAATTTCCTCTAATGTGTGATTTTGGTGTATTATCCCTATTCTACCTAAGAAATATTGTTGTTTCTTGTGAACTGAACATGATCTCTCTTGGAGATAAGATAAGTATTGTGCAACCTCTCTTCCATTATACAATGAACCAGTGACTCGAGATCATCATTTATAATTTTGCATAGATTTTGTATTAGCTAATTGAGGACCAAGTATAAAAAAATAGAGATTACTTCATTTGCATATTTCATAAGGAAGAGTATTGTACTAGTATTTGAAGTGGGCGTGGTGCATGAATGAAGGAGACCAAAATTCAAATTATATTCTAAAAGATTGCATACTAGTGGCATTATGAAAGTTGTAGCTGGTTGATAGTGTTTAGCTTATAGGGGAGATTTAAGATCGGTTTGGTTTTCCCATTTGAAGGACCCAATCAAGTTTGCAGTTGTTTCTAAAGCTTCTCCAAAAGATGAAGAAGTAGATCATCATCAAAAAATAACATAGGTATAGAATATTCATCAATTCAACATTTAGGAGTGTAACTTTCAAACTGTTGTTTAATGGTAAGTTTTGGTGCATTTTTTGTTACTTGCTTGAGTGTTTTTGTATAGTATCAACATTGAAGAAAAGTTGACTTGCAGTGTATGTTGGTGCATTTTCAGATGAGACCGACACTCGTCACCTTTTGAATTTGAATATGTTGAATCCTATTTGTAAAGGAAGGAGTCATAAGAATCCCTCAATTTGATTGAGTCATTTGTACTTGTTCCTTCCTGCACAAGGATGCCTCACATAGTTTTGATTATGTCTGAATCTGAAGAAGTATTATAGTTTTTGAATACTCTAATGCTTACCGTTGTAGATGAATCAATCAAAATCATCAAAGGTACTCTCCAATCTATTATCACACATCTACAAGATTCAAAATAAAAAGAGGAAGATGTACAACACAGAAATCAACATTATGAACTATTGTTTGTTTAAAGCAATCCTTTCTCTGAAGTTGAATATGATTCATATCAACTGCCAACACATGACCAAAATAATGAAATCATGTAAAAATTTGTACAACCCATTCAAAGTTCTAGATTCCAACATTGTGACTCATTTGGCCGTATGAAAGATTAGTGTTTTGATCTTCATCTTTGTTAGATTGGTGTGTGAAGTTGAAGAAACCTCCAAGAGTGAAACTTGCAGTAGAATATTGTATTGCTTCTTATATTGTACATAATAGGAGAACATGATTTCAAAATTCAAGTTTTGAATCCTTTTCATTTTGAGAACAAGAAGTCATGGCCTTCTTCAAGTAAGCTAGATTAAGCAAGCCTAAGCTATAACTAGTTTGGGAGGCCAGATTCAGATATGTAGCATGAAGACACAATATAACCATGTCCCAAAGTACTCATGTGATCTATGTCTATTTTTGACACCATGAGACTGCTCTCCTCAAATTGTTCCTAGTGGGGGGGAATGAAGACAATTAAAAACAAGAAAGCAAGAACAAGTGAGCCTAAACTGCTATGTTTAGATGAGATCCAGAGTTGGTGGTTAGCCTTAAATGACCCATTTAGCAAAATACTTCAACTTCTTCTAGAAATCAGATGGTGGTCCCAAAAACACCACTTTCTAAGAACCTCTAAACATTGGTGCCGAGTTCTAGATACAACCTCTGAGCCTTCATTCCAAGTTCGATATTTTGTGTTTAGCCTTAAACCATTCACATAGTAAAAGATTTCAACTTATTCTAGCCCCTTTGGTTGGTGGTCAACCTAAACGACCTCTTTAGAGAGCACTTGTATTTTGGAGGAGAATTTAGCTTCTCTTAACTTGCTTGGTGATTTGTATTGTCAAGTTGGAAATGTTCAACAACTGGTAGATGTCCACTTCTAGTTATTCAACTCTATTTTTCTTGGACTCACATACACCTCTTCAGATTAAGGGGGGATTTGTTGGATCCTAATTCTTGGTGTGACGAATATTATTGTGAAAAGCAGACTAAGAGTCTTTGGGATTCCAAGATTCCACTTGGGATGTTGAACCCAAGGGACATTCTCATGTAATTAATGAGAATTAGTCTATCTTTTCTTTCTATGCGTGTTTATGTATATTTTCCCTGATCCGAAACCCTAAATTTTTAATTATATTTAATATTATTATTCTTTGGATCTTATCAACATTATTATATATATTATAATTATATATTTAATCTTTCTCATAGTCCACTTGGGATGTTGAACCCAAGGGACATTCTCATGTAATTAATGAGAATTAGTGTATCTTTTCTTTCTCTGTGTGTTTATGTATATTTCCCTGATCCGAAACCCTAAATTTTTAATTAGATTTAATATTATTATTCTTTGGATCTTATCAACATTATTATATATATTATAATTATATATTTAATCTTTCTCATTATTTTATCATGTTTTCTTTCCACTTAATTTTTCTAAATTTCCATAATTTATTAATTTCCTCCAAGACCTAATTTCTCTTCCAAATCCTTTATATTCTTCATAAGTTATTTCCTTCATTAGAGGAAATTTCAACTCAAAATGGGCCTTTTAACTTTTATTCAAATTCCATGTCATCATGTGTTAGCCAATGAAATTTCTTTAAATTTAAAATATCGTATAGGTCTTAAACACTTTTTTAATATAAATTTGGGGATAGCTATCATTAAAAAACTACTTTTTTTGTTTGTAGTTTTGACATATCTCCCTGTGTTTTTACTCAAATTTTGATCGGGAGAGCTCGTTGGATGCGGAATTAAATTCCGTATCCAACGAGTACCCACTTGGCATACTTTTGATAGACCCCGCTACCCCAAAAACAAGAAATACCTGAAAAAAACATCATCATTCCGTTTTTTCAGGTATTTCTTGTTTTTGGGGTAGCGGGGTCCATCAAAAGTATGCCAAGTGGGTACTTGTTGGATGTAGAATTTAATTCTGCATCCAACGAGCTTTCTCGATCGAAATTTGAGTAAAACCACAAGGAGATATGTCAAAAATACAAACAAAAAAGTAGTTTTTTTTTTTTTTCCTCCAAAATTAATAAATATTATTTTATTATTTTAACTATTATTTTATTAGTTCATTTTAGGAGACCCATTTTGAGTTGAAATTTCCTCTAATGTCCTTTCTAATATTGAAAGCTTTTAGTGTTTTGGAAACTTCATGTTGCTTAAACTCTAACATGGTTCTTTTCTCCATACATCTAAAGTGCTAAATTGGTCAATATTAATTATAAAATTTTAAACCATTTCATGATAATGCTATTATTTAATAATTTTATCATATGTGATTTGATATTTCTTAATTCGTGATAGTTGCAATCTTGATAATTAACAAAACAAAGTATGCATGACTTAATAAAAGGTTTACATTTTAGTATCCATTAAAAGTATCTATTCATGTATCTTAGCATTCATTCATTTGTTTGATAATAAAAGTTTTGATATGCCAATTAAGTTTAGCTTATGTTGGGGCGCTCACCTTAACGGTCCTTAATTTTGGTAACTCCATGGTTTTTGTGGAAGCTTGTAAGCGGAGTTACGACTCAAAATAGTCTTACAGGTGTCGGGGTTGAGTAAAAGCCTTCTTTTTGTAATAAACCCATGGTTTAAGTCCAGGGTTTAGGGTTCGGGGTGCCTATGGTTTAAGCCCATGGTTTTATAATAAGTGCACTATAAATAAGCACTCTTGTAAAGAAGTCAGTTTAGGCGTTTGATGTAAGATGAATTGATGCGAAGCTAAGGCTTGTTTTGTAAGAAAGGTTAAGTCCTAGCTGTGTGCGTGGACGACCTCTGCAGCTATGTGCGCAGAGGGTTTTGGGTGATTAAGAAGATCTGCAGCTGTGTGCGCAGAGATCTGCAGCTTAGTGCGCAGCTTTGAAGAATTGAAGGGATCTGCAGCTGAGTGTGCAGATCAGAACTGTGGTTTTTGTAAAGAGTTGAATAAAACATAGTTCTGTGGACGTAGCCCCTAAACTCGGGGTGAACCACGTTATATCTTGTGTCGTGGTTCCTTTGTGTTTTTGTTATGTTCTTTATGCATTGATAAATATATAACTGATAAGTAAGGTCACTGCTAAATATTAACTTTGCTGTGAATTCCCAGTAAAGGGTTAAGCAAGGCACTGTTTGTTTATCTAACCGCGAAGCTAAATAAGTGAATGTCAAAGATCTGTACTTTATGGTTACCATTTGTTAGAAGCTAAAGGTATAGTAATATACATGTTCTGCTTATATAAACCTGATTCTGCGGCACCCCATAGCTGTTTCAGGTGAGACTGCAACCTGTTCAGAGGTTGTTGCCGAAATGGCCAACACTGTGGGTCTTTTGTTGGTATGAAGACAAAAGTATAGAACCCGGGTCTGCCCTAAGCCCAACAAATTGGTTCTGTTACCGTTTTTTGTCTTCGCCAACAAAGTTGTCCCACCAGGAAAGTAGCAGAGTGTCCCGGGACGGAACACTGATAAGTCTTGGGGGCCTGTTGGGGCGCGCACCTTAACGGTCCTTAATTTTGGTAACTCCATGATTTTTGTGGAAGCTTGTAAGTGGAGTTGCGACTCAAAATAGTCTTAAGGGTGTTGGGGTTGAGTAAAAGCCTTCTTTTTGTAATAAACCCATAATTTAAATCCAGGGTTTAGGGTTCGGGGTGCCCATGGTTTAAGCCCATGGTTTTGTAATAAGTGCACTATAAATAAGCACTCTTGTAAAGAAGTCTCTTTAGGCTTTTGATGTAAGATGAATTGATGCGAAGCTAAGGCTTGTTTTGTAAGAAAGGTTAAGTCCCAGCTGTGTGCGTGGACGACCTCTGTAGCTATGTGCGCAGAGGGTTTTGGGTGATTAAGAAGATCTGCAGCTGTGTGCGCAGAGATCTGCAGCTTAGTGCGCAGCTTTGAGGAATTGAAAAGATCTGCAGCTGAGTGCTCAGAACTGTGGTTTTTGTAAAGAGTTGAATAAAACACAAATCTGTGGACGTAGCCTCTAAACTGGGGGTGAACCACGTTATATCTTGTTTTGTGGTTTTTTTGTGTTGTTGTTATGTTCTTTATGCATTGATAAATATATAATTGATAAGTAAGGTCACTGCTAAATACTAACTTCGCTGTGAATTCCCAGTAAAGGGTTAAGCAAGGCACTTTTTGTTTATCTAATCGCGAAGCTAAATAAGTGAATGTCAAAGCTCTGTATTTTATGATTATCATTTGTTAGAAGCTAAAGGTACAGTAATATCCCTCTTTTGCTTGCAGAAACCTGATTCTGCAGCACCCCATAGCTGTTTCGGGTGAGACTGCAACGTGTTCGCAGGTTGTTGCCGAAAGGGCCAACACTGTGGGTCTTTTGTTGGTGCGAAGACAAAAGTATAGAACCGGGGTCTGCCCTAAGCCCAATAGCTTAAGCAATTAAAAAAATTTATCCTTTGAGGGAGATTAAAAAATATATCTATAACTCAACTCAATTATTCATAAATGGACCCATCAATTAAGTATACATCTTATCCTTATATTTAAGAAAATGATTTCATAGTGCACCAACCTTTACATTATTTAGATTTGCAATATCTAATAAATTCAAATGTATCAATTTTTTCATCCTTTTGCTTATGATTAGAGGAAAGACTTATTGATGGAATATTTATTAGCCCCATCATAATGCTATACAATCTTTAAAATTAAGTTATGTGAACAAATACTCAACTTATTATTATAAATTTAGCTAAACTCCTCATAATAAATAAAGTAATCACTCTAAACATCAAAATTTTCTAAAAATAAATACATTTAATTCAAAATAATATAACATTAAAAAAACTCATTTTTTAAATTTCTTAGATGCAAGTTAGACTCCGAACTGATACCATATGCAAACTCATCCTATATATGCAAATACTATATGCATACTTAAATGAACTATACATACTTAAATGAACCATCTTATGCAAAGGTGCCAAACCTACATTAATTCATAATCAAATTTAATTAGAGTATATTCTGGCCATTTCATAATCAAATTTGGTTAAATATTTTGATAAAATTGACAGCTACAGTGTCTATTTAAAAATATGTAAAGTGATATAAAGAAAAAAAAAAAGTTTAATTGCAATTTTTTAAATATTAAACTCGTTTCAAAACCATCCAAATAAAATATAGAGAGAGAGAAATTCCACCGGTACATTGCCATTAGGATCACTCTCCTACATATAACTACATAATGTTGCTCAAATTCAACAATTTGCATGGTAAGAGCTTTTCAATCTTTGGTAAAGTGAGCGCAAAGAATCATATCATACAGCTTCACTGCATTACTTTGGGAATACCATTTTTGTATCAACGTATCTCACTACACTGAGTGTCTCCTACATATAACTACATAATGTTGCTCAAATTCAACAATTTGCATGGTAAGAGCTTTTCAATCTTTGGTAAAGTGAGCGCAAATAATCATATCATACTGCAGCTTCACTGCATTAGTTTGGGAATACCATTTTTGTATCAACGTATCTCACTACGCTGAGTGTCAGCTTTTCTGAAAAGACTGATTATTTGAGGATGGCAAAATCCATTCAGCATTTTGAGTTTGACTTTACAGAAGCAATGAATTAATACACTTTGGAATGAATTAATACCTTTTTGGGGTAGCAGCAGTCGCATAAAAGCTTGCCCAGCAAGGCGGTTAATTTTGGCAAAGCAATGTGCAAAAGTAAAAAGTACTCATTAACAGGTTCCATCACCCAAATAAAATCCAATCCATGCGTGGCCTCATGAGAGAGAATGGTCGGTCAATTCTTGAATGCAGGTATTTTACATTGAAAATAAATGATGAAATGAAGGACGAAATCAATTTTAAAAGAATGGATGGGCCCTTCTGTATCTCCAATGTGTGGTCCAATGCCATATAATCCTTCATATATCCTTTTCTAAATATGTCTTTATTCTCAGTGTATGTGGGGTCTGTGTGTTGTAGCTATGTTCGTTCTTTGACTGAAGAACAACCATCAATTATCAATTATTTCGTCTGGGAATAACTCCAAAACAATGACTGCAGGAAGAAGCAAGATTCACGAGTGAATAGAGATTGAAGCGAAAGTTATGCTAAAATGAATCGTCGTTAACTTTATTATATGATCCAGTCATGAAAATGAAAATTCTATTGTATGATCAAGTGATCAAACTTGATAGGCCAAATGCTGGAAAAACAAAATATCACATCAATAATTTAAATATTATTATTATTTTAAGAGGGTCTCATAAGTTGCAAACTAGAATACAATCATCTCTAAGTATTTTCAATTTTATAGACAAGACATTACATAACGTAAGTAAGTCAAGAGTAGAAGATAAAACTCTCACAGAAATTAAAAAAGGTAAATGATTTTATGTAAAACAAAATGATGACAGATACTGGATGTAATCAAACTTTCAGAACGAGAAATACAGGAATCGTTTCTTTCACGCTACACAAATAACACAATATTTCAAGATACAGATTAGCAAAATGTTAAATTGGCTTAATATCCAAATATGATAGAGAATATTATAATGCACAGTATTTTTCAGAAGGAAAAAATAAACCCAGCGTCAAGTTATTTGGAAAGAAATCAGGTTGATAATGTTAATTTTTTTTATTGAGAAAATTTCACCAATGAATTATTATCATTATCTAGCCTGGATTCATCCTAATTTATCAGATGTTAATAGAGATCTCATTAGAACTTAGTTTAATCGTAGCACAATCATTTAATCTGGGGCAGGCTGATCGGCATGACGAAAGATAGCATAAATGGTGTAAAAAGTCAGCCAGAACTATATTCTTAAGGGTCGCGACTCGCTGGCTACTTTACTGCGTTCTGAAATCTTCTTGGGCATTGAGCTGGGCTTAGCTGCAGGCTCTCACCTTTTCTACCTGGGAAGAAACAAAATGGTAATCTCCCACAAACATTACCATCCAGCGAGAAGGAGGTTTAATTATAATTTTTTCTCGTTGAAATCATAATTTCAAATAGTTGAAATTAGTTTTTTTTATATAATCATGAATTTATAGTATTAAATATCATTATTATAATTTTATTTTACAATGTTTATAATTATATCTACAATTTTATCAATTCAAAATAATTGTTTTAAACTTTAATATATATATAAATATATATTGTGTTTTTGAAGAAGAATTGTAATTATTATTACATTACATATTGATATTAAACAACAAAACAACTAAGATGATGATAATAATGATGATGGTGATGGTGATGATGATGATGTCCACTTAGACCAACTTTGGTTTATGGGACCTTAAGAAGAAAGAAATGAATTAATTGATTCACTGTAAAATTGTATTCTTATGTTCAAAAAGGTTAGAAAGAAGCATGATGAGGTCACCATAGTTTTGGCATGTTAGAAAGTTAGGAAGGCCATATGTATTGTAGCAATTATTACTAAAGTGTGATTTAATGTATGTGTACATAGGGCACTCTAAGAGAAGGTTATTTTCATATTCAATGCTCACTCTCACAAATATGGCAAATCCTTTCCACCCATAGTGTTTTAGGAGTTGTCTTGCACCCTATTTCACAATCAAGCTCATGAGAGTTTGTTTTTATCTTGGATATATTATTTTTTTTATCTTTGATCTTCTAGATGAGGGTTAATGACCTTCTTATAATATCTTACATTTCTTTTATCATCTAATTCCTTCTAACACCACATTTTTGTCTTTAAACTTAGGTGTAATAATATTTTTTATGTTATTGATATTTTGCAAACTAGCATTTTCTCGAATGCCCCAATGGTTTAACCAATCCATTGTGTCTTTATACCAAACTCTCTTGAGTTGCATCTGGTCCTCACTAGATTTTAAAGTAATTTTAGGAAGACCTGCCATGTTATTTATCTTGTACTTATTTATCTTGTACCTATACATCAAGTACCTAGTCATAGTGGCTGTCTCAATCGGGGAAGACCCACTTCTATTAGAAGAATAAGAAAAGTGTGTTGTTTTTAATTTTGATTTTATAAATAATAAAATATTTATAGATATATAAAATTGATATATATATATATATATATTATATAAAGTAAATATTATATTTTCTTTTTAAATAACATACTTGAATTTGAATTCCATATTGACATCATGACAAAAAAAGAAGATAGAATTTAAACTTAATTTGTTCATTTAAAGAAAAAATGGAACATAAATAATTTATAATGGGAGGTTCTTGCAACAACACTTAACACTCGTATATGCATTTTGAAAAAAGAATCAAATAAATCTTGTAAAAATAAGTTGAACCACTTCTCTAAAAGGGGGTTGAGAATCTGGGATGTCATGATAAAAACTATAAATTGGAAACAAGCATATATTATGGAGACAATTAATAGACATGTCATTATAAATGCATAATTGCAAAGTTGAGAGAGAATTGGACACCTTCATAGAGATTCCAATGAAGAAGAAATTGAGGAAACTAATAACACAGTAAAAAGCATGACACAACTGCAAACATAAAAAATAAGAGGTAGGTGGAAAAGGATAATGTTTCCATACTTATAGACTTTGGTATCACTAATAGTTAATAGTTATATATACATGAATGTTGTAAAATGCTAAATTTTTTTATATACACAACAATAGATATTTAAGAGTTATGTTGGTATATGGAAAAAAGCTTGATTATATCAGAATGTGTCACAAGGTAAACATGCATGTACAAGAGTACAACTTGGAATATGGGTTCTACATAGTTCCTTTGGGATGAGAAGATCTTTCCTTAGGAAAATTGTGCTTAAAATATGTGGTATCTATGCTGCAAACCACAAAAAAAATCATTAGATTTAAATGATGAGGGAAAGAAAATTATTTGCATTTTTCTAATTTCCTCCTACCAAAATTATACCCTCAAGAAAATGGAAAAACTACTTTGTAAAGGAGCACCAACATATGTGCAAATGTCATTATATAAAGATATTGGCTTTAAAATTAATATGCTCCAAATACCAATATATTCAATAATTAGTCCAAAAGTGTGAGAAGAGGTTCCAAGACCTATTCATCGATATACCACCAAAAATAAAAATTGAACATGTGATTGAAGTAAAAATAGATTCGACACCCATTAATGTTAATCCATATTAATATCCTCATCGCCATAAAATACAAATACAAGTAAAAATTTGGAATCTATTAAGATATTGAGTAATAAAAAAAATGTAAGTTTGTATGCAACCGAGTACTTCTAGTCTAAAAGAAACATTGATCTCTTAGTATATGTATAAATTGCTAGGATTATAATCATCCCTTGTCCAATTTGGTCAATTATGTCTAAATCACGAGTCCTTTCAGTCTATATTTATTCACTAGCACCATTGGGTCCACTTGCCTAATTGGGGCACATGTACCAGTTACTAAATTGTGGGTAACACTAATTGAGGCCAAGTGCCACTGATTACACTTGCATGCATCAGTTTAGGACCCTCCTAAATCAATCCCTACAAGTTAGGATCCACTGGGAGTGCTGACACCAACCTCCATTAGTTGAGTTCATTTGGTGACTAGTCAAGCTTAGTTAGGAGTCAGCTACATTCAGTTCTAATCTATTACATTCAGTTCTACTTAGTTAGCACTAGATTTGCATGGTTGCATGAAGGCGAGGCACATTTAATCACCTAGCTCAGTCAGTTAGACTAGTTAACACTGAATTAGACACTTGAGTTGGGATCTTGAACTCCGATAATGATTTAGACAAGGTCAGTTAACCATGCAGTCAAGTAGAACCAATTTGAATTTCTTCACATGGATTCAAATTGCATGAGGCTATTTATCCATTCTACTCCATTGTAATTAATTATCTAATTACTTTTGATTAATGAAATATTTCACAGTTGCAATCCATTTTTACACTGTTTCATTCTTCAATTTCTGAGTAAAATTGTATGATTTATCTTGTGAGTTGTGTGTTAGTCCACAAATCTATGTGCTCAATTTAATATGGTATTAGATCCTTGCTAGGACAAGGCACTTCTCCTACTACAGATTCATACTTGGATCAAAAAAAAATTGAGCAAAATTGCTCCTTCTAGTACTGTACTAGAAGCGAAGAATTTACAACTTAATATCCCAAGTAAAGGAATTGTTGATCAAGCTTTCTTGATCAACTATGCTAGGTGTGAAGAAAATTCCAAAATTGCAAGCTATCGACCTTACTTTATCTGTTTGATTGTGTGATTTATAGGTTTATCACTCTCCTTCACTACATTCACTATAGTATCTCAGTCTCCTTCACTGCATTCACTACAACAGCTCAGTCTCCTTCACTACATTCGATATGGACCCTGCAATGGATCTTCTCACTCCTTTCAACTACCATTTGTCGAAAAGGAGGACATGGAAATGCAACTTCGCTCCAAAATACTCTTCAGAGTCACAATGGAGACAAAGAAAAATAATGAAATAGGCTTGATGAAGCATATGGATTCTTGTGCCTCTCAATATCTAGAGATATTCTCTTCCACATCAATGGATTGAAGACTCCCAAGGAGGTTTGGGATAAGCTTTCTTCCTTTTTTGATAAGCAGGATGACCTGAGGATCTATCAGCTAGAGAATGAGCTGATTTCTCTTTATCCAGCCAATTTCGAAACACTGAATGATTTCTTCACAAAATTCAAGCACCCGGTGTTCTAGTTGAATATGTGCAAGGTTGATAAGGAGGATGATCACCTCATCCTTTCCATCCTCTCAAAACTTGATGGAGACTACTTAGTCTTTGTATCAACCTTCCATTTAGGGAATATCACTACTCCAAATTAGAGGATGCCCTCTCTTAATTCCTTCATTGAATCTCTCACCCATGAGCATGACAAGTTGATCCAAATAGGGATCATTCGATCTTCCCGAGATAAGGCACTGGTTGGAGGAGGACCTAAGGTTGTGAATGGTAAGGGGAAGCAAAAGGATGAGTCTCTTGTGGAGAATGAGCAGTCAAATGAGCCTTTAGGTTTGAAGAGAAGAAAGAAGAATGGAAAAGGAAATACCCTTTGTTCTTACTGTGGAAGGGGATTTCATCTAGAAAGATCCTGTATGAGAAGAACAATTTTTGAAATGGATCTTGTTCTGAAGAAACATAACATTACTGTACCTACTAGCACAAGGAAGTCTGACCATAGAGAAGAAAATAAAGAACGTGAAGAGACATGCCATGCACTAAAGGCTAGTTGTTCAATAACACATTCCTTCTTCATTGATTCTAGAGCTTCCAATCATACGGTTGCATCTAGAGAATCACACTCTTCTTTACAGTCCTAGTATTTGGATGGGTAATAACAATCAAATTCAAGCCAAAGGGAAGGGTTCTATCAAGCTTGAACATGGAAAGTTCAAAGATGTGCTTTATGTTCCCTCCTTAGATTCAAATTTGTTATCTGTATACCATATGACTCATACTAACTCTCCAAAGCGAGTGATATTTGGTCCTAACTCAGTGGAGATCATAGATATCTCTACTAGGAACATCATAGCGAAGGGTGCTGCAAATCATACCTCTAAGGAATATGAGTTCTCACACTTCATGCCATTTTCAAAACCAGTGCACTCTCAGCTAGCACTTGAAAGGGAAGGTAAAAACATTCCATCTACTTCTTTTGTAGTTTCCACTAGTATTGCAGAACCAGCTATATCAGTTTATGAGATTTAGATTCATGGTGATTTGGATCCAGATCCAATCCCTACTCCCAAGCGAGAAGCTAGGAAGATGACTGGAAATCCATCTGACACATAGAAGACAAAGAACCTTGAGCTATGTCATGCAATCTTACCTCCTTCATAGAGATGCAAAAAAACACCCGTGATATGCTACATGGCAAGGTCTAATCCATTACACTACCTTTAGAAGAATAGAGTGGATCATACACCTCTTCATTCAGAAAGAGGAAAAGCTTACGTTCCTCCTTCCTTCAATTGTCATTTTGGGAGAAGACGGATAAGTCTACATGCCAGGCCCCATGATACATGTGCACATAACATCATGTCTGTTTCTTCACTACATCATAGAGATGAAGGTTACAACAACATACTTTCAAGTTTTTCAAACTTGAATCTTGATTCTATCTGCTTAGTTAGAGGGGGGAATTTTTTCCCATGTGGTTTTTCCCCCAGCTCCTTGTATTGAGAAATTAATTCACTTGCTATAATGGGTGACCTATGGTGTTAATTACCAGGGCCCACAAATTGTCCAAGTTAGCATTCAGGGTGGGTGTTAGGATTATAATCCTCCCCTCTCCAATTTGGTCAATTATGTCTAAATCAAGAGTCCTTTCAATCTATATTTAGTCACTAGCACCATTGGGTCCACTTGGCCTAATTGGGGCACATGTACCAGTTACTAAAGTGTAGGGAGCACTAATTGAAGCCAACTTCCACTGATTTCACTTGCATGCATCTGTTTAGGAGCCTCCTCGATAAATCCCTCCAAATTAGGAGCCACTGGGAGTGCCTACACCAACCTCCATTAGTTGAGTTCAGTTGGTGACTTGTCAAGCTCAGTTAGAAGTCAGTTACATTCAGTTCTAGTTTGTTACATTCAATTATACTCAGTTAGCATTAGCTTTGCATGGATGCATGCATGTGAGGTGCATTTACTCACCTACCTCAGTAAATTAGACTAGTTAACATTGAATTAGACACTTGAGTTGGGATTTTGAACTCCGATAATGATTTAGACAAGGTCAGTTAACCATGTAGTCAAGTACAATCCAACCAATTTGAATTTCCTCACATTGATTTGAATTGCATGAGGCTATTTTTCCATTGTTCTCCATTGTAATTAATTATCTATTTACTTTTGATTAATGAAAACTTTCAAAGTTGCAAGCCATAAATAATTTTAGGGGCGAATTTTAGCCCAGTGGGATATTTTTCCATGTTTTTCTCCCAAAAATGATTCGCCATTTTCCATTTTTTGAAGCCCTGTTTCTCCCAATTTTGATGGGGTAAAATATTTTCACCCTAAAAATTGCCAAATTATTATATAGATGATATAAAATCCTTGGAAATTAAAATATTTTTTGAAAAATATCGCCAATCATTTTATAGTTGGCATTTTAAGAATTCGTAATATTCGCCAACACTTATACACTTCTAAATAAGGATGGTTCCTTAAAATCATCCCTGCAAGCCATTTTTGCACTGTTTCATTCTTCAATTTTTGAGTAAAATTGTGTGATCTATCTTGTGAGTTGTGTGTTGGTCCACATATCTATGTGCTCAATTTGATATAAATTGCCAAGTGCAAAACAAGATAACCATAAAAAAAGTTCAGTATTCCTTTCATAGATGACATGTTGGATGAGATCCATGGATATAAAGAATTTTCGAAACTAGATTTTAGATCAGGATACTATCAATTCCAAGTGAGGTTAGAAGATGTTGCAAAGACTACCTTGCAAACTCATGATGGAGAATATCTATTCAAGGTGATGCCATTTGGGTTGACTCAAACTCTTTCCACCTTTCAAGAAAACAATGAACAAAATTTTCAAAACTCATTAAGGAATCTTAAGTTGTAACCCCCAATGATAAACACACTATCTTCGTTGTAACCAAT
The DNA here is from genome assembly GCA_001517045.1 of Pseudotsuga menziesii. Classification (NCBI taxonomy): domain Eukaryota; kingdom Viridiplantae; phylum Streptophyta; class Pinopsida; order Pinales; family Pinaceae; genus Pseudotsuga; species Pseudotsuga menziesii. Next base: position 363,451 of record LPNX010319055.1, on the reverse strand, counting down.
AGCAACATGCTATGTTAATTAATGTGTAAAAAATTACAGGTAGATACCATGCAAAGGAGTTTATAGTTATCCTGAGTAAATGACGACTAACAAAGTAAACGATTAACAAATTCATCGTTGCAGCCAGAGAAGCTAGGTGCATTATAAATCTCATTTAGAGTAGGATCCCAAGCAGAAACCAGCATGATTTTGTGTGATGGTATATCAAATCTATACTTTCATGTATTTAATTGATTCCATCTAGGGGACTAAAATGGTCAACCTGTAAATGCTACACATCAGACCTCTGACAAATGGTACCATTCAAGTTTTGAGGGTAATTACATGTCCCCATGGCAACACGGGGCCCTAGTTAATTCCATTTCACATAGCGCGAGGCCTGGAAAAAATATAGCGAGGAAGCAATAGAGGTCTGGACACATGATAGAGGATGCCTTTACACACAAATGTTTGTAGAGAGATATAGCTAGGTCAATTCCTACTATTTACTAGGGACTCGTTCATGACTACTTACTCTTTGTGAGCATAAAGACTGGATACTATTGATCTTACTGATTCCAATTGTTGTGACTTGCCCAAAGACTATTGACCTTACTGATCTGATTATTGTGACTTTACCTTCCACTGAACACAATTTGGTTAAGCAGGTTCCATGCCCATTGTATTGATGAACGTGGGGAGATGAGTTCACACATGTGATTTAGTCATATTAGACATATATTTTGTAGGCTTGGTTCAACGGGTTGCCTCGGTGGGAAAGGACCGAAGAGCTGGTTATCATAAATGGTTTAGTGCCTACTCCTACTCTACCATCTTCGTCGAGGATACACAGAGCCATCTAAATCCTTCTTGATATGCACCTCTAAGTTCCTATTCTCATATTGATCTTTAATCCTAACCTTTAATTACATGCATACTACCTACCCATCTTAAGAACTTATCCCACTTCACTTATCACCTCAACCCCTACTCCAATTTATGGCTTGTTTCTTTCTTAGCATTGGCTTCATCATCGATCCTATTCTCCATGGCTAGAAGATAGATCCCTGCATAAGTGGTGTACCTTCATACATTTTAAATGGATGTGATTTCAATAGTTTCTAATGATCAAGTAAAACTCTATATATACCTTGAGAACCAACAATTGAATATTAGACCCAACAATTGAATTTCTGAGACTTTTTTGGTTTTATAAAGAATCTAACAGCTATTAAATCACCATCGTAGGATTATTTCCCATTGCTAAATATCAAAGGCTATTGTTAATGGACTATTGCAATTCCTTACCGAGTTTCTGATTCCAATTATTATTTAAGTTGTGGATTGTTGGGAGTTCTCATACATAGCTGGGAGAAATTATACACTTTGCTAGACGTTCGAGCTAGACATTCGGGCCCTTTCCCCATCCCTTGCTCAGCATATTATTTTTCCCTTGGAGGTATTCCCTTTAAGAAACAAATTACATGGCTTGCAATGGGTTTCCAAAGTGTTGAATGCTACACTATATGACTGTATGATGTCATCCTTCTATTGATGTTGCAACCACCACCCCAAAATTTTATGTTTTAGGGTTCCCCCTTTATTTTCTAGCTTCTCAAGCCTTAAAGATCACCTGTGCCCTCTAAGAAACTCTTCCTAACTTAAGTTTTCCTTTTCACAAGTTGAAATTTTATTAAAGGACAAAACTATTTCTTCCCACCCGATGTATCGAATGAACTCATGGAGTTTATCCAATGTGGTGGAGGATTTATCTTTTCGACTTACTGAACCTTAAGCTTTTCTTGTGCTTTCTGGAAAACTTGCGTGACTTTCCGATTCGTCGGTTGAACTTTTGTCTTGTTAGCCGATGATATCAGAGAAATATTCCGATTCCCAACCAGATGGTTTGTCAATAGTATATTCGATGTATCGGATCGTCTCATTGAATTTTTTCTGATGCTTTTGAAGGTTGTGTTATATCCCTCCCCATCCTCTATTGCGTATGATTGTTCAGGAGTTTTTCGTGGGGTTCGCTTCAAAGGTATTCGCTGATGTACCAGGTGCACTTGTTGATTTGCAACCGATGTGATTCTTGGAGAATCGCTCAGTACCATTATGGGTGGATAGCATGTTGTGCTATCGATACAAACCTTAAGTATGTCCTGATTATAAAAGTTTGTAGCCACCCGATGAATGTTGGATACATCTCGATCTTCCACCCGAGGCCATTGACTGTTCTTTTTGGATCACTTTTGATGCAAGCATTCTTCTTAGCGTCAACAGGGTTTTTCGTCTGTAGACCATTAATAGTCGTTTCATGTTTCTTTCCCTTTTAAGCCAATGATAGTGCGGCTTACAGTCATTGTTGTCCATTTTGAGTTCATTGTTTTGCGATGTGGAGCTGTCAACTGTTGTTTGGATCTAGTCAGCACGTGAAGTTCATGTTCACTCCTGCCCATTTGCATTTTCCAGGTTGGATTTTAAACTTGTGCACATTTTTCTTATGGGGTTTATTTACCATGTTAGGTTTCCTTCCCTAATAAAATATTTATACCCAGGGTCGTAGAGGTCTGTCGTTTTGTACTTAGTTTCAAAGATTTGTTCTCCCAGGTGGAAAAACCCTAGTTACCATAGTTACCTACCTTAGACATTAATTAAATCATTTTTGTCTTATTACCTAGTCTCCTAGATTCCACTCTATGCTATTTTCCTTCTACATGTCCTAGAAGTCAACACTTGCTAAAACTGAGTCATGGAGCACTTAGGAAACCTCCTAGAAACCATATTTAGCATGTCTGCTTTATTCCAGATCCTCCAAAGTGCATATCTGCTTTTTCTGAAAAGCTGCCTGTTTTATTGAGAATTAAGGCAAAAGGAAAAGCTAGACGAGGTTTGTTTACCAAGTTAGGTTTCCTTCCCTAAGAAACTATTTATACCTAGAGTTGTAGAGTTTTGTAGTTTTGTACTTAGTTTCAAATATTTGTTCTCCCAGGAGGTAGAACCATCGTTACCTACCTTAGACATTAATTAAATCATTTTTGTCTTATTACCTAGTCTCCTAGATTCCACTCTATGCTAGTTTCCTTCTACATGTCCTACAAGTCAAAACTTGCTAAAGCTGAGTCATGGAGAACTTAGAAAACCTCCTGGAAACCATATTTAGCATGTTTACTTTATTCGAGATCCTCCAAAGCACATATCTATTTTTTCTGAAAAGATGCCTATTTTATTGAGAATTAAGGCAAAAAGGAAAAGCTAGACTAGGTGTAGTTGACTTGTTTTTCTCCCACATCATCCTCCCTCCTTTTCTCCTAATAAAATCATGTATGAGTTGTCTTTCCATCCCTCATTATCTTTCCTAGTTGACTTAGCCAATTTGTGAGCATCTTGGTAGATTTGGAAACTGCTTTATGTACCTATGGGGGATTTGACTAGATTTAGTAAGCCTACTTTTTGACCTTTTGGAATGGCATCCTTCTGCATTCAAATATCTCATGTAATTATATATTGCAGCATCCTATTACTTCACAAGGTTGGATATTGTACACTTATTCAATACAGATTACTATTATGCTCCAATTTCAGTCTCCTTTGATGTTAATTTCGCATGTTTGATTAGCAATTTTGTGAGTGTAATTTTTCTATCTCTTGGGTTGAATTTCCACATGGTATCAGAGCCTTTGTAGATCAATTTCTCCCCTTCCATATTGGTATTACAGTTTCAACATCTTGACTGGGAGCATATTATGTTGACTGAAGGGCACATTTTCTGAGCTATGGACCAATCTTAGAAGATCATCTTGACTCCATTCAATTTATTTGAGTGGAAAGATGATATGGAGATATTTTTGAGAGAGAAATGTATCTATAGGGTTACTATGGAAACTAATGCAGACCCTAATGCAGCTGCAGAGAAAATCAAATGGCACAATAAGAGGGATAAGGCCTATGGTCTTTTGTGTCTAAGCATTTCAAGAGACCTCCTCTTCCATCTTGATGGATTGACATCACCTAATGAAGTGTGGGAGAAGCTTTGGTAAGACAGACAAGATAAGAGGACATCAAATCAAGAATGAGCTGATCTCCTTGAGTCCCAGTAGCTTCGAATCCTTGCAACTCTATTTTTCCAAGTTTAAAGCCCTTGTTTTGCAACTAAAACAACATGGGATCGAAAAGAAGGAAGAGAAACTAGTTTTGGCCATACTCTCAAAGCTTGGCCCTGACTATTCAGTGCTTGTTTCGACCTTCCATGCCACCAAGTTGATAGCTCAATCCTAGAATATTCCTAAGCTTGCAGATTTGATGGAATCCATCACACAGGAACAAGATAAGTTGGTGATGATGGGCACCATCAAACCTTCCAAAGACCAAGATTTGGTTGTTGGAGATTCAAGAGTGGATTAAAAAATAAAGAAAAAAGCTAAAAAGCCGCCTGAGAAAAAGAGAGACAAAAACAAGTCTCAAAAGGAGCCGCAAGGTTCAAAGAAGAACTTCTAGAAGAAGAAGAACAAAGGAGAAATGAGCAAGTGCGCATACTGCAGTAATCAAATTGACATGTTGACCCAACGCCTGGAGAAGAATAACATCTCCCTTTCTAATTGCTCAAAGAAAAGGGAAGGATGAAAAAATTCAGAGGACAGAGAGATAGTACATGCCTTGGTTGCTGGCACATCAAGGTCACCTGGCTTCATCATAGACTATGGAGCTTCTAGACATAAGGTTTCGACAAAAGAGGAATTCTCCTCTCTTGACATGTCGAAAGGTCCACCAATAGTTTTGGGAGATGAGTCTCTCACTAACAGTTTGGGGAAAGGAAGGATTGATCTTGACCATGGGAATTTCAATAATGTGTTGTATGTTCCAGGTCTTGCCTCTAATCTCTTGTCAGTGTATCAGATGACTCACAATGGGTCTCCAAGAAATTTCATCTTCTCCCCTGATGATGTTGAAATCACTGAGATTTCAAATGGTAAAGTCATAGAAAAAGGTGTTGTTGATCACACTTCAAAGGTATACATGTTTTCCCATTTTCTACCATACTCAGACCCCTCTACTCTTCTCATTCATGCTAATGAGGCAAGCAATATTTGGCATGAAATATTTGGCCATATTAACTACAAGTATCTTTCTGATTTGAGTGAAAAAGATATGGTCATAGGGTTACCAAAGATCGAGTTTTACAAGGGAGTATGTTAAGGTTGTATCCTAGGAAAACACCAAGAGCACAAATTTGAGAGAGGTAGTCATGAGAGAACCTCTACACCTCTTTAGTTGATCCATAGTGACATTGCTGGTCCATTTCCTCATATGTCCATGAGTCAAGCCACATATGCACTAACCTTCATAGATGAGTTTTCCAGGTATTCTTGGGTTTACTTCCTAAAGCATAAGTCTGAAGTTTTTGACCTCTTTAACGTCTTTAAAGCCTTGGTTGAAAACCAGTCTAGGAGGAAAATCAAGAACCTTAGATCTGAAAATGGTGGTGAGTATGTCAAGTCTGAGTTCATTCAGTATTGTAAAGATGCAGGTATTCAGATGCAACATTCGATCCCTTACACACCACAAGAAAATGGTGTTGCTGAGACAAAGAATAGGTCACTGAAGGAGATGGCATGATGGAGGCTAAGACTTTGCCACCAAAGTTTTGCGCCGAGGCTATAAACTGTGCATCCTACATCTAGAATAGGGTGCCTCATAAGTAGCTTGATGGTATGACTCCTTTCGAAGCTTGGAGTGGGCACAAGCTAGATGTGACCGATTTCAATATTTTTGGCTCAAAGGCTTGGGCTAGAATTCCAACTGAAAAGAGAAAGGCTTTGAAGCCCCAAATCCAAGAGTGCTTATTTGTTGGGTATTATGAAGATTCAAAAGGGTACAAGCTAATCAACTTGAGCACTAACAAATATTTCATTGAAAGAAGTGTTCAGTTCCAAGAAGAGCCTTTAGTAGCAGTTGAAGTTGGAGAGTCTTCCTCACCACCACATCCATTGATTGTAAATGGAGAGACTAATGAGTTTGCTGATTCTGATATGTCTAATAATGATGATTTTATTGCAGATCCTCACAGTCCTAGAACACCAAAATGTGCAGCAAATACCATTCATGTAGCTAGGGAACTAGTTGGAAATCCTAGTGACACTAGGAGGACTAGATCTCAGTTTGAGAGTGCCCTCTGTATGAAAGATCCTTTATTTGTTGAGAAGTGCTATCTAATGGTTGAATCAGATCCATAGACATATGAAGATGTAGCACATGATCCAAGGTGGAAAACCTCCATGAAATAAGAATTCAGCTCGCTCCAAAAGAACAACACTTGGGAACTGGTTGATCTTCCCCCAGGGAGGAAGCTAGTTCAATGTAAGTGGGTTTTCAAGACTAAGTTTGCTACTGATGGTTCACCTTTGAAATATAAGGCAATATTGGTAGAAAAGGGATACTCACAAGTACATGGTATTGACTACTATGAAACCTTTGCGCCAGTGGCAAAGATGGACTCCATAAGGCTAGCTTTAGCCATTGCAGCTTTGAAGCAGTGGGAGGTACATCACATGGACGTGAAGTGTGATTTCTGAAATGGATTTCTCACTAAAGAGATTTACATGTAGCAACCTGAAGGGTTTGTTTATAATCCATCTTTAGTGTGCAGGTTAAATAAATCATTGTATGGGCTCAAGCAAGCCCCTAGGGCTTGGTATGCCAAGATTGATGACTTTCAGCTATCATTGAGTTTTGTTCTATGCAATTCTAATCCTAATATTTATTTGAAGCTGAATCATGGTTCTTTGATGATTATTGTCTTGTATGTGGATGACCTTCTGATTACAGGAAGTTCAAAGAAAGAGATTGCCTCCTTTAAGGATGCAATGAACCATGCATTTTCTATGACAAATTTGGGATTGTTGAGCCAATTTTTGGGTCTCAAAATTGTTCAATCCCAACATGGAATCAAAATAGATCAGTCCAAGTATGCCTTAAGTTAAGCTTGAAGAAGCAGGTTCTTCTCCTATGGTAAATAATACACTGTATAGGTAGTTGATTGGGTGTTTGCTTTATCTTACACACACTCGAACTGATATATATTATGTAGTTAGTGTGGCTTAAAGATACATGGATCAGCCTCATGAGATCCACTGGAGGGAAACCAAAGGATCCTTAACTTTGTTCAAGGAACAAGAACTCATGGGATCTTCTACAAATAAAAATCTGATCTTGATTTGATTGGGTTTACTAACAGTGAGATGTGACAACACAGATCAAAATCCAACATCAGGATATGTGTTCATGCTTGCAGAAGGACCAACCAGCTGGTCATTAAAGAAGCAGAGTGCCATAGCACTCTCAGCTACAGAAGTAGAGTATAGAGGAGTTGTAAATGAAACAACTCAATGTTTGTGTTTGCAGGGAATACTTGTAGAATGTGGCTTCAAATCAGACTTTTCAAATATTATCTATTGTGATAATCAAAGCACCATTTGAATCTACAATGATCTATTTCAGAGACAGTGAACCAAACACATTGAGATCCATATGCACTACATCAGACAGCTTGTGCATGATGGTACCATTCATCTACTCTTTTGTGCATCTTCAAAATAAGTAGAAGACATTGTATAAATAATATATCAATGCTATGTGCAATGATGCTAAGAAGAAGCATAGGAAATAGATCTTGCTACTAAGAATTCTCACAAGCATACACAGGAAAACTAAAGAGAAGAAAAGAGACTGAATCACATGAATAAAGAGATGAATATTGGTGTGTATCCTTCCATTTAATAATGATGAATAATAGTGTACATAAATATTACATCCCTCATAGGAAAATCGAATTGTATGGAAACAACTCATAAAGCTCAAAATGGTGACTTACCAAAATATAGCAAACCCCCATAGGTGGCTAAAGCACTTACCAAATATATCAAGGACCTCACGAGTTGGAAAAATCATGAGTGAGTTGTCAAGGAGATGGAAAATACATGCTAATCCTAGAAAATGGAGAAAAACTAATGGAGGATGGGTCAGAAACAAAAGCTCCAAGTTTCCTAGTTGACTAGCTTTTATCTTATCCATAGAAAAGCAGGAAAAGTAGAAAAAGCAGAACAAAGTAGAATCTGCTGTAAAGTCCTGTATACTAATTTTGGATGGTCAAAAGGTGGTAAAGATCAACCCAAAATTGGAAATAAATCATTCCTAGGATATAGATGGCATGTATTGACTTTAAGGTGCAAGTGGATGCCAACTAATTAAGCTAATGGGTGAATAATTAATCAAATAATGATTAATTATTTTATCCTAAGTTGTGAGTGGGTTTAATATATTCCAACACCCCCCTATAATTCTGACTTTATGATGGTATGACAAAAAAATATGGATGCATATGGATGCATATAAGGCCCAGCAACAAGGCTATGGTCACCCTTTAACAATTATTATGTCCAAAAAAGTGAGGAAAGAGGCAAAACCACATGGGGAAAATCCTCCCTCAAGATAGGACAAGGCATATAATTTGAAATGTGTCTTCAACATATATTCATCTTCACTTTAGTGAGACTGAACTGCTTCTAGATGAAGGACTTGTTGAAGAAATCATGAACTCCATGATCATGCGCTGGAGTGTAGAACCTACAAGAAGGAAGAGGAGAGACTCCTTGTATCTCATCAACTGATGAAGTAGGAGAATTATCTGAATGCTTCTTGCTGCTGTCAAACTCTGATCTGCAAACATAATCTGAAATGGAAAAGAGATATGTGCATACTCCTTCCCAAAGAGTACAAAAAATAAGGCAGTTCATTTCACACCCAATTCCTTGAATAGCTGCAAAATTGTGATGTGGATCACATGTCAATCTTCCAATATGATGTAGCACCTATATAGATCTGATATGAGGCTGATAAAACTCTGATATATCATAAATATTATCATATGGAACAGAAAGGACAAAGGCTTCAATGGCTCCATGAGGATATAGGGCTAGACTAGGAAAATTATGAGCAACTGGGGAAAACTGATAGGTGTAAAAATATGAATTATGGATGGGCATAAGATCTGAACCATAAGTGTTTAGAAAAGATCCAAACATGTTTAATATCAATCCATATATGACTAAGGTCATGGATAACCAGCCACTGAAAGTTAGGAAATACTTCAAATCATGTAAGATAAATATCACTGCATAAGAGACCAATGAGAAATCAACTAGTGAGCTTGGGATTTGTATAGTCTTTGGATTATTCAGAGGTATGGTAGATGGTATGGATGGTGGTATTATATGTGTATAAACCTGAAAATATGCTTCTAAATCAGAATCCAAAAGATCACATATAAGCATATCAATAGACTAATGGGAATACACTGGTAATGAATCCTTTGTACGAAAGGAGGAAAGAATGAGATGTTCACAATCTTCAAGAAGGCTCTGAGTATTGATGCCAAGAACAAAGGAGTATATTCTGAATCACATGAGATCAATTAAGGTAAGTGGTATGACACAAATAAGGCTTGATGTGGCTAAGAAAACATCATGTAAGTCACTAGGTTGCGCACCATCAATGAGAGGTATGCAAGAGGTGTAAAGAATCTGGCACATAAATATCAGAATCTATCATAGGATATTGAGAGAACAATGAATGGGTTATAGGATCATAATCAATATCAGCATCAGCTCCATATGTTACTTCTTTTTCATCAATAGTATCACAAGAAGAAAAATCACCTTCAAGAGACACAGAAAAAGATGGCTCTTCAATATTTGCTTCTTCATTGAAGGAGGAAGCATTTGAATCAATGAGGGTAGAAGCAACATGAACTGTATGAGAAACTTCTTCATCATGATAAAATTCATAAGAGAATGTAGAGGCCAAGAAATATTGAGAGAGAGAACAAGAGGAGATGCTAGGTTTGCTCCATGCTTCATCTTCAATTTCCTTCAAACCAAAAGCTTTGTCCAAAATTTTCCAAAGCTCAAATGGAAATTCAGCAGAATCTATGAGATGATATATATATATATATATATATATATGGATACATTCCCAAACACATAATTCCATAAGATCTATCACAATTATTTATCCAATCAATCTTCTCTTCATAAGACTCAGGTTCACTCAATGCACCAATGGAGACATCAAAACGACATTGCCTCTTCAAGTATGCACTCATCTTTGGCATCCAATAAGCATAGTTGAAAGGAGATAGTAGAGGAACTTTTGAATCCATATTGAATTTTTTGATATGCTCTAAGAGATACTCTCTGCAACCTGCAAAACAAACTAGGAGAAAATCTTGTAAGCTAGACAAGCTCTTCTTCAGAGAGGGATAGGAGACTGGAAGTGCTCCTCAACTCTGTAGAACTTGATAGAACTTGTATCTTTGATACCATGTAGAAATAATAGATCAATTCTATGTGCAATGATGATAAGAAGAAGCATAGGAAATAGATCTTGCTACTAAGATTTCTCACAAGCATACACAGGAAAACTAGAGAGAAGAAAAGAGACTGAATCACATGAATGAAGAGATGAATATGGTGTGTATCCTTCCATTGAATAATGATGAATAATAGTGTAAATAAATAGTACATCCCTCGTAGAAAAATTTAATTGTATGGAAACAAATCATAAAGCTCAAAAGGATGACTTACCAAAATATAGCAAACCCCCAGAGGTGGCTAAAGCACTTACCAAATCTATCAAGGACCTCACGAGTTGGTAAAAGCATGATTGATTTGTCAAGGAGATGGAAAAAACATGATAATCCTAGAAAATGGAGAAAAACTAATGGAGAATGGGTTGTAAACAAAAGCTCCCAGTTTCCTAGTTGACTAGCTTTTATCTTATCCATAGAAAAGCAGGAAAAGCAGAAAAAGAAAAATAAAGCAGAATCTGCTATAAAGTCCTGTATACTAATTTTGGATGGTCAAAAGGTGGTCAAAATCAACCCAGAATTGGAAATAAATGATTCCTAGGATATAGATGGCATGTATTGACTTTAAGGTGCAAGTGGATGCCAACTAATTAAGCTAGTGGGTGAATAATTAATCAAATAATGATTAATTATTTTATCCTAAGTTGTGAGTGGGCTTAATATATTCCAATAGACATCTTCACCAAAGTATTTTGTGAGAAGAAATTCAGCAATCTAAAATCACTGCTAGGGGTTTTTTATCATGCTGTGAAGCATGATTGATGACAAGATTTCCAAATTTTGTTTTCCTATCCATGTTTAAGGGAGGATTTTTCTACTAGATTTTTTCCTCTTTCCTTGGTTGTATGGACAATGTAGTGCTCTGTCTGCCGGGCAGAGCACTCAGTCAATTTTTCACAGTGAACAGAATATCTATTTCAAAATCAGATTTTTTCATTTAAATTTTGTGCAGTAAAAGATAGTTTACTAGTGGAATACCTCGAATTTATTTTTCTCTTGAATCCTGCTTCAGCTCCTACTCCAGCTCCTGCTCCTGCTTTTCCCTCTCTTGCTCCTGAAGGAGCCTTATTTCCGGCTCTGATTTTCCACCCTGCCGACCAGCAGGTTTGCTGGCCCTAGGAAACCGACGGGTTTCCTAGCCCCCGAGCCCACGTACCAAGAAAATGGATAGCAACCTCCTTCCCTTAGAGTACAAATCTACCTGGAGTAAATCCCAAAAATTTCTCCTTTCCTCTCTGTTCTTCCATAAAAATTTCTTCACTCCCGTTCTTTTGTCAAAATTTCCTCCCCCCTGTTCTTCCGTAAAAATTTCCCTTATACCTCCTTCCTCCACCGCCTTCCTCTCCCCCCGCCCTTTCTTCCACCGCCCCTTTTATTAATTTAAGTTATTCTTATTCTTGGGTAGTGTATTTAAATTTTCATTTGACAGGTGCTAGTTTCTTTGAACGGTATGTGTTACACATGTCCTAGCATTTTTACCTATGTGGCTTGCTCAAGATTATATTGAGCGGTAAGGTAATGGTTTTGTAAATTTTGTTTATTATTTATTAATAACTTAAATAATAATTACTTAATAATTAACCTTAATAATTATTATATATATATTTTTTTCAAATAAATTAAAAGCACTTACTATTAATCATAAATTAATATGGGGCATTACAGACAAGCAACATGTAAAGGGTGACTAAGCCTTGTTGCTAGGCCCTATAGTTTTCTGATATTTACTCATAAATTCAGGATTAAGGGGGAGTGTTAGAATAATCAACCCATAGTTACCTACCTTAGACATTAATTAAATCATTTTTGTCTTATTACCTAGTCTCCTTGTCAAAACCCCAAATTTTCTGAAAAATTTAAAATTTTTAAATGCATATAATTTTCATAAATGCAGTAAACTAATTATTTAATTAGTTATATGTTACTGAATTCATTATCTGAATTATCTATTTGGTTATGTTTATTGATAGAACAATTCCTTTTCATTTTACTGACTTGTTTTCTCTTTGCGACCACAAGGTGGGACTGTCATGAAATTCTGGGCTTACTTAGCTTTCGAGCTAATGCAGAAAGTTTTCCTGTTCTTACAGACTACAGGTAAGAAGTTCGGGTGCTGCTTGTCAAAATTCTAAGGTATTTAATTACAAGTTCGTCGCAAAATAAAAGCTCAGTAAAGAAAATAAATGCTAACCAATTTTCAAAGTTTATCAAGGTAAAATCATTAAACTGTCTTCCATCTTAGGACCCTTAAGGGATGCAATTCAGTTCTAACATTAATGGCTGTAACTGTCTTCTTTCTAGTAGATGTATATTTGTAGTTCTTTAAAGCTTTACTGAACTATTTGATGTCTATCATGGTTATAAACTGCAAAAATGCCTTAATTCTTTCTTTACAAGCAGAGTTATTAAGTTAAAGATCTAGTTTAAATTGTGCACAAATATATTTACATCCTGATGGATTGGATTACTGTAAGTGATAAGAACGTAATATAAAATTATAAAGGGTTTACGTACTACTGTTCCCTTTTTCAAGCTTTGAAGTTTAACGGGTTTACAATCTTTATTTCAAGCTGCTCTTTGAAAGGGATATACTAGTGTTGATGCATAGAGTTTTATTTACACAACAATTGCTCCAAAGCATAACTAAAGCTTATCTTTAGTAAGATATAAATCTTATTGTAATTAGGTTTTATACCATTCCTTTTATAGATGTAAAAAGGGCATATCCTTCATGGATTATAACCACTCATAGAATGCCAAACATGGTAGTTTTAAGGCCTAGTTTCTAAGTTGATGAATCTTTTGTTAAAAGGAAAAGAGGCTTAATACTTGTTATAATTATTATAATCTATGGTAAGGCTATTATGCAAACACAAACAAAAGGGTTATAAGGTATAAAACATGCCATAATAAACTATTTACCCTTGATCTAGGCTTTACCAACTCTTAATACGTGCCTTATTTACATGTTTAAGTTCTAAGTCATGCATTGGTAGAGATTTATGCTATAATACATCCTAATCATTGTTCTAAGATTTCCGTGGTTGCACTTTACAATCTGCAGGTTGGTTGACATTTGATGCAATGAACCTTGTGGAACTTTCCAGCGTATGATTTGGATTATAAATCATTGGGATTCTTGCTCGCTGTAAACTATAGTGTTCTACCCATTGCATGCCAATTATTAACTTGATAAGGTGGCATCATCGTATCCATGTATTCTATTGTTAAAAAGGGCAGCAGCAAACCTTAGCTTGTCATTACCTCCGTCGCCTTCGGGCCTTTTGCCACTCTGCTACCATCTTCTCACCTACACTGTCACTTACCTTGAATACCGGTAGTCTCCTTCCTTGCTGGTTTTACCTGTGAACTCATCCCGAAGGCTTGGCAGAGAAGTGTTGTCACGAAATTGTTTGTTACTTGGGTCTCAGTTTTGATACTTTCTCCGGGTTTTTTATCTTCGAAGCTAGCTCCATTCTGAACCTTTTGACTGTGAAGAGGATTTTCTTCCTCCTTGGCCTGGTACTGAGAGTAGTGGCCTTGCATTTCATATTTGTTGGGCGTAGGGTTTTTCTGCAGAGTAGTGTCCTTCCATTTCTGTTCTTCATTGTTGTAAGTTGTTTGTGGCGTGAACAACTCCTTCCTTTTCGTAGCAGATGAAAGGTGTACTTCTCCTTGTGTTGATAGTCGTTCTGCTACTCATGGGTGGTCGTATTTTAGTTAATTTTTTGAAGTAATATACATAGTTTAACTCCTTTGTCATCTTTCCAAAACTGTTTTACTTAATTAGTGGTTTATATTGTTACAAAGTTTTTTTAATATTATTGCTCTTATTTCTTAACAAGGTCGACCTGTCCTCCTCGGCGATATGGTACGAGACCGTGGCGATTGGCTGTTTACGGTAAGCCTGGTTTAACCATGGCATTTTCCTCCTTGTTGGTCCGTTGGGGACATTTGTGGGTTGATGCCTTGTGGCCTGTAACCCTTGCGGTTTTTGGTTCAATTAGATTGAACCGCTCATTGTTGTTTAAGAGGTTAAACCCTTTGTTTGAATTGGGACCTCTGGCTTAGGCCGAGGCTGTAATTTTTTGTTTTTATTCTGATTACCATGTAAATATATATGTACATGATGTACAGGCTGTATAAGCCTCACTCTGTGAATTTTGTTTAAGGCCGAGAGGCAAATGAGTTAGACTCTTTCCTTTTATTAACTCTGTTGTATTTTTTATATTCGTAGGGTTCGACCCTAACTCGAGTTATAACATGTATTTATTGTTTCTTTAAAGGAAAGAACATCTTTTATTTATAATGCACCTCATTAATAGATGTTTATGTTGTATACTGGTTGATTGATTAAGCTCTGTAAGTCGAGCATATAATTTGGTTAATGCAAATGAGTTTTTACCCTGTAGTAATATTTAATTAATACCTTAAGGGGTTTCTGTGCTTTGTTTTTATAATAACTTACTTTGTTATAATAAAACTTGTAACTATTTGTTATATAACTTTTAACCTTCGTAACATAAAAATTTCATGTTTCTTGTGGTGTACTTAAGTAACTATCGGTTACTTCTTTTGAGTACAGAATCTATATTTTTCTTCATGTTACTATAATGAAATAATCACATTACTTTAACTACATAATAATACTGTACCTATAATTTGTATATTACCTGCATACTTAGTCCATATAAGAATATATATTAAGAAAATATAATGTTAGAATGTTATCTTACCTGTAAGTACTATTGCTCCTATTGATATTTATACTTAGTTTATTTTGTAAGTGTATAGAGAGATAATAGTTTGTTCTTTATTTCTTATGCCATCTGTGCTATATACTTCATAAAAGTTCTCTTAGTATTTTTATTTTATCTTATTATATTATGATGTTAGTATATATATAAAATAAAACCAATAATAAAATATCTATGATCTATCGTATAAATATAACGTAGTATATGTTTAAATTTTTAGGAAAGATAGACTAATAGCTATAGATCTCGTTCGAGCTAAGCTAGATAAAAAAAAATAATGAATGAACTAGATAAATTAACAGCTGTAAGCAAATTATGAAACCAACTAGTTTCTTGTAGAATGAAATCATAGTTTAGCTATTGTTATTTACATAATGGTTGCTATACATTCAATAATTTAAAATCTGGGAAGAAATAACTGTAGAAAGAAAAACATTTATATTTATTATAATACTACATACTTTAGCTAGTAAATTATTTTCTCGGTTTCAAAATAATATGGTAAAGTTTCTAGAATAGAAACTGTACAGAAAACCTGTTTATCCATCTGAACCTAGTTCTGTTAATAAAAGAAAATATAGCTTCTTTCCTTGTTCTATAATCTGACATTCATGACTTAAATCTAACCCTAACTCTACTTCATGTACAGAATGCTATTGCTTTTGTCAGTAAAATAAAAGTAAGCATTCTTTTAAACAAACTAACATTTTATTCTATAATTGCATCCTACTATCTTTATTTATAATTTCACCACCTGTGCTGGAGTACGGTCTAGATCAATCCAGATGAGGAAAAACATAGGTAGGGTTTTATTTCTCATCAAAATGATTCTATTACTAAACAAACTAAAAACAACTTCATTAATAAACCATCTAAGTGTTTACATCATAAGCTACACTACAACATTCAATCACACATAGATAATAACACAAAAATTTAAATAATAACAGAACCTGTTCTCTGAGCTTGGACAACAACAGCAATGGGAGGCCGTTCCTCCCTACCAACTCCTAGAGAGCGCTCAAACATCAACTCCTCAGGACCCCCGAGCTTGCTCTAGTCTCCCTGGATGGAACTAGGTGCATCAATAATCAAGTACCAGTCTTCAGACTCAATACTAATCCTGAACTTATCAATAATTTCTCTCAGCTAGCAAGCTGTATCAAACCAAGTTACTGCAGATTATCTCTCAAAACACCTTCCTTATAGTTTTCCCTTTTTCCCCAATGAATTCCTTGAATAGAATTCCTCCTGAATAATTCTTCTCTTGGAAAATATCTGAGCAACCTCAGCTCTATTCATTGGGTACTTTTAAAAGATTGCCTAGGTCTTTTTGCGTTAGTTGTCATTTATTGAGCCACCTGCTCTGATCCCACTTTATTGGGGGATCATGACCCCAAATGTAGGGAAGTTTCCACCTGCAACCTAGGAAGTGTTTGAGTATGTTGCCACTTGTCTTTTGCTCTCCACCTAGTTCCTTCCACCAGTTTGACCAGTAACACTCTTATTAACAGCTCTCCCAAGCTGTTGTCTCCACTTTTTATTTATTAATAATAAAATATTCAAAATTACATTCTACTTCTTTTGACTCTGCTCAGTCATCAGTTCCTACTTAGCATTAAATTTAACATAATGTCTTAGGAAATAAAATTAAAACAATTAACATTATTTTACAAAATTGGGGTATGTGACACTCCTAGATTCCACTCTATGCTAGTTGCCTTCTACATGTCCTAGATGTCAACACTTGCTAAAACTGAGTCATGGAGTGCTTGGGAAACCTCCTAGAAACCATATTTATCATGTCTTCTTTATTCCAGATCCTCCAAAGTGCATATCTGCTTTTTCTAAAAAGCTTCCTGTTTTATTGAGAATTAAGGCAAAAGGAAAAGCTACACTAGGTGTAGTTGACTTGTTTTTGGCCCACATGATCCTCCCTCCTTTTCTCCTAATAAAAGAATGTATGAGTTGTCTTTCCATCCTTCATTAGCTTTCCTACTTGACTTATCCAATTTGTGAGCATCTTGGTGGATTTGGAAACTGCTTGATGCACCTATGGGGAACTTGACTAGATTTAGTAAGCCTACTTTTTGACCTTTTTGAATGACATCCTTATGCATTCGAATCTATCATGTAATTATATATTGCAGCAGCCTATTACTTCAAAATATTGGCTATTGTACACTTATTCAATACATATTAGTGTTATGCTCCAATTTCAATCTCCTTTGATGTTAATTTTGCATGTTTGATTAGCAATTTTGTGAGTGTAATTGTTCTATTTCTTGGGTTCAATTTCCACGGTTTCAAAACTTTTTTCTCCCATGAGGCAGAAACCTGGTCACCCTTCACCCATTTAGCTAAATCCAACAAATTTTTCTACTTACCCCAAGCCATTTGTCACCCAACCCTCGCCATGGAAGTTTCTTCATCAATAGTTTGCAGTGGCAGGAGTGTGGGAAGACAATCGTTTCACCGTCTGCACCACTCCTTTGTTTCTCCCATTTGGGATTTGATGGATTACGGTTATTTTATGTGATTGAAAAGGGGTTTTAAAGGATCGCTGCACTCAATTTCAGATAGTGGGGGATGTTTTCTCCCTGAGAAAAATCCATGGTTGTATGATTTTAGGATTTTTTTGGTAATCGTGTTTTTCTTGTTGGGGTTACTCTGCCCAGGAATATGTGCTTCTATGCAGATTCCTTTAATGCCTTTGGACTAGAGTTTATTCGCTTGCTAGTCATATAAGGAACTTTCCTAGAGAATTTTTAAACCTGTTGCTTAAATTCTCATTACATTATTACCATGTTTAGAGTGGGAACAAAGAACTTGCTAAAATGTATCATGACGATGTGGTAAAGCTTCTTGATTAAGATATGGCTTCTTATTTTTTTGGTTATATGCAGTGGTAGACTTATCAATTGCAGTAATATGCATTTGAAATGAATCTAACACATTGTTTTATGGTTTAATGACTGTCATCAGCTATATAACACTATGCCTCGGAAAGGAAAGAAGAAGGTTCAAGCCACGGAGGATGACCCAGAAGTGGGGGTCATAACGCGAGTAGAAATCATATATGAAGATACCAAATCTTCTACTCACATTGAGCCTGATTACAGATGGGGGAGTATCTATCAAATTATCAAGGACCAGAGCATACCATATGCAAGGTTAGAGTTTTTTCCAATATACAAAAACATAGAAAGGTCATCTATTATGAAGGATTCCACATGACCGGAACTCTTTCCATCCGTAGAAGTGATCGGTTGGATCCTCTCAAAGGCATACCTAACCAAAATGATTTTGTCAAATGTTGATGGACAAGGATTTGCTACTTACATCCCAACGTATATAGCTTAAGCCAACAAGATGCCCACTCCTCTGATTTATCTAACAGAAAAGTCGCTAAATATCTAGACCTTAATATTGTTGACAGTGTCTGAAGAATGATGGTCCCTGGGAAGCAGTTTCATACAAGGCCTACCGGGGAATACAAAACCGTGAACCTGCACACCCTATAGGATTTTAGCTTTAATGTTGAATAGGATTTTCAACCGAGCAAATGGAAAATATTACAAGATAAGCTGGGTGCCGATGATCTATTTTATGGCCACCCAAGGTACCATTTTCAAATGGGCTGATATAATATCAAACAACTTGTCTTCATGTATAAGTGCAACGCTTGAAGGTGTCTCGCAAAAGAAGTCATATTTCTATATGAGCTACTTTTGGATTGATTGCATTTTGTGCATTCAGCAGTTCCCAACACTGAATTTCCAGTGGGATAAGATCAAAAACCATGTTTATTCTACATACCAGTTGTTTTGGGCACACAAATATTTCAGCCATTACAAGAGCATTTGTGAATATTTCATAATGCCACTGTACAAGTTAATCTTCCTTACAGAATGCAACTGCATGTCTGAGGAAGCATTGAATATTGTAGAAGACAATGGCCACTATTACCTAATAGAAGAAGGTCTACCTAAGAATATTTGGTGGAACTAGGGCTCCTTCTTTGTTACCAAAATATGCCATAGACTATGTTGTTCGCAATAAGTGGTGAGGAAGCTTTACATTTATGGGATTGGGAACTTCTTATTTGATCCGAAAAAGGCCATGTACCCACCACTCCCATTCTATATAGGTAGTTATAAGTTATCCAAGGTGAAAAGTGCACCGGAGTTTGTAAAAAAGTTAGAATACTTCTGCTTTGGAGAAATGAGTTTTCATAGAAACGATTAAGAGAACAAAGTTGCTAACTATTGTGCAGCAGCAAGGGTACATTTTGAGTACAAGAAATACTGGGATAAAAGTGAAGAAATATTTCGCAATGCTTGCAATATGACAGCGTTAAGAAGAAGATTCAAGTAAAATATAACAACTATGGGAAGCAAGGGAAGCAGTAGTAAAGAGGTTGAGCAGTGAAAGAAACAAGAAGAAGAAGCTGCAAAGAAGAGAGAACAAGAAGCCATCACGTTGTCTCAAGAAGCAGAACAACATTTAGCTGAGGAATCACAACAGAAAAGGAAACAAGAGGAAAATAAAAAAAGGAAAGAAGAAGAAGAACTGCCAGGGTTTGGAGGGTCCAGATTAGGTATAGGCTCCTGATGATCCCATCGATCTAGTTTTTCCATCAAGTAGCATGCCAACAAAAGATCCAGCTCCAACATTAGAATTTGAACTGATTCCTTTTGTCCCATCTCAAGATCAGGCATTAGTTGATTTCAATACAATTTTCTATGATAAAAATAATAAAAGGATTGTCATGAGAACCGACAAGAGGGTGAACGCTGGAAAGAAGCAAGGAGTTATGGTAACTGAGAAAATAGTCATCCATGAGACTAACAAGTATCATAAACTCCTTGCAAGGGTAGGTGTATCCCCAACCCTCACAAATGTAGATAATGTGGACAAAATGGTAGATGATCTGGAAAAATATAAAGAGAAGGTATCTCAAATGAGGGTGACTTTAAAGAAAGAACGAGGTGAAGGATAGAGCCTTAAAAAAAACATGAGGACAATCTCAGCGAGCTAGAAAAATTAAGAGGGGCATGTTAGATTTTGCAATCTGACAAAGATGCCTTGGTATTGTCAGTAAATATCATTGAAGGGGAAAAAGGGGATCTAGAGAAGCGAGTTACAGAAGTAGAACATAAATAAAATGTAGCTGATAAAAAGGTGAAGGAGCTAGAATTTCAAAACAATTTTCTAAATGAGAAACTACAAGAAGCAAAGGAGAAACAGTTGGATATTGCTCCTTTCCACAATAAAGCATATTCGTTACAGAAAGAAATAAATCATATTTTGTTGAAAATGGTAGGGGAGATGTACATGATTAAACAAATTGAGGCTAGGTTGAAAGAGATAGCACTTACTTCATCATAATTTTGAAAGAGGTTGTCAGATGTGGTCGAGCTTGTGAAGAACCAGCTATCATGGATAGGATCCCACCCAACCTTTCCAGCAAATATGCCTTAGAAAACTGCAAGGAGTCTAAACATGGAAGTGGCCATATTGAATTTCGGGTGCAAATTAGCAGTCAGATTAAACACAGGTATTGATAGAACTATTGAAAAGTGCACTGAATTCTACAAAGACATGTGTTATGTTCACAATCAATGCATGATTTTAGCAGACACCCAGGATCAAGAGTTCCCAGTCAGGGAGGAAAATTTAAAGAACTTACAAGAGAGGCTGTCAAAAGGAGAAGAAAGCATATCTAAAATCGAGATTGTTAGTGAAGAATCTATTGCAATATGGATTATCCAAGTCTCGTCCCACAAGCACCTGTTGGAGGAATTATTGAGACAAAATACACACAAAGTGAAAGAGATTGAGTCCCAGTTATCGAAGCATGAGGTGGCAGTGCCTGTACTAGAGCTAGCCGAATATAGAGTCATAAATGAAGAATCTCAAGAATGGATTGTTTTCATTAAGACACCAACTAGGCCCACGCAAATATGTCTTATTCAAATATTGAGAATTATGTAACATTTTCTATTTATTCCTTTTTCTAGTAAACACACTAAAAGACGAAATTTTGTAAATGAAGAGTCGAGGAAGCCCAAGAGGTTGGGGAAACTTAAGAGTCATTTTGTAATTTATATAAGTAGGAGCAAAGTAGATGAAAGGAGGAATTTTCACTAGCATAGTTACTGAAGCTTGTTGTAAGAAGAACTATTTCCTTTTATAATAAAGAAGATGGAATTTTGCTGGAGAGAGTATTGCATAAGCCTCAAAGCATGTTGTGTAAAGCTGAATGAAGAACTATTTCTTTTGTAGCACAATATACAATCTGTGAGATCATTCCTAACCTTGTGGAATATTTATGAGTTATGACTGATTTTATGTTATGTGATGAATCTTATGCAATAATGAATGATGAATGTTTTAATATCATTGAGCTATCTCTGTGTTAACTTTCTGTTGTATGTATGTATCCTGGATTTATCAGTTATCTGTAGAGTTCTTTATTCAAACAATACAGTACATCATTCATTCTTATTTAATATTAATTTTTCTCCCTCGGGATAGTCTAGAATAGATTTATATTAGTTTTTATGTTTTTATTACTTGCATTTAATCTAGGCACTTGCATTTCATATATAAAAGATAAAATATATAAATGGTGGATAGGGCCGCAACCGGTAAAAGAGATTTAAGAATACATTTTAACTCTATGGTAGCCGCACTGTAAAGTAGATGGATTCCCCATACCAAATGATAAGCAATATATTTGGGAACGGTTATTGGGGAGAATCCCTACTGTCGGTACTTGGGATTTTTTCAGGCATCAGCACCTTCACTTCCATGGTTGTATGACCCTGTTAGCATGTTTGATCATTGTTTGTATTTTATCATAGTTTCATTCATGGTATAGTTTAATATTAATGAAACCTTATTCAAATTTGATTCCTAAAGTAATATCCAAAAGAATGTTTATAAAGAGGATCCCCATCTAAAACTGGCACCAGGTTCAAAGGGTATGTTAAAAAGAATAGAAAAAATTGCAAGGTTATTCATAATTGTGCATTGTTGGGAACTGTAGACTTCAAGTGTAACTAAGGTCAATAATGAACTTTTTTATTCGATAAATTCAGCAAGTTGATACCTGGTTGGTTGTGATGTGTAGGCTTGAGGTGAGGCCCCTAGCAATTCTGATTGGGAAACTTCTCCAGGTGGATAGTTCTATTAGATAGAGGTGATCATTGGATGGAGATATCTTAGGAAGGAAGGAAGATAAAACAATCACATCAGGTAGGTGGAAATTGAGAGCATAAGTTTCACAATGGACTTGAGGTTCACGTCCAACGAATTGCTTTCTCTTATTTAGTAGGGTTATAACACATTGAAAGTTTCTCAACCGCACCTGATTGATCAAAGTAATTTTTTTTAAAGCTATTGAATATTGCGAGGTTGGGAGAGTAGGGAATTACGTAATTTCATGTTCGTATATAGAGAGAGAATTTGTGCTCCCAGCAACTCATGTTAGCAGTTTTTAAGCTCAATCGAAATACTGTTGAATAACTAGTGAAAGAGAGCCTCTTAAAAATATATATGTATAATCAATATTCCATTTCCATATTTAAAATCAATAGAATTAAAACTCCCAGCACAACCTTTTGACGCCCTTAAAAGTTGGATTGCATGTTCAGTTTTGTAGAGTTTCTCAATTTTCCCTGCCCTAAGGCATCTTAAAATTATATTTTTTCCACACGTTGTGTAATTTCAGTTTTTTATTCATAATTTTCTTAATTAGTTAGGTCACCCTCTATCCTGTAATATTTTTCTTGTGATCATATCTTGATTCTTTACCATAAGTATTTTTTTTCCTTTATTTTATATGTTTCTTTATGATTTTTTCATGTGTTGATCACGTTCAACAACATTATCTATCCACGATAGCATTAATTCATGGTGGACATGTGGGGAAGGTAGGGGAGTGACACTCCTTTCCTTAGTAGCACTTAAAACTTCACGTACACCTCAAAAAACCACTTACAGTCAATGTACAACCTTTCTCAACAATGTACAGCTTTTCTCAGCAATGTACAACTTTACTCATAGAGCTCAAAATAAAAACCTAGCACCTACAAGACTGTTGCAGCTTGACTACTACTGCTAACGGTACTCAGCAGAAGGTGTTGCAGCTATCTGTTACAGCCGACAACATTCTAAACGCTTAATACAACTAGCTGCAACTACTGACGTCACTCACAACTCATGCACAACTTTGTTGCAGCTCACTATTTTTCACTTAATTTGATGACGCCTACATCCAGAAACTTATCACATACATTCTAATGAATAAATAAACAATATTCACACTAAAAACACGAGTTGCTACAGCAAATTGACATAAAAAAATAAAAATAAAAACTCAGTTTTTTCAAAAACAAAGTAAAACACAAAATTACATAGGAAAATATTAGACTTTCAACTATGTTTCTATCATGCTCTGCTGTTCATATTCAGCGTGTCAAATATGGTTTACAATGCAAGTATTTATAGGATTTTAACTAAGTCGGCCATTAAATGCTAATCGGCCCTTTGCTTATACAAAAACGAGATTCTTTGTAAATAATTTACTATCTATTAATGCTTTGTTACAGTCTGACAGAAATATAAACTATGCTGCCTCTTTAGGAGAATTAGATGTGATTTGCTAGCACCATTCTATTGTAGAAAAATGCCTTTTGACAAGTTAAATAATTTGTTGTTTGTCTGGTAGTGTTCCGATGAGGTGGTTTGAGGCTCTTCAGTGTTGCGGAGGCCACAACTTGAACGGTGATGGATTTTCAAAGTTCTGGCAGCTGATGTTGCCGCTTCAAAATATGTTGTAGCCTGGAGGTGGAGTAATTACATAATTCCAACATTCTCCCCCTTAATAACTACACTAAAAAAAACAAAATTTTGTAACACTTGATTTCTATTACAGCTTACAAATCCCAATGTTTTTTCTATGAAGCTCAAAAAAATCTTTTCCCAATGGTTTTGTAAGCAAGTCTGCAAATTGATTTCTTGATGTGAAAAATTCCATACTGATTTCATTGTTATTTATCAGCTCACGAATAAAATGATACTGTGTATCAATATGTTTACTTCTTTTGTGAAAGACATGATTTCTTGAAAGTGCAATAGCTGAGTTATTATCACAGAAAATTGGAGTTGGTTCATTTTGTTCATGCTGTAACTCAGAAAGAGTTCTTCTCATCCATACTGTTTGACATGTAGCTGTTGTTGCAGCAACATACTCTGCCTCAGCAGAGGATAGTGTCACTATGGGCTGCTTCTTCGATGCCCATGCTATTGATCCCGATCCAAAACTAAACAAATATCCATATGTGCTCTTTCTATCATCAATAGAACCTGCAAAATCACTGTCAGTGTATCCAATCAACTCAAAATTTGAATTAGATGTATAATGGATACCAAAATTTGTTGTTCCGGAAATATATCTTAGGATTCTCTTTCCAGCTTGCCAGTGGGTATTCTTTGGTGTTTCCATAAACCTTGAAATCAAACTTATTGCAAACATTATATCGGGTCTTGTTGCAGTTAAGTACACGAGACTTCTAACCAGTCTCTTATACATCGTTGGATCAATTTTTGACCCATCATCATCCTTACTGAGTTTTGTGCCAGTTGCTATTGGAGTTAGATCTGGCTTACAATTCAACATTCTGAATCTTTTCAATACATCATTTGCATATTTAGACTGACATATAAAAATACCATCTTCAGATTGAATTACTTCAATACCAAGGAAATATTTCATCATTCCTAAATCAGTCATCTCAAATTCTGTTTTCATGGCTTTCTTGAACTCATCTACAGAAAGATCTCCAGTGAATATCAAATCATCCACATATAAACAAACAATCAGTATTTTACGTTCTTGGTTTACCCTTGTATACAATGTTGGTTCACTTGGACTTCTACTAAATCCTTCACCATTCAAATATTCCTCAATTCTGCTGTACCAAACTCTGGGTACCTGCTTCAATCCATACAACGCTTTCTTTAATCTATATACTTTGTGTTCTTGTCCATAAACCTCATATCCCGGAGGTTGTCTCACATAAACCTATTCTTCTAAATATCCATTAAAAAATGCAGACATTACATCCATTTGATGTACATACCGTTTATTATGAGCAGCA
The DNA here is from genome assembly GCA_001517045.1 of Pseudotsuga menziesii. Taxonomy (NCBI): domain Eukaryota; kingdom Viridiplantae; phylum Streptophyta; class Pinopsida; order Pinales; family Pinaceae; genus Pseudotsuga; species Pseudotsuga menziesii. The sequence continues at coordinate 338,123 of LPNX010319055.1, read as the reverse complement.
ATAGCTAATACCATTCTTACTGTATCAAGTCTGGCTACAGGTGCAAATGTCTCATTGTAATAAATTCTAGGTTGTTGACTAAACCCTTGAGCAAAAAGTCTTGCTTTATATTTTTCAACATTACCATCAACATTTAACTTAGTTTTATAAATCCATTTGGCACCAATACAATTTTTATCATCAGGCAATTCTACAATATTCCAAGTATTATTTCTTTCTATGGCATCAATTTCTTCATCCATTGCTTTTATCCAAACATCCTTTTTAATCGATTCATCAAAATCTACAGGATCACATGCTATAAATGAAAAATTTGAAACTTGATCTACTTCATCATTCTGTTCATCCAGTTCTATTAAAATTCTAGTCTTATGACCTCTAACTATGTTTCTTAATGATGCCAATATGGGATTTGATTCATTACTTACCTTCGATCCTGTTCCTTACTGCCCACCAACACTTGATGGTTCACCATGTTCATGAGTTCTAGTCGTTCTGGTAGGTGTCCTTGCTACTGGTGTATGTGGAGTCAACTGTGCTCCATGTGTCCCATGTTCATCTTCTTCATCCTCTGTGTGAGGTGTTACAACTTCCTCACCAACTAATTTATCAATGCTCCCATCCCATGCTTCTTCTTCTTTAAACACCACATCTTTGCTAATTACATACTTCTTGGTGATGGGATTATAAAGTCTATATGCTTTAGATTCTTCACTATATCCAACAAAAATACATTTCTAACTTCTGTCATCTAAATTTCTACTCAACTCTTTAGGTACATGTGCATAAGCTACACAACCAAAAATCCTTAAATGAGATATGATGATACACTTACCGCTCCAAGCTTGTTGAGGAACTCGATCCTTCACGCTCTTCATTGGACTTCTATTCAGGATGTACACTGAACAAGTAACAGCATCTCCCCAATATTCATTTGAAAGATGTTTCTCCTTCATCATACTTTGATCCATGTTCATAATGGTTCGATTCTTCCTTTCTGCTACATTGTTTTGTTGTGGAGTGTAGCATGCAGTAAACTTCCTTTTAATTCCATGATACTTGCAAAAATCCATAAATTCATTTGACATATACTCACCTCCTCCATCTGATCTCAAGCCTTTAATAAATCTATTACTCTCCTTTTCATCCATAGCTTTAAAAATTTTAAACACATCAAATGCTTGAGATTTATGTTTCAACAAATACACCCAAGTTTTTTTACCATAATCATCAATGAAAGTCATAAAATAAACATTACCAGTCAAAGAATGTGTTTGCATCGGTCCACACAAATCAGTGTGTACTAGCTCCAATGGTTCCTTTTCTTTGTTTGAGACTCCAGAAATAAATTTCTCTTTGTGATGCTTTCCCAATATGCACTTTCACATGAGCCTGTTGGCTGCTCAATACTTAGAAATCCTTTTACCATCTGCTTCTTCTATAGCAATTCTAAACCACCAAAATGTAAATGGCCATATCTCAAATTCCATAACCATGATTGATCTAAACTCTTAGTTTTATAATCATTCAAAGATTTAATCAAATCATTTCTCATAGTCAACAGAAACATTCTATTCTTTGTTAGCTCTACTCTGGCAATCAAATATTTACTTGGATATTTATCATAAATAGTGTATACCTTTTTCTTAAACAATACTTTGTACTCTTTCTCCAACAATTGTCCAGTACTCAATAAATTGCACATTAAACCAGGAACATAATAAACATCATATATTGTTATTCTTTTACCATCTTTTGCATATACAACAATCACACCTTTACCATTAACTTTTATCTGGCAGTCATTACCCAACTTTACTTCAGATTGAATGCTGATGTCTAGAATTGAAAATAATTCCTTATTTCCAGTCATGTGGTTGCTGCATGCACTGTCCAAAAACCATATATCTTTTGAACTTTCCTGTGTGACATTATAAGTCAAAAACATAGGCTGCTCTTCATTTTCAGTCTCCTCTATCATGTGTGTAGACAACTTACTAGCATCTTCTTGTTTCTTCCAACACTTGTTAGAAAAATGCCCAAATTTCTTACAATAAAAAGATTGAACTTTAGATTTATCATACCTCTGATTTCCTGATTGTCCAGTTCTGCTACTACTCCCCCTTACGCTAGGAGTACTCTGATGTAACTTCTCTTCATTTTCAGCATCATTTCTGCTGTCACTATGACCAGCACTTTGTCCTCCTCTTCCTATGTTACTAGATCTTCCTCTGCCTCTACCTCTAGTAACATTTAACTGAGATTTAAAATCATTTTCTAAAGGAGTATCATCATACCTGTTCATTCTTGATTCATGAGAAAGCAATGAACCAGTCAACTCATCAATGTGAATTTGACTGAGATTTTTAAATTCTTCAATTGGATTAACCACTGCTTCAAACTTCTTCGGCAAACATCTCCGCAATTTTTCAATCACACGCTGATCTGGAAGGTCTTCACCATACTGCCATAGCTGGTTTACAACACTCATGACTTGTGTCATGAAATTATCAACAGTCTCACTGTCTTTCATCTTCAAATTCTCAAAGTCTCTTCTTAAATTCTGCAACTTAACATTCTTCACCTTGGTCACACCTTGATAGCAGGTTTCAAGAGTGTCCCAAGATTTATTTGAAGACTCAACACTTGATATCTTCATAAAAATAAATTCACTCAGGCCTTGCTGAATAAGACCAAGAGATTTATTATCTTTCTTTCGATTTTCCTTCAACAGAACACATTCAACATTTGTTAGAGCCAACTCAACCGCTTGATCAGCTAGTTCAGGATAGCCAATCGTAACAAACTCCCAAATATCTTGAGCATGTAGGATAGTTCTCATCTTAATAAACCATGTGTCGTACTTTATTTCAGACAACACTGGAATTTGTGGCTATACTACACTGCTGTTAGTAGCCATTTCAATTAATTTCAAAAACAAATGAGAAATAAAACTCAACTAGAATCTTAAACACGAAAGAGAAATTTAACCACACTATGATACCACCGTGGGGATGGCAAGGGAGTGCCGCTCTTTTCCTTAGCAGCACTTAAGACTTCACGTACAGCTCAAAAAACCACTTACTGTCAATGTAGAGCCTTTCTCAGCAATGTACAACTTTTCTTAGCAATGTAAAGCTTTACTGACAGAGCTCAAAATAACAACCCAGCACCTACAGGACTGTTGCAGCTCGGCTACTACTGATAACAGTACTCAGTAGAAGGTGTTGCAGCTATTTGTTACAGCCACGGGGACTTCACTTAGTGAACCTCTCACATAGCACGTGCGATCGTGGGGTATTAAAGAATACCCTTAATTTCCAGAGATATTGACCCAAACTCTTTTTGTTGAAACCCCCTACCAATACTTAAAACCTCCTCCCCACCCATTTTTATACCTCAATCCTTATAAACCACCCTACCCACCCCCACCTTAAACCCCTCATCCCCCCAATACCTGCAATATATTGGTTCAATTTTTGATAATTTTAAAACCCACAATATGAACTAACGTGATAGGATATTGGTCAACAAGTGAAGCCCCCGTGGTTACAGCTGGCAACACTCTAAGCACTTAATTCAACTAGCTGCAATTGCTGACATCACTCACAGCTCTGTTGCAGCTCACTATTTTTCACTTAATTTGATGACCCCTGCATCCAAAAACTTATCACATACATTCTACTGAATAAATAAACAATATTCACACTAAAAAAACGAGCTGCTATAGAAACCTGACATTAAAAAAATAAAACTCAGTTTTTTCAAAAATAGAGTAAAACACACAATTAGACAGGAAAATATCAGAGTTTCAACTCTGTTTCTATTACGCTCTATTGTTCATATTCAACATGTCAAATATGGTTTACAATGCAATTATTTATAGGATTTTAACTAAGTCGGCCATTAAATGCTAATTGTCCCTTTGCTTATACAAAAACGGGATTCTCTGTAAATAATTTACTATCTGTTAATGCTCTGTTTATAGTATGATAGAAATATAAACTACGCTACCTCTTCAGGAGAATTAGATGTGCTTTGCTGGCACTGTTCTGTTGCAGCAAAAATTCCTTTTGACAATTTAAATAATTTGTTGTTTTTCTGGTAGTGTACCGGTGAGGCGGTTTGCGGCTCTTTAGTGTTGCAGAGGCCACAATATGAACGGTGATGGACTTTGAAAGTTTCGGCAGCTGATGTTTCCACTTCAAAATCTATTGCAGCCTGGCAGTGGAGTAATTACATAATTCCAACATGACATTGATTATTCTTGGGACTATGATGTTGTTTTAATTCCCAGAAGTTCCATGGTATTCAATGATACATCCATGGTTTCGTAGTCTAATCACCATATAATAACCATCAGTAACTTTAATTTTTGTCTTGTGATGATTTTTCATATAATCTAATGTTTGTAAGAAGTAGATCAAGGTTACTGACCTCAATTCCTCTCCAATATATGAGTGGTTGATGGTCTGCTAATATTTTTTGAATGACAATTTTATTTTTATTTTCTGACGTTGGTTTCTCTATGCTATATATGGTTTCCTATCCTTATTATTCCATGATAGGGGAATTTTCTATTGGAAGAGTTTGCAAGACATGTCAATAGAGGAAAGAGACAAACATGTGAATATTCCTATATCGATAGTTGTCCCTCCCTTAGTCAATTGTCTTATATCATGTGTACTAATGACAACCCCAACGATCCTATGCACAGGAATGAGCTACGACCGAGCTTTGATTGAGAAATGGTTGGACGAAGAAAATAGTTTATGTCCATCGAATCTTGAAGTTCTTGAGATAAAAGAGCTCATACCCAATCACACTTTTCGTAGATTGAAATAGGAATAGTCTGTTTCCAACAATTCTAGTGATGTCCTTAGTAAACCGATGCCTAAGCCTATTTTATTTATTCTTGACTAGCCCATTGGGGATTTCTATTAGGACGAGGATGAGGACGATGAACCACATCTATGATATTCAGTATGTATTCCCATAATTGAGAACAAATATATATGAGTGGATAAAGGGAGTGACCGTAGCCATGGAGAATAGCGAAAACCAACTTTGGGTGATTTTCCTTGATGGTGGGACATTTCTTTTAATAGATTTTGATAGGAAGAACTTGGGACAAAAATAGTCTTCACATAGATTGCACAAGATAAATACATAGAAGAAGAATAATTGCTATTACACAATGAGTTGAAGAACAATATGAGAAATCTTCCCAGTTAATATTATTCACATTATGGATGAATATATATAATACATCATAAGGAATAATTCAAATACCTACACATGTAGTTGAATCTACCAACCTAGACTGACTCTAGAGCTAAGTAGGAGTGGGAAAATCACCATTATAGATAACTAGTGCAACTCCAGATCACTAAAATAGTTAATAACAATTTAGAATCAGTTGATATCAGTTAATTGATGAGGGTAGGTGAACAAGGGTGCCTATAATCCCTTGAATCATGCAAAATGGTGCTAGAGACATTGGAAGTGATCTAACTGATGGGGATCGAAGTTTAACTAAGGATTACTAATTACCTACTGGAGTCAACTGTTGGACACTACTGGTGGCACTCTCAGTGGGTTTCTATAAAATAGGGATTGATCCATGGAGCTCCAAAATACATGCAGGTATATGTCCAGTATTTATGTCCCTCATGAATTAGTGAAGTGATGAGTCCTCTAATCTATGGAAACTAATCAAATAGACTTTATGTGGTTAAAGGAGGCAAAGGGAGGATTAATAATAATAATCCCAACACCCCCCTTTAATCCTAACTTTGGACTACCTGGGCCCTGGTAAATAAGACCAAAGGTCACTCATTACAATCTAAATGTAAACTGTATTTACACATGTAAAATGAGAGAAAAAGAAAAAACAGATGGGTAAAATCCTTCCTCAAAATTGGACTGAGATACACCAAAAGTAAACTACTCCAAATCCAAGTAGGTGTGAACTTGATTAGATGTTTGGAGGGATATTCTTCTTGGGAAGAAGATGAATATGCTCAAATTGATCAGAAACGTATACAATTGCATAACGATTTATGGGACCATGTAAAGCAACTGAGATAATCTAACAAAAGAGAAACAATGAGTGCTCATTCAACTTGATCTTGGAATTAGGTTCAAATGAGTCTTAATGTTCTTGATACTTCAAACCATGTGAAGTAGATTCAACTCTGGATGACAGGAGCATGCATCCAAGCGAATGCAAGAGGTCTCCATCATTTATAGCACTATGAGGACATGAGTATGTGATTGAGCAGGAAGAGGCAGAAGACCTGGTACCATGGAGACAGAATTCTTGAGCTCCAAAATCTGATGTAGCTTCTAAAAATATCCATGAAATCAGAAAATGTAATACCCACAATTCATAAGAATATATTGACATTGAACCCCAACAACAATTTTGAAAGATCCTTGAGGTGCTTGATTTTTCTCACAAAAATTGATGAGATCAGTTACAAGCATAACTGAGAGGTATTAAATATCTGAATTTGAACCAATTAAATTGAAAGACTCAGTAAGGATTTCTTCAATAGTGGAGGTTTGAATATCCTCTTTTGGAGTAGCTGCATGAAAACATGAGACATCAAATTTATCAAAAAATTCGAGAGCAACAACAGAATGAGTTTGTTTTTGAATTGAATTAGTTGAATACTCAGTGGGATGGAAGGAGAGTTCTTCAACAATGGAGGTTCCAATATCCTCTTTGGAGTGGCTGCATGAAAACGTGAGACATCAATTTTCTCAAAAAAGTTTGAGAGCAGTAGCAAAATGAGTCTGGTTTTGAATTGAATTAGTTGAAGGCTCTACCATTTCTTCATCTTGTAGCACTTCATCTTCTTGAGAAATGATGGAGGCTAGAAGAACTTAAAATGAGATTTTAGATGCGCTCTATGAATGCTTTGCACTAATCTCTTCAATCTACTAGCCAAATGATTTGTCCAATTTGGACCAAATTTCACTTGGGAATTCAACAACATCAATGAGATAGTGCATCGTAGAAGGAATGGCTAAAAACATGGATCCATATGCTTTGTCACATTTATTTAACCAAGTATATTTCTCATCATCGGATTCTGGCATTGACATAGCTCCAATAGACACATCAAAGAGCTCATGGCTCTTGATATATGCAACCATATTCAATTTCCACTTGGCATAATTGAATGGTGATAGAGGAGGAACTTATATCAAATCCATATTGAAGTTGTACAATAAAGGTTTATTCAATTTGCTTCTTCAAATTTGGGAACAACTTTGAATCCAATAAGTTGTACATGCAAATAAAATGATGCATGAAAGTTTAAATAAAACTCAAAAACATGCTTGATGTCATGTTACCAATTCAATCAAAACTTCTTCTATAGGCAACGAAATCAAATTCCGTCGAAGACCCATATGATATATCAAAGAGATATTTCAAATCATATAAGGAACTTGACACATATCATCCTCTGTAGTGAGAAATATTAAGTCGAAATAGAGGGTATAGACGGACGTGAGCTGTTGCAAACCTACGATATTCAACTAAACATATCTCTCAACCAAAAACTCAAACTGAATTCCGCGAAAAACACAATTCAAATAACTGAAATACCTTTCAAACAAGCGATGGTAGGCCATCCTAGATGATCTGTAGAGGTCGTGATACCTCTTCAAAGTTGGCTATGATTTTCAAATTTTGTTGTTGAAATTGTACCTACAAAAAACTAGAAAGAAAATTTGTGTAAGACGAATCAACCTTTATTTCAACAATGAGCACATTTTCATAGTTTGTCACACTTGTAGACACTTCTCTGGACATAATCCAAAGTTTGCAAGGAAAAGATTGCATGATTTATGTGGAAAATCAGTTTCTTCTGGTGCACCAATGGAAATATCTGAGGGAGATTCAAATAGCCTGACCAGGCTCTATTACCATATTAGATTCTGACAGGAATATCTCGGGACAAAATAGTCTTCACATAGATTGCAAAAGAGAAATAGATAGAAGAAGAATAAATTCTATTACACAATGAGTTGAAGAACAATATGATAAAAATATTACATTAATATTATTCACATTATGGGTGAATATATAATACAACATAAGAAATAATTCGAATACCTATAGAGGTAGTTGAATATATCGACCTAGACTAACTCTAGATCTAACTAGGAGTGGGAAAATCACCATTATAGCTAACTAATGCAACTCCAGATCACTAAAATAGTTAATAACCAGTTACAATCAATTAATATTAGTTAATTGATGAGGGTAGGTGAACAAGGGCTCCTATAATCCCTTGAATCATGAGAGCTAACGCTAGAGACACTGGAAGTGATCTAACTGATGGGGATCACAGTTTAAGTAAGGATAACTAATGACCTACTGGAGTCAACTGTTGGACACTTTTGGTGGCACTCTAAATGGGTTCCTATAAAATAGGGATAGATCCATGAAGCTCCAAAATGCATGTAGACAGGTGTAGTAAGTGGCATATGTTCAATAGTTATGTCCCCCATGCACTGGTGAAGCAATGAGACCTCCTAATCTAGGGAAATTAATTAAATAGACTGTATGTGGTCAAAGGAAACAAAGGGAGGATTAATAAATAGCATAGATCCGTTTTAAATCCATATCTATCAAGAATCGAGAGGGATCCAATTTCTTGAGGTGTACATTTTTTTACCATTTGGATCCCTCTCAGTACTTGATAGATCTGGGTTTAAAATGGATCTATGATAGTTTAATTTTTTTGTTTTTATTTAAGTTGATATGTAATTTATACTTTTCATTTTTTTAATATTTTTTATTTATGTAGGCTAGCATAATGTGATTAACGTGACAGGATCTTACCCATACTAGTTTGGAGAGCACCTCGCTTCTCTCAGTGCAATAATCTCAGCATCGACTTTTCCATTGTTGGGTGAATTTATTAGTGCCTGGGTGAATTTTTACACTTAATTTCTTTGAATATATGTTGTCATTCTTCATTCTTCATTATGTGCATTAGATGTTTGAAAATCTAGGATATGGTCAGCTTACAGTCCAAGAAATTAATACATTGAGTGTATCCAATATAGCAATTTTTTATGCAAGATCGACCAACAATCCCTGTACAAAAAATGCATATGCTTTAAAATATTCATTGAAAATTGCATTTGTAAACACCTATACAACGTGATTTTGACCTTCATAGTGTGATCCTTTAGAAAGTATTAATAGTCCAATCATCGAGGTATACCTCAGGCATAGATCTCCATAAAAGCAGTTAAGGCACAACATGTTGGGATACGTTTTGGAAAGAAGGCATATTTTTTTCTGTATCAACCAACAATCCCTCTTTGATATGATATGACCCAACACGACGCAGAATGGGGTACAACAAATGCATAGAATTTAAAATATTCAGTGACAATTGCATTTGTAAACACCTATCCAACATGAATCTGAGCTTCATAGTGTGATCCTTTTGCAAGTACTAATGGTGCAATCATCCATGTATACCTTAGGAATATATCTCAATAAAAGAAGTTAAGGTGTGATTTTTTGGGTTAAGTTTTGGCAAGAAGGCATATTTTTTCTATCATTCTTCATACTCCATAGCCATACAATCAAAGCAAATTTTTCCTTGGCTGCGAGAGTTACTCCCTTGATTGTCCATTTCTATCAATGTCTGGGCATATGTAAAGTAAGGAAAACATAGCTGCACCTTCTCTCTAGTAAAAGCCGTTAGCATCTCACTCATAAACGCTGTAGTCTATTTCTGATTCGGATAATTAAATCCATTCCATCCTATATTATTCACTGGTCAGATCACATGGACTATTTGCATACAAACCCCTGACGCACCTTCTGTTCTATCTTTGGCTATAGGTGTACCAGTCCATGGGGCATTAACCATCTCCAAAATTATTATATAGTATAACCTGGGAAATTAATCATTCAGTCATGCAACCCTCTCAACAAGGGTTGTTAATGTACCCCTTTTGGAAGACCATACATTTTGGAACTCCTCTCGGAGGAATTAAGTATTGATAAATAAATATCAACTAAATCATTCTGCTTGGCATATTTATTAGTGGATGGGATGAGTTTACCAAGGAGAAATTATATCAACTAATTCACAATAATATCACACAGCTCTTAGGCTCACATGATTCATTGAGTAGGTTTGGACATGGTTAGACATGAACAAACTAGTATTGTTGTTTTCACTTGGCTTGAAACTAAGAAGGAATTCTGTTCTAAAGTTAAAAAAAATGGTGGAGAAGCATTTTATCACTTGGGTCACATTATGCTTGCTATTCAATAGCATTTTCATGGTTGGATTAGTAGGAAGTGAAACCCATCAATCTTATCCATTAATTAAAATAAAAATATAATATATTTAGAACCCTTGCATACCTCAGATATTTGCAGCCTTTGCGTTTCTTGGACATTTTCCTTCTGGGAAATCCTAGGTATCTTTTCGAAAACCCTAGCCAAAAAAACAATGTTCAAGAATTACCTCAAACTAATCGCACCAAAATATAGAGCCCTTACCTCCCTCTGATTGGATATTTTCCAGAAGTCAGAGTTTTCTTGATTTACCTCTTAAACCATTGTTTTGAAATTCTTCTTTGTTGCACATATATAAACAAAAAAATTAACAATATAGAACATAACCAAAAAATCATTCAAATGGCTGAGTATATCTATTATTACATGCGTAAGATAGAAACCACTTCACTACTCCATGAAAAATGGCTATCTACAAAACCCTCAATTTTTTTCCCAAATATTTTGTTCCCTCCTTATTGAGTTATTTTTTAAAAAAATTGTTAAATAATCATATTATTATAACATTTATATTATTATATTATTATTTATATAATAATATTTATTTAATTAAAATATTTATAATAATATTTACGATTTTGTTTCTTTATAGTGTTTCACCGTAATATGTTTATATCTTAAGAACATGTTATATTAATGTTATATATATTAAATATTTAATAAAAGTTATTAACATATATAAAATACTATATATTTACATGTTAAAATATATTATTAATATAGGTTTTTTGTAACTGGAGGATATAGGCATTTGTTTCTCCACAAGAACATCAAGGTAGTATTTCTAATATTCTAGACATACGTATGATGACTTGGCATCCATAACAAGATCAACAAATTAATCGGGAGGCTCAAAATAGTAGGATTTCAACTGATGAGATGTAAAATACTTTTATTTACCGAAACTTCAACCGACTGCTGAAATGGTAAAATGATGATGATTTTGGCCAAATGAGATATGATCATGATAAGTGTGATAAGCTGAACACAATGGTATAAAATTCAATACATGATGATGATTTTAATGAGAAATGACCAATATTTGAGACACAACACTAAGTGGATTATTGAAATAACCCATCGAATCCATGAGGGGGTCTACAATATACTAAATTTTAAATTATACAAATTTATTGTCAAAAATGTAATTTTCCATTGTCGAAGTGGCACAACTCAAAATGACGAAACAAATGACGAGTTTTTATGTGGTCATTTTTAGTTTAAATCTTATCCTGTGACCAAATTGGTCATTTATCTTGGTCATTTTTAGTTAGATCACTTAAAATTTCTTAATTTTTGTAATTTATCCCTTGAAAAAACCATGGTGGCAAAATGTTTTGGTCACCTGGCAACATATACCTCATTTTGTACTAGTACTTCAAGTAGCATGCCTTGTATAGTTAGCAACTGGAACTAAAAGAAAAATCATAGAAATAGTAAGACAATGTCCTTTGGAAATGAATCGTTTAAATACTTTAGCATATTTGAATGTTATCCCCTTAGGATATTATGATGTTTTAATTGGTATGAATCGTTTGACTACAGTGCTATATTGGATTGTTACAATAATAGTTACACATGTCTATATGAGGAAGGATATAGAGTAACAATTAAAGGAATTCATAGAATGATATCTTTAAGATAGGTTACAACCTTACAATTAAAGAAGTGTTTTAGAAAAGGGTGTTAGATTTATGTAGCTCAGCTGAAAGAATCTAAGGAAAATAAATCTTAGTTACAGGACTACCCAGTATTAAAGGAACTCGTAGATGTATTTCAAGAGATACTCGTAATTCCTCCTAGAAGAGATATAGGCTTTACTATTGATCTTGTTCTCGATATAGTTCTTTCATCTAAAGTCCCTTGTAGGATGAGTACACCTAAATTAAACGAGTTCTAGATGCAGTTAGAGAATTTATTAACGAAATTTTGTATGAGGCCTAGTGTTTGAAGGAGCACCAATTTTATTTGTAAGAAAGAAAGATGGTATCTTGAGACTTTTCATAGATTACAAGAAGTTAAATAAAGAAACTATCAAGAAAAAGTATCATTTACCAATAATTTATGACTTACTCGATCAATTAAGGGGTGAAATAGTGTTTTCAAAGATAGATCTCAGGTAGGGTTATCATCAAGTCGAAATTAAGGAAGAGGACATCAATAAGACAACTCTTAGAACAAGATATGGTCACTATGAGTTTACGATTGTTCCATTTGCTTTGGTGAATGCACCCGTTACCTTTATGTGGTTAATGAATGGGATATTTTGAAAATATTTGGAAAAGTTTGTCATTTTTTTTATGACATACTACTTTACTCTAAGACAAAGAAAGAACGCAAAGAAAACTTAAGAATAATAATGCAGGTACTCATAGTGAATTCACTTTATGCTAAGTTAAGTAAGTGCTCTTTTTATCATAACACGATTCACTACTTAGGACACATTGTACTAGAAGAAGGAATCTCACTTGACTTATTTACAACGAAGAAGGAATCATTTTATCTTCGTTGATATTGGTTACAATGGAGATAGTGTGTTTACCATTGGGGTTTCAACTTAAGATTCCTTAAATAAGAAAATGGTGATGATGATGATGATGATGTCCACTTAGACCAAATTTAGTCTATGGGACCTTAAGAGGAAATAAAGGAATTACTTGGTTTGATGTAAAACGTTATTCTTATGCTCAAAAAGATTAAAAAGAATCATGATGAGGGCACCATAGTGTTGGCATGTTGGAAAGTTAGTAAGGCCATATGTATTGTAGAAATTATTATGAAATTATTATGGATTTAATGTGGGCATACATAGGGCACTCTAAGAGAAACTTACTTTCATATTCAATGCTCAGTCTCAAAAATATGGAAAATCCTTTCCACCCACAGTGTTTTAGGAGCTATGCAGTACCTTATTTCGCGATGAAGCTCATGAGAGTTCGTTCTTGTCTTGGAAATATTAATTTTTTTCTTTGATATTCTTGATGAGGGTTAATGAACTTCTTATAGTATCATAATTTTCTTGTATCCTCTAATTCCTTCTCACACCACATTTTGTATTTAAACTTGGATGTAATAATATTTTTAATGTTATTGATATTTTGCAAACTGGCATTTTTGTCAATGCCCCAATGGTTTAACCAATCCATGGTGTCTTTATACCAAAATATCTCAAGTTGCTGGTGGTATTGACTAGATTTTAAAGTCATTTTAGGAAATCCTCCCATGTTATTTATCGTGTACCTATACATGAGATACCTAGTCATAGTGATGCTCTCAATCGGGGGAAGACCCACTTCTATCAGGAGAATATGATGGGGTGTATTGACACATGTGAATTCCATGTTGACTTCATGACAAACACGAAGATAGAATTTAAACCTAGTTTGTTCATTTAAAGAAAAAAAGGAACATAATAACTATATGCATGAATGGGAGGTTCTTGCAACAACACATTCTAAACTCTCAAATGAATAAGTGTTCAAATTATAAGGGTGGAAATATTATGTATGTATAGAATTAAAACTTTGGATAGGAAAAGTTATTGTAGAAACCACGAAACCAAAAAAATATGAATAGAAAAATAAGATCCAAAGAATGAATCATGTTTTGAGAAAGGTCATATATTTATTTTGAGAAAAAATCAAATAAATATTGTAAAACTAAGTCGAACAAGTATATACCACCCCTCTAGAAAAAGGTTGAAAAGGGATGTCAAGATAAAAATAATAAGTTGGAAACAAGCATATATATTATGGAGACAATTGATAGTCATGCCATTTTAAATGCAATAAAAATGCATACTTACAAAGTTGAGAGAGAACTGGACACCTCCATAGAGATTCCAATGAAGAAGAAATCAAGGAGGAAACTAGTGACACAAATAGATAGTTCAAGGAAGCCATGTCGAAGATATCCCTATCTTTGATAAAAAGCATAACACAACTACAAACATAAAAAATAAGAGGGTGGGTGGAAAAGGATAATGTTACCATACTTATAGGATTTGGCATCACTAATAATTATATACACATGAATGTTGCAAAATGTTAAATTTGTTTATATAGACATATATAGATATTTAATGGTTATGGTGGTATATGGAAAAAAGGTTCATTGTATCAGAAAGTGTCACAAGGTAAACATGCAACTACAAGAATACAACTTGGAATATGGGTTCTACATAGTTACTTTAGGATAAAAGGATCTTTCCTTATGAAAATAGTAGTTAAAATATGTGGTATCTATGACGCAAACCACAAAAAAAATATTAGCTTTAAATCATGAGGGAAAGAAAATGATTTTCATTGCTTCTAATTTCTTCTTTCCAAAATTATACCCTCAAGCAAATAGAAAAAGTAATTTGTAAAGGAGCACCAACATATGTGCAAATGTCATTAGATAAAGATATTAGCTTTAAGATTAATATGCTCCAAATACCAAGAGATTCAATAATTAATCCAAAAGCATGATAAGAGGTTCCAAGACCTATTCATCGATATACCGCCAAAAATAAAAATTGAACATGTGATTGAAGTAAAAATAGATTTGACACTTGTTAATGTTAAGCCATATTAATATCCTCATCACTATAAAATAGAAAAAAAAATGTAAGTTTGTATGCAGTCCCAATGAATCTAGTCAAAAAGAAATATTGATCTCTTAGGATATTTATAAATTGCCAAGTGCAAAATAAGATAACCATAAAACAGGTTCCTCATTCCATTCATGGATGACATGTAGGATGAGCTCCATGGATATAAAAAGTTTTCAAAACTAGATTTTAGATCATGATACTATCAATTCCAAGTGAGGTTAGAAGATGTTGCAAAGACTACCTTCGAAACTCATGAAGGAGAATATCTATTCAAGGTGATGTCATTTGGGTTGAGTCATGCTTTGCCTCCTTTCAAGCAAACAATGAGCAAACTTTTAAAAAATTATTTAAGGAATCTTAAGTTGTACTTGTAAATTTTTATGATGTTCTTATATATAAGAAAACATGGAAAGAATGTCTCAAGAACCTAGAACATGTATTGTCTCTAAATTTAGAAGAAAATCAATTTTAGGGGAAATGTCACATTGTGATTTTGGTGAGGAAGAAGTAGAATACCTTGATCATATTAAGATCATATTATATGAAACAAAGGTGTCAAAGTAGTAATGAACAAAATCAAGGAAATCGTCGAGAATCCCAATCCTAATAACATATAAAAAATAAGAGGATTTATATTTATAATAGGATATTATTGAAGGTTCAAAAAACACTACATTCCCTTGACAAGAACATTGTTGAACCTACTAAAGAGAAACTCAATTGAATGGAATAGTGAGGGAAAATAGTGTTTTGAACATTTGGAATAGTGAGTGTTTTTAAGAAGATCATCATATCAATAGTAGTGTTAGAATTCCTCAATTTACAAAACATTTCATAGAAAAATTTGATTCTTCGGTGTTTGGAATAGGGGCAATATTAAATCAAGAAGATTACCTAATAACATTTGAGAGTCAAAATATCTAGAAAAGAGAAACTTTAAAATATACATATGATAAGGAGATGCTCACCATCATACCTACATTAGAAAAGTGGTAGAAATATCATCTAGGAAACAAGTTATTGATACATTCCAATCAGGATAGTATTTACTACATACAACAACAAAAAATATTGACAAATGAACAACAAAATTAGATAGATAATATTGTAATTTTCAATATGGAGATATTACATTGAAAAGTGAAGGGCAATGTTTTTGTTGATTCACTTTCATAGAAGGGTGAAGAGACAGTATCATACACAACATTAGTTTTGGTTCATGATTGGTTAGATCAAATCCAAATTCAATATTCCAAGGATCCTCATTCCTGCTCCATAATCTACAACTTCGTGTACAACCCAAAATTTGAATCAAGAAATGACATCCTCTAGAACATTGAAATAATTAGTCTAAATATTATTGTCAAATTTTAAATTCATGCATCGTCAAACATAGGTAGATATTTGGATACATGATTACAATCCCTCGCATCACATGACCCATTCTCTTGAATCACTTTCACGTTTAATAACAACATTTCATAAATTGTTGTTGGAGACTGTAGACAAATGGATGTCTAGAATAAAAACCGTGTAGTTAATTGACTGTTGCATAATTGATGTTCTCCTAGATCCTAAAACATATGTCAATATACTCTCTATTGATCAATATTGTCTCTCTGGTGATGGGAAAATAGTGGAATTTACTCTTCATGATCTAATAATTAAATAAATACATTCATAACTTATTGTTGTTTGTGTTAGATTTGATCAGAGTTCTCAATTGTACAATTTTGTTAGTTTTAATGCTTCTTTAGGTTCCTCGTTCATTTCACATGTTGATTCTTTGAGTAGAATTTAACATTAAATATTTAGGCATCTAAACTACATGTAATTGCACTAGTCATTGAGAACATAGAACTTGGTGTTCGGTATTCTTAAAGTTTATCACATTAATGGATTTTGTCCAACTTGTGTTCTTGGAAAACAACATGAGTATCCCTCTTCTAAATGTAATGAATTATGTGATAGAAAATATCTTGATTTGGTATATCATGATCTATTTTCATTTCTTACTCGTTCACTTTTAGGGGCTAGTAAGGACTCACCTTTTTTTATGTCTTTTGGAATTACTTTTGGGTGTACTTTCTTAAGTACAAGAGTGAGTAATTTTTTATTTTTAATGGATTGAAAGTTCCTCATTCATAATTCCAACCATAGTATGGGGTAGTTATACATTTTATCATACAAAATTCTACCATATGAAGGACATTATTCAAATTTATAACTAATTTAATCCTGCCATGAGAAACATGAATTAAGAAACACATGTGCAGGTGCATGAATATAGAAAACAGTGAAATTAACAACTATATTTCTCACACACAACATGCATAAACCATCATAATCATAATAGGAGTAAAATATAAATTACATATTCATAGACAACAATGAATACTTATCTTTGAAATGAGTAAGATCCAGGCAATTGTATGTGTAAGCGTGCTTTTGTAAGCATGATTTTCCACAAATACATAGGTATCAAATGAAAATACCAACCCTAATCCTATATATGATGCCATTAAGGGGAAGGAAACACCTACAGGCTATCTAGTGACCAGTGAGAAAATCTAGTCACCATTGAGAAATTATAGTTAATATCACTTAGTTATCCTAGGCATTGAACTCTCTTTCACTACCCCACACAATATAAGGAAGGCATACTCCTTCTATATTTAATAGTCTCTTAGAACACCTAACCCTTATAGTGCTCTTTAGCCCCTTATAGTTCTCTTGTATTCTTTCAAAGAACCTCCAATAAAATCAATTCATGTCTTCTCAAGAGTCACGGAGAAAAAAATAAATAGTGAGTAAATATATCCTATGTTTCCCACCCTCTATGCTCACCTACAACTTTTCTCTTCCCTCTAATGTTTGACCTTTCCTCTTTGTAATACTGATTCACTTCAACGAGAAGGCCCTTTAGTGTAGGTTATAGAAGATGCTCCTTTTAAAAGAGTATAAATATCCATTTATAATGGAGGTCACTAGCAGAGGTGAGCTGCTAGACATTTTAGCAGAGGATTTTTTTCCTAGTGTGCTTATTTTAACCAAAACAATTCAGTACATTTCCAATCTATAACCACTAGGAAGCCATAAACCATGTCTCACTGCATCCAAAAAATCATCAAGTGCAAAAAACATTGAAACCAGTACATTACAAAAATATAAATGCCTCGATGTGTTAATATCAACCATGTACTGGGACACCATAAATATTGTCTTACTGCAACAAAAAATATCATCAAACAAAAAAACTTATATGTTCGAATCTAGTGCATTTCTTCACTATGAATGTGTTGATCTAGGATTTAATAAAAATTAAATTGTAGTGTGCTTAAACGAAACATACGCATTGGCACACATTTTCATTGAAAGCACCAAAGTAGGGTAAAGTGCTAGAATACCCAATTGCAATTTTTCTATTTTTAATATTCAATACTGCTGCGGTTTCTACAATAAATCGCACTGGTATGATATAAGATGGTATGCACTGTGATTGGGTTCAAACATGAATTTAAAAAATGGACTATGTTTTCTATTTCAATTTTTTTATTACTAATGTTTTATATATACATAACTGCACCAGAGCAGTTTATATTCGGGTGCACTCAAACATGGCTTTATAAAAGAGTATTACCAAATGAAAAATTAATTGTTACCACACAACAATGCTTTTGATCCCTACAACACCATTGTCATACATCCCCTGCTCATATTCCCTGGCATTCATTCTCCCTGTGGCAACATTTTATGCATCTGTTAGTTGTTGACCGTATTTTGAATTTTTCCAAATGGTGGGAAAATTTTCAAATTTCAATTAAATCACAACCATGCCTCTCTGACACGAAATGTCTAGGTAAATTCTTTATTAGTTCATAGTTTTATTTGTTGGCATATTAAAATTTAAAATGAACCTTTTCTTTTCATTAATTAAAAACAAATTAAAAAACATGTGCAATACAGCAAGAACCGTTTAGCGATGTGAGCCAAATGGTCAGTGTGAGGTGAACATTTCGGATCGCACTGATCATGGTGGTCCCTATAAATTTATTGGGTGCATTCTAGGGGTGCATTAATGTAGTTATCACACCAAACTAATGGTGCACTATGTTCTCATAATGCACCGTCAAAATAAACCAAACCTTATTAAAAACGTTCCATTGCTTTATTGATGTGGTACCTTAAATTGTATGCACTGAAATCACAGTTTTCTAACGTGCATCCACGGAACCACTATTGTTGTTCAGGGATTCTACCTTATGACACAAGGATCTGGGGTCACCAACGTACAAATATTTAACTTGCAGATATACAACATTCTAGAAATATTTATGAGAGAAATAGGATATAAAGCACTTTCACCTTACTTATGAAGGTTGATCCTAGATTTAGTCTTCTCTCCAAATGATATAGAAACTCCAAGGTCTTCAACACCTACAAAAGAGATAGACACCTTCCTACAAAGATCTTAGATGTTATATAAAGATGAATGAAACATTGCAATTGCATATAAATAAGATGACAATATAGTTCATAAATCATAACAAATAATAACATTGATGCACCAATTGTGGAAGAAAAACTCTCTTTATTAACAAAACAGGGAATGATAGAACCTCTATCCGAGACAAACCATCCTCTGCTGACCAAGGACTGAGTTCTCTTGTTCCAATCTCCAAAGGTATTCCTCCAGCATAACCTTTCTCTTATAATATGCTCCCCTATCCTCTACCCTTCCCTTCTATATATACTGAATTATCAGGGGTGTTACGAAGGATATGATGGTTAGGGAGGTTGGGGATGTTATGATTTCGACCCCAACTATCCCTGACTAATCATGTTTTTATTTTTTATATTTTTTCTTAATGTAACTGTAGGTACATATACTACCAGGTCATGAATGGATCGTGACTCCTGTGAAGAAAACGCATGAATACATCTTGTGATCATCTAACCGTGGGTTGCATCTAGAAGGTTACTCATGAATGACTCACGACTTGCAATGGAAATAGTCACGATTACAAGTTAATTTCATTTAAAAACATGGGAAAGATAGGAAGGAATACAGTGTACCCAATCATATCTTCATCTATAGATTTTAGGCAACTTCTATCCATAATGTCCTTTTGTGTACAGACTTGCTCAGTGTCATTACCTGAACAGAGAAGTGTGATTTCATAGTATAACAGATGCCCTCTAATGTATGAGGTTAGAGGGAAGCGATGGTTGAAATACATTACAAATATTTTATCTTCGATAAACTCAATTATCAAGGTCACAGAGAGGTACCTGAAACAAACAGATCAAAGACACATACAAAATCATTACTGAGGATGCCATGTTCAATAGAGTGGAACATCGGATCCTTTACAATATTTGATTCCATCATGTAGTATAGGAAAGAGGGCCACGCATGTTTTACAATGGTGGATCAAGCCACAATAATACAATGATGACTCTTCAATAGCTAGAGGGAGTGTCACAAAACATAACAAAATCTTTCACAACTTGGGTTATAGAGGTTGTAACCCAAGGTATTCATAAAAATCCACAGTAACACTAGTATGAATCCTACCATGTGAATAGATGAGATGAAGTAGAAAATGGAAGGAATCCATCAGAGTGTCATTGAATGAATGATGCCGACAACTTATGCAAATGAGTCCACCAATATAAGTAGTGAATCCTAAGGTACCATCTCCGGAACTCTAGGTCTTCATCTTCAGAAGGTATTATTCGAAAGTTGTAGTGTGAGGAGGAAGACAATGAATCCTTCAATATATCACAAGAGTAACTGGAAAACTGGATAAGGGAAGGTAGACACAAGGAAATATCATCAATGGAAATGACAGGGATCAAAAGAATCAGATAGAGGTGTGAGTCCTTGAATAGTGAGCATGACATAGAGATGACCCAAGGAAGCTTTAGACTTTCGGATGGCACAACTAGACTTATCTGTCATGTAGAAGACATGAAAAAATTCTCCATTTATAAAGGACAAGTGGCGGAGTAATAACTCGAAGTGATAGCTGAATCGAGAGGTGAAGAAACTGAGGCATGATTATAAGGAGGTTTAAAGAGTTCTTTGTTCAAGGATGACATGATGCCAACATACTTATAACCCAAAGAGTGAAAATATTCCTTTCCTTTCTTGTTAAGTTTTAACGAGTCTAAGAAATTTAACTCGAGTCTTTCTTCATTTTTTCACAATCTTGAAGAGAAGAGAAAATAATGCTTGATATGTCACTGATACATGGATTTTACGAGCCTGAATTAGTAAATGCTCGTTGGTGATTTCATAGTTTTGAGAGTATGAAAACTCCAAAGAATTCTCTATGGGGCTGCTTTCTCATAAATTTAGTCTTACGAGTTTGAAAAAGTATAAAACAATTCATAGGAGAACTCTCTTAGCTTACAAAGAACTAAGGTTCACCTTTTTCGTACTTAGTTGGGAAGGTCCAAAAAAGGTTTAAATTATCACCTAACCAATGTACCTTCAAAAGAAGCATATATCCTTAGTTTAACGAGTGTGAAGGAAGAAGTCAATATCACTCAAAAATTTCCATTTATTTATGAGAATGGGAATGACAACAGTAAACTTGATGATTTGTTCTTAGAGTTTAGAGAGCATGACAAAGACATAAAGTACACTCGGAATATTTTTTATGTTTAGGTACAGAGCATGAAAAAGAGAAAACTAATCTTTAACATGTCCATTTTCCATAAGTTTAGTCCTCTAGGTCCATAAAAGAGATAACCCTATGCCAAAAGATACTCTTCTATATTTTGAAGAAAATAGAGTATTCGTTTTTTTGTAAGTAATCCACATGGTCCGAGAAAGAGATAACCTACCATGAATGTGGATGATCATTCAATTTACCTTAAAAAGTATGAACAAACAAGTAACTCAACTATCTAGTAAATTTTAAGGAGACAGACCAAGGATTAAAGATAACTCCATAAGGGCGAGGAGCCTTATAATCAAGGGTTGTTTTGGTAAAAATATGCAAAATGAGGTCCATTTTGCAATGAAAAAAACTACAAAGGCTCCCATAACCTATTTCAATAGTGGCATGGGCACCAGAAAGACAATAAAATGTTCTAACTAGGGTTTCCCATGTAAAGGAGGCCCTAACCACATAAGAACGATGATGTTTACAAGGTAGAGAATGGTTATACAGCATAGTCCATGGATGAAAAGAGATCCTAAGGTCAAACAGAGGATGAGGTATGAGTGAAAAGTATGCAGTGGAGAATATATCCTACCCTATATGCAAAGGAAATCATATTTCATATCATCCATGACCTGTAACAATTAGGTAAAAACACATGGTATTAGTTCAAATAATATAAAAATGATTTTATCTATACAAAGTGGGTAAAAATTTCAAATTTTTACGATAAATAGTTCAAAATAAAATTAAAACATATCATTTTGATATTTTTACCAAATTTATCCATGTTACCTCCTTCCTTTGATCAATCATTTTGGGAAATTTGGTGGACGGTTTGCGAATAAATGAAGTGTAGGTACTTCTTCTCTCCCTCCCCTTCAATTTTATGTATTCAATTTTTAAAATTTCATGGTTTATTTATGGGTTTTTTCCAGCCCTAAAGGCACCACGCTGCAACCATGGGGATCCTTCATTGGAACCACAATGTGTATTATAACTGCGGGTTTCCAATAGTGCAACCCATGAATGGAACGCTTTGTGTACACTGCAAATTCTTCATTACTGCGAAAACATTCTGTTTTTTTCAAAATCTAATGGTGAAATGGTTTCTTGGGTAGGAAACCATGGTGCTTGAATGGCGAGAAAGGGAACATGAGGATATGGATCGCTTAGCAAAGGTCGATCCCATGACATTGAATTATTTGTGGAGGTGCAGGTTACTAAAATTTTACTACACGTCGAACATGCGTGCTCATGTCCGTTTCTTCAGACATTAGTGAGATTGTGGCACCATGAACTTGGGATGTTCGACCTGCAAGGGAAGACCTTGGAACTGAAAACATAAGAAACATACGTTATCATGGGTTTCTCACAAAAGGAATAACCTATGAACATGGATGGTATCGACCGAGGGAAGTGACCCTCTCAGTGTCCATTACTATTTCAACACTTATTGCCTACCCAGGACTCAGAAATCGGGAACTCAAATACCGTTTGGATAAATTACTAGATTTCCACTGAAATTCATAGTTAGCACTATAGTTAGAGTAGCATGATCTTCTTCTTTACACTTAGCAGCACAGACACACATGCGCATAGTGGTAGAGTGTCTATGGGGAATATTGTATGATTGGTGTTCGACACTATTCCTGATCATGAAAAGACAACTATTTGACTACATGAGAGGAAGGAAGAAGAATTTAGGATATGTGAGTGTATTGGTTTGATTCTTCTTCTTCAAGAGTTCTTTCTCTCAATCCTGTAGTTACACTACCACCATTCCCACCCGATGAACCTAGACTCATGCGGTGGGGGGACATCTTTCTCTAACAAGGTGGTGGAGGAGGAGTCGTGAGTGGGTACGATGATAACTTCTAATCCTAGTGGAGTATATAGGTGCCTACACTAGAGAATTTCCCTTATCTAGGTTTGGATTTTAGTGGTGATCTAGGCTCATCCACCCTCATGGAGGGGCATGGGGAGACATGGGTATGACTTTTTACTTTTTGATTATTTAATTTTTATGAAATTTTGTTCATAAATTTATATATACATATGTACTTTATTTTGATATACCTTTTGTTGATATGCACATATAGGACCAGTCCACCCTAATTGACACCCCAGGACCTTCGTTCAAGTAGTGGAGAGTGGAGTTGATGAAGCGATGCTTCATGTTGCAGAGGGGAAGCTGGCCATGCTTGCCCATGATGTCCCCACTCTCAAGATGGAGAGGATCCCTATTTCCATGTAGGAGCATGTTGTTGGAGTTCCTTTGTCCTAGTTACACCTTCTTCAAAGGGTAAGATGAGTTGTACTGTGTTACCAGGAGGCTGTAGACACAGCTGTAGTCGAGGAGGCTGATGAGAACCCCTNTATATATATACCTGGTTATTTACATGTGTTTCAAATGAGTCTGTGTACTATCATTTTACAATGTATGTGTTAAGTTCCAATCAAGTATATAATTTGCAAATGCATCAGTGATTGTGATTTTTTTCCTTGAAATGTGATTGTATGAAATATATTCAAAATTCCTTTAAAGTAAACTAACTCTTAAAAACTGATGAGATAAAGTAGGGTGTCTCACCTGATAATCACCATTAAGCTCAGAAACCACTAACTATGAGTGGAAATAAGATTGAATAAATGTTGAGAAGATGGAGTAACATGCTTTTAAGTTTTGTTTCTAGATATCTCCTCTAGTAACAGACTATAAGGGAAGGTATATTCTATTCAATAAGGCATGTAACATATATAAAGAGTAGGTTAAATTTACTAGGGATTTTATAACTAACTTATCATCGGTGAGTTGAATCTCTTTCAATTTATAATTTTTCTCAAGGGAAGTAGCGGCGGAAACGGTGGAATGTATACTAGCACATGCATTATATAAACGTGCAAAAATGTTCTAACGTACCATCCCAAAGAGGGTAATACCATGCAATGTAGCATCCCAAAGTAGATCAATGACCATACTGTATTTAGCCATATTATTTGTTGTAGGACCTAGGAAGACACCACCAGAGGCAACCATTTGTCATGAGGGTGCATAAATGACCTAGGAGGCTAAAGCCATATTGCAAGTGTGATTGCTGGCGCCATCAACGAACCCTACGAACCACTCGGATGACATATGAAACAATAAGAAGACTATGTAAGAAACACCAACCAGTAATGACCTATTGTACATAAACATACAATAATAATACAAGAAAAAAATATCATGCATAAGCATAATACTTCTTCAAGTAGAGCCCATTTATGGGTTCCAAAATCTTGTTAACATCGTAATCAGTTAACTCATAAGCTCCCTTCTTTACAAATGTTGACACGACATCCAGGCCTAACCACATGGACTTAAAATTTCCTGCCCCCAGGGGTTCTTTGTCTTGATCCCAAAGCAAGACAAGTTCTCCCTTGGAGAAAACCCTAGGTTTTATGGCTTTATCATATTGGTTTTTGAAGCGATTCTTATGAGCCTCGTTTGCAGTAAGCACATCTCTACATTGCTCATCTAGATTCTATAAATGAAGCAAACGTTTTTCAATATCACTAGTTTCGAGAAGCACATGAATAGCAATTTTCAGAGATGGCATCTCATACTCAACTGTTGTGACTGCTTCCACTCCATGAATGAGATAGAAATGTGAGAAACATATAGCAGTATTCACATTTGTTCTGTAAACCCAAAGTATTGGATACAACATCATGTACCTATTTGACCTACTCACATTTATCATGTGTTAAACAATGGTTTTCAAGGTCTTATTGACTACCTTGACTTGGCTATTCGCTTGCGGGTAGAAGGAAGATGAATGGTCTTTCCTAAACCCTAGCTTTGTGGTCAATTTGGTCATCATGTTTTTCTGGAAGTGACTAGCATGATCAGTGACAATCGGCTTCAGGATACCGAACCTAGCAATGATTTGGATGAAGACAAAATATGTTATCATTTTTCCATCGGATTTAAAGGTAGGTATTTCCTCTTCCCACTTTGTAAAGTAATCTACAACGAAAATGATATACTTATGCCCACTAGGAGATACTGGGTTGCACATCATGAAATAAACCCCCCACTTAGTGAAGGGCCCTACCACGATGATGGGAAATAAAGGAGCAGGGTGTGACCACATTTTCCTCGTATAGAGATGATAAGGATGACAACGCTTTACAAATTCCACACAATATTTAAAGACAGTGGGCCAGAAATAACCAGCACATACAACCTTCTGGGTCATTGCTAAACCAGATAAATGAACCCCACATGCTTCGCTATGGGAATCATTTAGGGCATGCTCCGCCTCCTCGTTGGTGAGGAACTAGCACAAGATAAAATCCACCCCTCATCGATACAAGGTATCACCGATGATAAGGTATTTTTTTTCATTAACTCACATCTTATGCTGATCTTCCCATGAAAAGGAGATAGTACACTTGAGAGTCAGGAGATATACTAGGAAATATCTGTACCAAGAATCGAAGGTCGAAATTAGGAAGGTGTACTCATCTAGAAATGAATATTCTTCTACGATTATAGTCTCTACAGTCAGGAATTCTCAGATCAAATCCATGAATACTAAGTACTTCTTAGACTTAGCGAACTGGAAATCCAAGTCAAAGTATTGGATAATGATGATCCATTTGTTGAATTTTCCCCTGATTATTCATCGAGATAAAAAATATTTGAAAGGATTTACATTCGTAGCCGTTGTGGTTGTCCTCAACAAGATATAGTTTCTTAGCCTCTGGATGGCATAAACCGCCTCCAACACCATTTTATTGACGTGCGAGTATCTCATTTCAGGACCTGCTAAAGCACGAAGAAGATAGTAGACAACATGCTCTTGGAGCTCCCCATCTTCTTGAACCAGTACCACTCCTATTGTAGACTCAGATGCGGCTAGATATAATATAAAATTTGTAGTGTAGTCTAGCCGATGCAAAACTAATACTAAATCCTTTTTCAATGCCTAAAAGGTGTGTTGTGTGGATTCATCCCACAATAATGGGGCATCTTTATTTAGTAAACGAATGAAACACTTTGTTATATTAGCGTAATTGACTATAAATCATCATAGAAAATTTGATTTTCCCTGCAAACTCTACAGTTTCTGGATAGAACAATGAGGAGGCATATTTAAAATGGCCTCAACTTTTAACGAAACCACCTGTATACCTTTATTTTAAACAATGAATCTGAGTAACCTCCCTCACTCGATGAAGAAAGAAAAATTATGGGGATTTAATCATATTTTATAATTTCTGCATCGTTTGAAAATCAAATGAAGATGGTCTGGATGGCCCTTCCTCTTGCGAGAATGGGAAGGAAAAAAATCCAAGTAAGGTCTGACAATATGCTTTATGTTGGTGAAGGAAAAATTCATTTTCCACCGAAAAATAGATCTAACATTTTTCAATCCAAATGGAATATTCCTATAAGCGAAAGTCCCCCAAGGAAAAATAAAGGTCGTCTTGTGCTGGTCTTCCAGTTTGATTTTAATTTGATTATATCCCGAAAAACTGTCCAGGAACCAAAATACCTCACTACCCACACAAGCATCAATAATCTGGTCGATGAAGGGTGTGCGGTAGTTATCCTTGGGGCACGCCTTGTTTAAATCATGAAATTCAGTGCAAACAGGTATAGTCCCTTGCTTTTTGTCCACTGTAATGGTATTGGATACCCATTCCCTTAGAGACATCGGGTAAATAAAATCATCTTTCAATTGTTTTTCCACCTTATCCTTGAAGGCTTCCGCTTTCCATGGATTTAAATGTCTAATATTTTGTCGAATATGTTTTGCATTAGGGTAGGTACGGATATCATGTTCAACTATCGATGGATCGATTCTTGGAATATCCTCATATTACAAGGAAGTGTAAATGGAAATCTCTTCTAGAGAACATTTTGCACTAATATGTACGTTTTCCATAACATCTGGTTTTGCATATATGTTAATTGAAATTGTGGTGGAGATGTTTTCCATGTTTCCCTTGAAAAATACCCCCTCCTTTCGCAAAGGATCAATGAGAAGGTCAACATCTTATGAAAGTTTTACATGGAACACTGAATTCTCTATATTTCTTAGTTCTTGAAGGAATAAGGACTTTTGGTGAAGGTCTTCACAAATATTTTATGGTCCAATCATGGCTTCTATATTGGATTCATTAGAAGGAAAAACCATATCCAATAAATCATAGGAATATGTGGAGTTCTCCACCCATGAGGGAAGGTAGGATTCATCCAACTCCTTTGAGAATGGAGGAGTCATGATGGAATCAACAACAACATTAAATATAGCTTGATAATCTAATTTTGCTGTTGATAGGGGGACTTGAGGTTCTTCCTACAAAGGTAGGATCCAGGGGTCAGTTCTATCCACAACCAAAGAAATATTATTCCCAATTCTTGGTGAACCTAAGTAATTTATAGGAGCAGGTATATCGATGGGCCCATTAGTGATGTATACATTCCAACTCCCAAGATTTCAATGGATGATTTTGACTGATCAATCAACGGTATCGTGGACTTATTAGTTTCCAAATGTCCCTTTCGAGTAAAACTCAGCTGGTTGACTGTAACCAAGTTCCCTTCATGTGGAAAAACTAATACTTGGAAAACAGATGAAGGAATATCACACATGGCATACGTCCAAATTCTCCCAAAAACGAAATTATAGTCCAAAGGATCATCAATCACTTCAACTTAAATAGAGACTTATTTCCCTTCCAACTTTATTTTAAAAGATGGCCAGATACCATGAGGATGAAAAGACATTCCATCGAAAGCAGTGAGCAAACGATTTGATGCGACCAATTCCGGGGCTCCCAAATCTTTCCAACAAGACATCGAGATAACACATGTCGAATAACCCTCATAAACCACCATTCGTCCAATGGTTTTTACATCATAGAAAACATCGATAGAAAAAGACACATGGTATAGTAGGTGTAGTTTAACCTCAGAAAGATTAAATTTTTCAAGTTGGCTCGCTGAGTCCATACTACTTATAGCCTCTAAGAGTGCATCCCTATGTGAACAAAAACTCTGTAGCACTTCTAGAGACAGCATTGCACAAGGTTTTTGGGATAGATATTCTACCTCATATTAGTTAGAATAATCCCTTACATTAGGGTTATGTAATATCTTCTTAAAGACACCTTTAGGTACCATAGGCATAGGTTAAACTGGTTTTTCAATGGTAAGAGGGGCTGAAGTTTTGGCTGTAGAAATATCTTTCTGTTGAGCCACTGATTCATAGTTTTTATTTCTTTTCTATAAGAAATAACTGGATCAGACCTTTTTGATATAATTGTGATCAGTAGGAGCACTAGGTGTGCTCCCAACATATTTTGAAGCAAAAGTTGTTTTTTTTCCTTGGGGAAATGGATCCTTTAGAACAGCTAGTTGTTGTTTCTTAAGAAGATTTTGTTCTTGATCTATCAAGGGGCATTGATAGGTAAGATGGTCTCATTAGCACAAATTGCAAGGAAATTTAACATTATTCTTCTCTTTCTTACCCCTCGCAACATTATTCGTGTTTTTTTTCCCCTTGCCCTTCTTCCCTTTGTTCTTTTTCCCACCGAGGTGTTGATTTCCCTTTTGGGAAGACTATGTTGAATAGACATTATTATTTTGAGGTGAGGGAGTGGTTGTATTGGGTTTATCCATTGCATACTCTTTCACTGACATCTCATGGAGTTTCTTAGCCAGTGATTCTACAGTGGGTGTACTTACTGAACCAACCATACCATTGGCATGGAGTCTAGGATTGGGTTTCTCGAGGTCATTATTAGGCCTCGGCACCTTAGGGATAATTTCATAAATAATCCTAGAACGAGCATAGATCAAATCTATATGTTGGCCCTTGACTCATTTCTTCTTCCTCTGTGGCAACTCTTGACGTGGACACATCCTTTGAAATATAAGTAAGTAAAGACTTAAAGAACCACTCCAACAAGAACTCGAGAGGAATGTTGTCTTTGATAAGCCTCTTTATCCTTCTCCACTCCTGAATATGATCATATATATGAATGGTCTTGTTTTTTTGAAATGTCAACAAAAGGTATGCGTCGGCATCACACTGGACAAGAAGTTGAAAATGATTCAAAAAAATGGTAGCTATGTCAAGGAAACTGTCATACACGATCGACAACAAATCAATGTACCACTTAGATGCTACATTAGTCAATGTTCTTTGAAATAGACTCAATCGAACGGATTCATTGTTCAATGAGTTAGAAGAGAACCAAAGATGAAATGTGGTGATATGAGCACCTCTATCCTCACCATACTTCCCTTCAAACTTTGGAATGTCCGAAGATAATTTGATGGGAACAGATGGCCATGCCCCTTTATAGTGCATGGGGTCGTTCATTAGTTTAGACAAATATATAAAGTTTAAATTTGATAGGAAAGGAAGTCTTTCCTAGCCGACTTTTTATATTGAGTAGTCTGGGGAGAGGAATTACCTGCCCCAGGTCTCCCGAAAGAAAATATGGGGTTTCCCTAGTCACCAGCTGTGATGTAGTAGCGCTATTTTGAAACAGGTTCCACCTGAATGCCAAATGATTACTGACATGTGGTGTATGGTAAGTTGTTTTCCAATCTCTAGCTGAAACTGGAGTTTGAAAAGTAGGATATGAGATCCCCCCACTGAACAGTGAAAAAGGAGAGCTCCTAAATGCAGTGACCAATACTTTACTAGAGGTTTGAAAACTTAAACCTGTACAGGTTTTTTGGTTCCCGGACAACACACCAACATAAGTAGGTGATGGAACTACATATGTTGTGGATGGAGGAATGTGACATCCATTCCACATAAATACTTAGACAAAAGAAGTGGACCCACTCGGACCACTTTGAGCATTCTGCATGAAAGGAGAAGAAGTATAAGGTGCATTGGGTATCCTAGTGATCACCCAAATAGATTTACCCATAATATTTGAAGGTGTTGATGGATTGACCACTCACGCACTCGAAAAAAGAGGTGCAGCAGATGCACTAGGTCTTGGAGTACTCACCGAGGGAGGAGAGACTCTATCGGCCATTATCAATGAAGTGGGTGTAGAAATTCTTGATCCTGAACTAGACATATCTGAACTCAAATGAATACTAGTCTCAGTTGAACTAAAAGAATGGGCTTGGACTAACACGTGGTCACTCAAATCTGTAAGAGGTGTATTATAATTTCTTGCAAACTCATCAACTTGCAGATCTTCTATCTCTACTGGTGGAACTTCTTCCTGGGTATGTCTAATTTTTAGTTCACCTAGAACTTTACTAACACCTTTTGGTTCAAAAGAATTGTCTTTATCAAGTCTCTACCTTTGAGGTGGTGGTGGAGGCTCCACTATCTAAAATGGAGGAAGGTTTTGCAACCTTCTAGACCTACGAAGGGGATGGTCCTCCATAGCAAAAAATTTATATCACACACCTAAAAGGTCAAACTAAATCACAATCAAACAAAGAACATGCACTAAAAATATCCTAAGTAACACAAACCTAAGCAGGCAATAGATACACCTTCCAATGGAAAGTCTAGAATGATTAGGGCCCATAACCAACCAGTGAAGATAGGGGATTAGTTACTTGGTGTCTCGTGATGATGTTTCTTGGTGCAAGCATTGCAATCACCCAACCAACCTCCCAAATTATCAACCGAGGTTACCTTCCAAGTATACCCTAGGAGAACTAGAAATATCCTTCCAATGTCACCCATGTAAGAACCTAAGGTTTGGAAACTAAGGCTACCAAATTTACAACAAGATTCCGGTGGAACAGTCGCTGGCCTGACTGATGTGCATGGGAAGGGTAGATAAGCATAAAATTCTAACAATATCAGTACCTTACGGGGCCCAAGAAGTGGTATTAAAAGAACCCTCGTACGTAGAACAATATTGGTTAATGTTTGAATAAGGAATTGGAGGGTTATCTTCACAACCAAGCTCACACACGGCCTCGTGATTGACTGCTATGTGAGAGTATATTTCTGGTTTTTCCCTTGTAAACTTGGGTTTACCTAAATATTGGCCACTATGTTTGAATTCAAAATGCTCTTGGATAGTTAAAATTTCCTAATCCAAGAACCTAACCTAAGCTAGTTGATGATTGAACCTATAAAAATAAATATTACAAATAAATTTTATATTAAACATTATTTTTAAGTGTTTATTACTCATAGGTGGTGAACGGAGACTCAATGATGTTTTGATTCAACATGTGAAAGCAAATATGATGCAAAATTTCAAAACAAGTGTTATTAACAATGTTTTTTTTCCTTTTTCCTTTTATGAAACAAAATGAAACTTTTTAAATAACTTTGGAAATACAAGACTTTTATATTTTTGTTTTCTCAAAATAATGGAAAAACTATACTGTAAAGAGCCTAGACTAGGGATAACTATGCAACTAAAACTACCTATTTTTTGTTTTTCTTTTCAAAAAACTCAAATTTTGATGCAATTAAATGAAACTAAGTAAGTTAAGATAACTGAAAATGTATAATTGCAAGTGAAAACATTCATATCTTTAAAGTAACAATATTTGATAAGAAAAGCAAAGATGACTCAAACCCAAAATGGACTTAACTACTCACTCAAAAGACAAGTAGATCAAAGCTTAGAAAAAGTGACAGACCTAGACCGCTACCAAAGTAATCAGAGGTCGACCAGTGTACTAGATGGAATGACATAGACCATCAACCTATAAATACACTAGAACTTGAACCAAAAAGCCAAGAAGGAAAGGCTTAAACCACTCACACAAAGAGATTCAAAATTTACTCACCCTAAAAGACACTTGAATGACAAGTGGAATTGAAATGCATTTACTAACAACATAGTACAATTCTAAAGAAGAAACCCTACAAGAATCCAAGGAGTCTATTAACACCCAATTAAATTTTGGGTATTAATGTTACTCATGCTCTTCGGCCCCGTCCAGAAGTATGGAGAGGGCAGTGAAAGGAACGGATGGCATACGCAGGGTGATGCTCAGCAGCAAGATAGTTTGTGGATCAAGGAAGTAGAGCTAAGAGGAAAGGTTGGATGCATTAAAGAGGAGTCTTGATCGACGGATGCAGATGAATGGAGGGCAGATCAATGGCGTCAAATCATTTCGCATGGTGAACCTACTCGATCGAAATCCGCTTTTCGGCCTTGCTAAATAGTTTAAAGCTCGAACGCATCCAACGATCAAGATTGAAGCTTAAGAAGATCTGCAACTAAGAGCCATTTTGCATCCCAAACTTGCAAGGAAGAAGATGCAAATATGGATTGTGAAAAGCGGTATGGGCCATTTTGATCAACAGCGCTTGTGTGGGCAAAGGCAGATCGACGGTTATGATTCATTTCGCAAGCTGGAGTAGCATGGGAGGAAGCAAAACCTCACTACATGAAAAGGGGTGGGGTCCATTCAGATCGATGGTCATGAAGGAATTTGATACTGATCAATAGTCGAGCTGCATACACACAAAGTAATAACATGTGTAGCAATAGGAGCCCCACAGATCTACGACCTAAGATCGCGTAGGGTAAATCTACGGTGCGAGCTGTCTAGGAAGTGCATGAAGGTTATATTGGGTGGAAAGATATAAAAAGGCCCACACAAAGCTGCAAAGATTTGTTTTTTTATGAAACCTCGAAGCTGTCAAATATCCAAGTCACCTCCAGAGTGCTAGCCCAAAGAGCACTAGCCCAGACCAGCCAGGGGACCACACTACAGAACTAGGTAGGCCCTCGATACTCCTTCAGTATTATTTGAAAATTGTCTCAATAGAAGTAGTGGGGGTGAGAGATGACATAGAACCAGAGGCATCAGGTCGGAGGATGGAATAACACCTATTAGATGCAAACTCTAAGGTTTATGATACCATCCTGATGGGAGAAACTATCGAAACGACCAGGGGAAAACTGGAAGATCGTAAGAACCGGGGTAAAGATACCTGCGATGTTTTTAAGTATTTATTTCATTTTTTCTCTGTCAACCAAACCCCCCAGTGCCATGAATTTTTCAAGTGGTGCACAAAGAATTTCTCTGTCACCAAAGGATTTATCATGAATAAGTCTAACTCCAAAATCCTCTTCCCTATTCAAGCTTCTGTCATCCGCAAAACCCTGGAAATCCCCGATGAATTCACCTATATGACCCAAGACTACCGAGAAGAAGACATTATTCATTGCTTTAGAGAGTCCACTGATGAAAGTAAAGAAGCCTTCCTGAAGGACTGTTCTAAACCTAATCATTCACCCATTGACCTATCTTACCATATTGACCTCATCCAATTCAACGAAGAAACTCAGTGGTGTATAACCCTGGCTAGTCAGTTCTTAGGTTTAGATACCGACCGATACGTCCCAGAGTAATTGTTGAGTCTTTTATTTGTCTTAGATACTTTCCCGGATAAACCCAAATTTCCTGAACAGTCAAGTCAGTCTTGTCACCTTAAGTTTGATGAGTTCTTACACGGGAACATCCTTTCTCAGTTACCGAACTTCCACGACGCCATCACATTCAGGTTTCAGTCATTTTCTCTAAGAATGTTCATAGCCTATAATGAGGAAGACTTGCTGTTATAGCTGATTTTACCACTCCAGGTGAATCACACTTATATGGCCTTCCCCTATCCCTCTGGAGACTCCTTAGACCCCTTGGACCATTTTTTGTCCTTTGATGTTTCCTAGACCATCCCTATAAACATGTGAAAATTCATATACACGACTTTTGAACCCCTAATCGTGTATATACACGGGTTTGACCCCTAAAACCGCGTACATCAAGATATGTGCAAAATCCAAATCCTTTCGGATTTGTCCTTGACATGAATCTGACTCACTTGATTCTTGGCCTTCCATATTCCTTGAGATCGCTTGGATTCAACCTTTCATTACCCCTTTGAAAATATATATAAGGAACTCTTTGATACATTGAAGGAATATCAGAGAATTGAGAGCAAAGAAACTATAGTCCATTGTTGTTGGAACTTGTGCTTGAGTCTGCATCGCTTTGTCCCTTGGAGCACATTTGTGTTCTTCCCAAGCTTACCTTTTCCTTATGAGCTTGCTATCGAGAGATGGAGGATTGAGGTGGTGGAGGCCCAAGTGGGGAATTCAGTTTCTCCGATTCACAGACGTGCCGACAGAGGTTGTATCCATTGTAATATTTGATTGTATATTAATAGAAATATCTTTTCCTATCCAATAATGTATGTTTGAATGGATATTTTATCCATGGATGATTTCAAATGATTATACATTGTTGATTATATATGCTAGAATAGATCTAACACCTATATATATAGTATGCTTGTATTTTTTACTTGTTGTTGAGGAATTAATTCATCAACTCAAGCTGAAGTTGGAAATATCAATGGGGATCTACTTCAACCGTCTGGAATAAGGTACGAGGTCTAATCCTTAAGTGTTAAACATTTGATTTCTCTTGCATATTGGAAAGGATTGATTTCTGGAGTCAAGCTATCTGTTGTGGTACCCCAAGCCATAGGAATTTCTCTCCATAACTGTTACGGAGAGAAATTCCTATGGCTTAGGGTACCACAATAGACAGATTTGACTCCAGAAATCAATCTTTCCCAATATGCAATAGAAATAAAAGTCTAACACTAAAGGATCAGACCTCGTACCTTATTCTGGACGGTTGAAGTAGATCCCCGTTGAGATTTCCAATATTCAGCTTGAATTGATATAAGACTTCCTCAACAAAAAGTAAACAATACAAGCATACTATATATCATGGTGTTAGATCTATTCTATCATATATAATCAATAATGTAAAAGCATTTGACATATTCCAATGGATACAATATTCAATCAAATACACATCATTGGACAGGATAAGATAGTTCTTATTAATATAAATTAGAGATTACAAGATAGATACAACCTCTGACGGCACGTCTGTGAACCAGAGAAACTGAATCCCCCACTTGGGCCTCCACCACCTCAATCCTCCATCTCACGATAGCAAGCTAACTAGCAAAAGGCAAGCTTGGGAAGAACACAAAAGTGCTCCAAAGGGACAAAGGGATGCAGACTCAAGCATAAATTCCAGCAACAATGGACTATAGTTTCTTTGCTTTCTATCTCTCTATATGCCTTCAATGTACCAAGGGGTTCCTTATATAGCTTCACAAGGGATAATGAAGGGTCGAATCCGAGCGATCTCAAGGCATATGGAAGGCCAGGAGTCGAATGAGTCGGATCCATGTCAAGGAAAACTCCAAAAGGATTTGGATTATGCACACATCCCAATGTACATGGTTATAGGGGTCAAACCTACGTATGTACGCGGTTGTCGGGTAAAAAGCTGCGTATATAATTTTTTATATATTTTTAGGGATGATCAAGGAAACATCAAAGGATAAAATATGGTCCATGGGGTCTAAAGAGTCTGCAGTGGGACAGGGGAAGGCCATACAAAGTGGGATTCACCTGGAGTGGTGAAATATGCTGTAACAGATGCCCCCTAATGTGTGAGGTCAGAGGGGTCATACGATGGAGAAAATACATTATAAGTCCATCCCAGAAGTGGAGTGATGAAGGATCCCAAATGGAAGACTAGCCACCCAATCAGCATAGTACACTGATACAACTCTACATATAATTGCAAGTACATATAGCAGTCCCAGATACATAAGAGTACAATGGCCATGAATACGCATAATACATGATATCACATATGCAGTCATCACCACGTACAATATACATAGATCAAAATCTCCATGATGAAGATATACAAAGGACCATGATCTCCAAAATGGCTGAAGATATACAATAGATCAAGATCTCCATAGTGGCTGGAAATGTCTGACATACACTGGAATGAAGTCACAAGAGCTGAAATCTCATGAAAACTGCCACGATCAAGGAGGTAGCATATAAGAGATTCCACCAGTCTGGAAGGTCTTCTACACAAACCACTACGAGTACATGTCCTACTATGCGAATAGAGGTGTCGAGGTCGAACATAGTATTCCATCGTCTGATTACTGGTCATTGATGTATACTGTTAACGGAAGCGAGATTACCCACCGATAATGATAATAAGAATCAAGGTACTAGAGTGCAAACTAACAAGTGTGAATAGATGTGTTGAGGTCGAACACTTGAGAGAATCCATCGATCAAGGGACATTGATGTATTCCCAAGAAACTGTCGATGGCGAGAGAACTTGCCACTGATGACTGCAAGTCTCAAGGCACTCAAAAGGACTCTAGATTCCAATCCCAGAATAAATGATCTAAATTCGATGGGATGAAATCCGATGGAAGGAGGGAATTAAGGCACCCCCCATCATCCAACACGAGGTACTCAGCAAAGCTGTCTAATGTGGAAGGAATCGATCATAAAGTGCACGAACCAGTAACTGTACCAGGAATGGTCGACATGCAAAGTCAAGATAACTGAGGAATGGCCGACACAGGTTTCAAATTCCTTCGAACAAGAGCATAACGGCGTATGGTGACTGAATGAAGGAAGCATTGACTTGATATACAAACTGGGACATCTCTGTGACAAAGGAGGCATCAACAGAGGCTCCATAGGGACTAGAAGCTTAACCAGTCGGTGGAGATAAACTCAGATAAACGAGTATAGCTCCTAATTCAAACTATAACCCAACCAATGGATGTGATATACAGTGCTCTATTCGAAGGCGACATGACTCGACAGCTACCAAAGATTCCATCTTTCCTTGTTTGGATTTTTGGTTTTTTGATTTTTTTTTGGACTTTTTCAGTTATTTGAAAAGCTTGAAAAAAGAATAAACTAGCTTTATAGTTACAAACTAGGAGGAGACAAGTGTCATAAGGGAAAACAAACTAGTTCCAAGTAGTGGAACATACCTATTCTCAATGCAAGGATACATGTGTAGGATATCGACACTCGGGGGAAAATCCCCTCCCGGTAAAAAGGGAATCAAGCTACGAAGGATATAAAAAATGGCTCTGCATGGCTAGACATGAGACAAGCTTGGGCCATATGGCTGAAACGCAATGTCAGGGGAGCTGGCATAAAGCTCAATAAGGCAGGCAAAGCTCATGATAATGCATTCACAACTTGACATAGGGGGAGTCCGGAGGGAAACAGGCCAGCATAAGATCGAGAGGAGTATGAGGCTCTTGCGAAATGTCATGGCGGGACTAAAAGGGACTCCTATACCTAAGAGAGGACTCACATCATGGGTACCAAATGCAAAAGGGAGCTAACTAGGGCACCCATGTAAAGGAAATCTCTACCATTCACATAGTACCACTTCTAACAGTAGCATGAAGGTTTCATGATACCATGGAATGGGTTCATACCTAAGGTTAAGATGGAATGGTCATAAGGCAATGCATAAGTGCAAGCGGATGTGAAATCCTAACCTCTATTCCAGTTCAGACATAATACTTGTGACAGGCACGAACAGGTTGAAACCTCGGAGAGAGTGTACAAAAAGTGGACCCTACATGACAACCATATTAGTTCAAAACAACCCAAAATAGTCAATAAAGAGTCCAAACTATAGGATATAGGGAGGAATGATCATGACAACCGCACCCAAAGGAAACAATGTGGTGAACAATGGGACATAAAAAGGAAATTAAGGTGTAGATCCAACGTTCATGCATCCACTACCACCCCCATGAGCGTGACCACCGGTGTAAAGACCGAGCGAAGGGAAAAAATCCTCCACAAATGGAGTAGAGGATGGAAGATGACCATTCCCAAATCTATGAGCACGGTAAGGGGCTATGATTCCCCCCAAGTCTGACACCAGGGTCCGTACTAGTACTAAGACAGGTGATAGGATACCAGGCATGCCAAAAATAAAAGGACCTGAACTCAAGAAAGAATAAATATACTCAAGTAACCACGATCCCAAAGGCCAACTAGCGCACAAAGAGCACACTCCTAAGAAAATCTACAGCCAAAATACAAGAAAAACAAGGGGAGGATATGTGAGCTCCCGAATGCAGTAGGTATGTCTCGCCTAGGAGAGGCTCAAAACTCCCATACACTACAAGCGAAGGTATGTAACCAATTATAGTGGCCCTCAGCTTCAACGCGTAAAGTGACTGTGCTGTCCGACCTCTACCTGACCGGGACACCTGCAAAATAACCTCTACAAGTACCCCCTCGATATCCTAGGTAAGGTCACTAAGGTCACCTCAATATAATCAAAGCTTAGGCGGATAGTGGCAGGTGGGATTGACCGTATGGGAAGGGTAGCAAAGCCCGAAACTCTCGAAAGAGCACCCAGATACGAATACAATCCTGGAAATTTCTCCGGTGCTACTCAGTTATGACTAGGGGTCATCCCAATCGATAATTGCTCACACTTCCTCGTGCTTAACTCCCGTTTGAGAGGAGGATCCTGAGAACGATGGTTATACCAAGGATTTCACACACTCCCTGGACAGACACCTAGATGTTGTTGTTTAGTGATCTTGGAGAATTGACTTACAATGAACTATTCCAAGATCCTAAAACCTAAGCTTGTTGGTGCACCTTAGAAAATAAAAGAGTGTAATTCATTTTATTATGCGTTTATTTTAATTGGCTGTAATTACTCAAAGGGAAATGGCCGTGCAACTAGTGATATGAAGACTCAGCAGTGAAATAAAGTGCACACCATAACAAACAATGCTAAGTCCAATCTTTGTCAAATGAAAAATAGGGTATGCCACTACATGAGATGCATAAATATATATTCCTTTCTGAATGCCAATGCAGTCCTTCCTATATGAAAGCCTAAACACAACTCTCATCCAAGCAATCCAATGCAAGTACCTCCACAAATCCATATCTAAGATGCAACTACGAGTGCAACTACTTTGTATTTTTCAATATAAAAGAATGAAAAATGCAATAAAAGTCATCTAAAACTCTCAGTCTCTGCAGCAAGTATAAAAGACAAGCCCAACAAGACACCAAGACAAAAAAGAGTAACGCACTAATGGAAAAACAAAAAGGATAAATGACTAAAACTACTTTCAAAGAAAAATCAATGAAAAGGAGGTCTCTGGTCACAAAAGAAGCATCCAACAGACAACATCAGACCCAAGGAAGACCCAACCACACTCACAACCCACCCATCAACTTCCCACAACATCAGACTCACCAAAAGGGA
This sequence comes from Pseudotsuga menziesii, assembly GCA_001517045.1. Lineage (NCBI taxonomy): Eukaryota > Viridiplantae > Streptophyta > Pinopsida > Pinales > Pinaceae > Pseudotsuga > Pseudotsuga menziesii. The sequence goes on along the minus strand of LPNX010319055.1, from coordinate 298,368 downwards.
GGATGTACACGACTGTATAAAGAACAGTTGCGTATGTGTGCAACTTTTGGCCAAAAATATGCGTATGTACGCGACTTTTGTCCAAAAACCCGTGTATATAGAGAAGGTAGTGGTAAAAAGCAGGCCAAGGCCAAACCAATAAAGGGGAGTGTCAATGGACAAACATACTATAAAATGCGACACAGAAACAGGGAGAAACCAAGAGCAAGTCAATAATATCAAGCCCATTTTGCCCGCAAACCCCCAAATAAAAACAAGGAACATCCCCAGTGGAGTCGCCAATTCTGTTACGGAGAGAAATTCCTATGGCTTGGGGTACCACAACAGACAACTTTGACTCCAGAAATCAATCTTTCCCAATATGCAATAGAAATAAAATGTCTAACACTAAAGGATCAGACCTCGTACCTTATTCCGGATGGTTGAAGTAGATCCCCGTTGAGCTTTCCAATCTTCAACTTGAATTGATATAATACTTCCTCAAAAACAAGTAAACAATACAAGCATACTATATATCATGGTTTTAGATCTATTCTAGCATATATAATCAATAATGTAAAATCATTTGACATATTCCAATGGATACAATATTCAATCAAATACATATCATTGGACAGGAAAAGATAGTTCTTATTAATATAAATCAAAGATTACAAGATAGATACAACCTCTAACGGCACATCTACGAACCGAAGAAACTGAATCCCCCACTTGGGCCTCCACCACCTCAATCCTCCATCTCGCGATAGAAAGCTCACTAGAAAAAGGCAAGCTTGGGAAGAACACAAAAGTGCTCCAAAGGGACAAAGGGATGCATACTCAAGCATAAATTCCAGCAACAATGGACTATAGTTTCTTTGCTTTCAATCTCTCTATATTCCTTCAATGTACCAAGGGGTTCCTTATATAGCTTCACAAGGAATAATGAAGGGTCGAATCCGAGCGATCTCAAGGCATATGGAAGGCCAGGAGTCGAATGAGTCGGATCCATGTCAAGGAAAACTCCAAAAGGATTTGGATTATGCACACATCCCGATGTACGCAGTTAGAGGGGTCAAACCCACGTATGTACGTGGTTATCAGGTAAAAATCCGCATATATCATTTTTTATATAGTTTTAGGGATGATCAAGGAAACATCAAAGGATAAAATATGGTCCATGGGGTCTAAAGAGTCTGTAGCAGGACAGGGGAAGGCCATACAAAGTGGGATTCACCTGGAGTGGTGAAATCCGCTATAACAATAACAGAATTGGCGACTTCGCTGGGGAGTTCCTAGTATTTGTCCTTTGGGGGTTATCTATCGGCATTCAATGACTTTGAATGGCTCTTTTTCTCTTGTTTCTGTGTCGGGTCTGGGGGCATGTTTTCCTGGTAGAGTCTGATTGGTGTGAATTTTGTCTTTTCTTGTCTGTTTGCCTTTATTTTTATGCACCTTTCTTCCTATACGCGAGTTTTTAACTCACAGTGGCGTATATACGCAGGTTTCACTGCTATTTCCACGTACACACGCGGGTTTACTGCGAACAGTCGCATATGCCCTTAGTTTTTCCTTCTAGAGGAATATGGATTGTTGCTGGGTGAGTTTTGATGATTGTTGAGTCTCCTTTGATACTGCTAGAGTCTGTATACACCTCTATTTCTGACCAGAGACGTTTTTTTTAGGGTAAAATTTCTTTTTTTGAAGAATGTTCTTGTCATTGCATTTTTTTGTTTTTGTTTTGGGATTAGTGCATTAGATTTATTTTACCTTATTACTTTTCTTGAGTGTTGCTTGAGTGTGTTTTCAGAGTCTGGGGGTTGTAGATCCATTCGTTTGCTTTCATATCTCATTTTTATTTCAAAAAAACCAAAAATATGTGCTTATCATCATGCATTGCATCTTGCATTTTGCATAGTACTTGCATTAGATTTGCTTTGGAGTATTAGTCAGGATTTCATATAGGGAAGATTTCACTTATCATTCGAAGAAAAGTGTGCATTTCACGTAGTAGCATACCCTATTTTTCATGGACAATGCATTTCCATTAATTGTTAGGTGTGCATTTTACTTCATGTTGTGTCATAATGCCATTAGTTGCACGGCCATATACCTCTTTTGAGTAATAAAGCCACTTAAAATCAACGCTTAATTAAAATGGACTACACTATTTTATTTGATAGGGTTCACCAACAAGATTAGGTTTTAGGGTCTTGGAATAGTTCATTGTGAGTAAATTCTCCAAGACCACTAAACAACATGTATGTGTCTGTCCAGGTGAGTGTGTGAAATTCCTTGGTATAACTAGTGTTTCTCAGGATCCTCCTCTCTAAAGGGAGTTAAGCACGAGCCAGTGTGAGCGATTATTGATTGGGATGACCCCTAGTCATAACTGAGTAGCACCGAAGATATTTCCAGGATTGTATTCATATCTAGGAGTTCTTTCAAGAGTTTCGAGCTTTTCTACCCTGCCCATACAGTCAATTCCGCCTGCGACTGTCTTCCTGAGAATTGATTATATTGAGGTGACCTTAATGGCCTTACCTAGGATATCGAGGGGGTACTCTGCAGGGGTTATTCTGCGGGTGTCCCGGCTAGGTTGGGGTCGGAAAGAACAGTCGCTTTATGCGTTGAAGCTGAGGGCCACAATAATTGGTTACGTACCTCCGCTTGTTGTGTATGGGAGTCTCAAGCCTCTCCTAGGTGAGACATGCCTGCTTCATTCGGGAGCTCACTTATCCTACCCTTGATTGCTTGTGTTTGGCTTTAGATTTTCTTGGTGATTTCTCTGTGCACGTTAGCTTGACTAGGGTTTGTGTAGATAGAGAGTCTTTTATATTTTTTAATTCATTGTGGATTCAGGTGCGGCTCCTAGCCATTCTTGTTGATTAGCAGGACTTTCACCTTCTACATCTCCTCCTCCTTTGGGAGAAAGAAATAGACAGTCCACGAAAACTAATTCGCACATTGATTCACACACGATAGGAGACAATGTTGAAGGTATTCTTGAACCACCTTCTCCCATTCAAGTGGAAGATGGGGATTTTACTCCTAACTATGATCCCTCACCTGATTTGACTGAGTTAGGTCCTGTGATTTCTGAGATAGGTACTTTCCATGATAAACCTACTTACTCTAGTGTTGACCCCCCATTGACGCATCACTGGTATGGAATGCCATAAGATGATGAGACTCATTTTGAACTCGCAAGCACTAGTTATTGTAGTTATGGTATGTATGGTTTTCCCACACATGATTTGTCATTCCATGTCGAGTCTGAGTTCAAGCCTAACACTATTCCTGGGGGCACTCTCATTCCTTACCATGCGGAGAGGTTTGGGAGCACAAGTCACATTGCACCTTCCATCCCGGCAGTGGAAGCTACATCACATATTCCTCCTAGGTCTAGGGTTAGTGATCCTACTAGGATACCAGATCCGAGACGAATGACTATAGGGAATAACATGTAAATAATTACATAATTCCCTTCGTCCTTCGCCCCTAGTTCTTCGAATGTTCACCCTCCACCTCATTCACATCGTCCTTCAGTCCGAAATGTTGCTACGAGTCATGCTCGTACTACGGTTACTCGACCAGTTGTGTCTCAGGTTCATGTACTACCCATTGTTTTGGGAGGTCATGTTCATACTTCTAGAGGTCATATTACTAATTTCAGAGTGTATATTCCTACTTTTGGAATGTATATTCCTACTTCTGGAGCATATATTCCTACTTACAGAGTGTCTCATGGGACATCTCATGGGATGACTTATGGACCCTATTATGGGACGCAGTATGGACAAGGTTCTTCACCTTATGGGTGCAGGTATCAACAACTTGCTTACTCTCCAAATTACGGCTTTGTAGCTCCGAATATTCAAGGTACACCACACTATGGTGCTTCCATGCCACCCTATACGGGTCAAATAGGAGGAGGGCACTATGGCCAAGGCCATGGTGGTTATGGTAATCAAACCTATGTGAATCAGAACTATTAGGGAGTGGTCCATAAACCTAATCATCCTAGGCTCCCTTTCATCACAACCCTGAATCTTTATGACTTGTTAATATTGACAAACGATCCTATAGCTCATGACCTGGCTTGGCCGGCTGTCCATACTAAGCTTCCCTCGGACATACCCAAATTCAAGGGGAAACCAAGAGAGGATCCAAATGAACATGTTACTACCTTTCACCTATGGTGCTCTTCAAATTCCTTAGACCAGGACTCAATCTGTTAAAGGGTGTTTCAACCCACCCTCACAAGGCCTACCACAAAATGGTATATAGAGCTACCTAGGGGGGCATTCGCTTTGTTCTATAACCTAGCGATGACTTTTCTCAACCACTTCTAGCTACTAGTGCGTTATGACATTGGTATAGAACTCTTGTCGACATTTTGGCAGGACAAAGCCACACATATCTTGGATCATATCCAAGAGTGGCATAGATAGAAGAGGTTGATTAAAGCCTTTATACCACCAGAATTCCTCCTCGAATGGTTTCTTAAGTTGTTATTGTCATATATTGTGAAGGATGTTTCTACATCCAAAGTGCAAAATGAGGAACAAGCCATGTTTAGGGCACAGGAACTGGATTTGATTTATGCTCAATCCATTTTTTTATATGAGATTATTCCAAATGCTCCGCATTCTAGTTTCGACCCCAAAGTTAAACCTGGACCACATGCCAATGGAATTGTTGTTTGTGCAAGTGCTAAACCTGTGGATTCAGTTCCAAAACAAGTCATTCAATTGTCAATCAACCAATCTGCTTGGGGACAAGCCATGTCTTCGTCTCAACCCACCCAAACGGTGAGTGTGCTTTTGGTGCAATCGTTGGACCAGAAGGGTAACCAGCAGCCCGGATGGAATAAAAATAAGGGTAAGAATAATTGTAAGGGTGGGAATAGGAATGCAAATGCTAATAATAATGACAAGAATTCCTGTAATGCTGGGGGGATAAGCAAGCTAAACGTAAGGTTAAATTTCCTTGCAAGTTGTGTAAGGAAGATCACCTCACTTACTTGTGCCCTCGTATCGATGAAGCCTCGAGATTCTTAGCATAGGGCCCAGCTGTACTGACTAACCCTTTACCTCACAATCAAAATATGAACTCAAGGACCCATGATCATTCTGGTGTTGATCAAGATCCACCGGAGGGTAGTGGTCATGGTTGCATTAACATGGTACGTGCTGCGAAAGTTGTGACCCATGCGAAGGACTATGGTTCGTCACAACCCAACCCAGGAAAGGATCTTGATCCACCAGGGAATCCTTTGCATATTGAAAAACATGTGGATAAACCTGAAGCTGCACCTCACATTCCTAAGGGATTCCTTAAGCATTCGGGGTACAATCCTAATGCCCGAGCCACCCAGAACTATTCTATTGTCAAGGATTTGGGCCACACCCCTTGTGCGATGTCTGCATAAGAAGTACTTCAGAGTTGTCCTTCACAAAGGAAGGCTTTGCTTTCTACCCTTGGTGTGAATGATGATAATTCTTCCTTCGTGATTAAATTTGAAACTGTAGGACTTCAGCCTCACTTGCCTTACTATGTGTCTCTTTTGATTCACGTAGAATTTCTTAACATGACCGTCAAGCGCACTGTGATTGACGAAGGCGTTGTTGCTTCTGTGATGTATTTATCATGTTGGAAGGGTTTAGGTTCCCTTGAGTTGTCTAAGTCATCGACCATGTTAACTGCGTTCGATGGGAGATCGTTTAGGCTGCATGGGATCCTTCCTTCCCTTAAGGTACGTTTGGGAGGAAAGACCGTTGCGATAGAGGTCGAGGTGGTTGATGCGCCCCTTGACTACAATCTCTTGCTGGGTAGGAATTGGATGTACAGTATGCAAGCCGTAGCTTCTTCCCTATTTTGCGTTGTATGATTTCCATTTAACAGGAAGATAGTTATGATTGATCAAACGTCATTCAAGAATCCGTCAGTTACCGCATCTTCGGGAGCTTCAATCCCGATTGTAGAGCACTCTTAGCTAGCAACTGGGAGTGTGGGTGTAGCCATGTATCCATCCCTCATGGGAAGTTTTAGTTGTCCTGTGCCTATCCTTATGATAGGGTCTAGTTCCAGTGAGGCTTTGACATCTGTGAGATCGGTGTCTTTTCACACAATTCATATGGAAGATCCTTGGATTCTTCCTACACTGAATACTTTGAGTGAGCCCATCGTGACGGACGTGCCATTTCCTACAACTATGGTAGCTTATCAAGCTAATCTTGAGTGTGTTGCAAAGCCTAGTCCATCCTATTCACGGATGGAGGAGGAGGACCCGTATGTGCTACCTGCATGGGCAGTACAGTGTTCTCATGTGCACGACTTCCTTGATAGTGTTTTTCCTTCAGACAAAGTGATTATTGAGGCCATGTCGGGAGTTCAGCCACCATGGGAAGAGTTCCATCATGGATCTTACTTTCTTCCTGGGCTTGATCGCTTGGAGCGTGAGGAATTTAGGGAGGTTCTTAGCGAGAGAATTGGTAGGCCCATGGTTCTATTAAGCTCTCATGGTCCAATGGTTGATGGAAACATGGAAAATATATCTCCAATGATCCCTATCAATATCTCTCGTGATCCTGGCAGGATAGAGAATTTCTATACTAGGGAAAAATGTTCCCATGCTAAGATTCAAGAATACACCGAGCTGTTTAAAGAATTTCATGATATCTTTGCATGGTCTTACGATGAAATGCCAAGTATCGACCCTTGCATTGTCGAACACGAGATTAAGACTTATCCCAACGTTAAGCCTATTCGACAACGCTTACGTGCAGTGAATCCTAAGAAAGCACCCACGATTAAGGCAGAGATAGAGAAACTGTTGAAATCCAATTTTATCTATCACGTTCCCTTGATGGAGTGGGTTTCAAACCCCGTTCCGGTGGATAAGAATCAAGGAGCGATTTGCATATGTACTGATTTCCGTGATTTGAATCGTGCCTGTCCTAAGGACAATTTTCCCACACCATTTATCGATCAGATTTTGGATGAGTGGGCAGGTAGCGAGGTTTTTTCGTTTATGAACGGCTTTTCTGGATATAATTAGATACAAATTAAACCTGAGGACCAACATAAGACTGCATTTATTTGTCCTTGGGGAACTTTTGCATATCAGAAAATGCCTTTTGGCCTTAAGAATGTTGGAGCTACTTTTCAGCGGGCGATGACCTTGATTTTCCACAATCTCAAATCAATTATCGAAGTTTTTTTGGATGACCTTGCTGCTCATTCTCGTATGAGAATGCGTCATTCCTATCATTTGAGATTGGTATTCGAAAGGTGCCACCATTATTTGGTCAGGTTAAATCCTCACAAGTGCATCTTTTGTATGAAGTCTGATCGCTTATTAGGATTCATTGTTTCTAAAGAGGGTATAAGATTCGACCCTTTGAAGGTTGAGGCAATACTTCAGTTGTATCCCTTGAAAAATATTCATCATCTTCATTGTTTGCAAGGCATGGAAAACTTCTTACGGAGATTCGTTGTCAATTTTTCCAATTTGACTAGAGGCTTCATGCATCTTTTGAAGAAGGACACCACCTTTTGTTGGGATGAGTGAGCCCAGGAATCCTTTGATGCGCTCAAGCGATCCCTAGCATTGGCCCCAATGATTAGTTCCCCAGACTATAGCCATGATTTCCTACTTTATGTGGCCGCATCCATGGAGACAATTGGAATAGTTTTGGTTCAAGAGGATGAGGAGCTCCAGGAGCATGTCATATACTATCTGAGCCAAAATCTTATTGACGTGGAGATCCATTATTCTCATGCTGAGAAGCTTTCCTTAGTTACCGTACATGCGGTTCAACAGTTGAGAAATTATATTCTCCTTTTCCAGACCTTGGTTGTAGCCCATGTCAATCCATTTCAATTCATCCTCACTCGAAGGATGATTGGGGGAAAATATAATAAATGGATTTCCATCCTACAAGAATTCGACTTCGAGTTTGTTTTGGCAAAATCAAAGAAATCGTTAAGTTTTGCAGAGCTTATATCAGATTTCCAAAGTGAGGTTGAGGAGTTGGTTTGTGAAGATACGTTTATTGGTGAGCACATATTATTAATCTAAACTTTAGACCCATGGTATCGGGATATCATTATATATTTACAAACATTGAAGGTCCCTACTCACCTCTCACGGGATGAACGACGACGATTAAGTCACGTGTCTAAGAATTACCTCATAGTGGATAACACTATGTACCGTCGTGGGGTAGATTCCATTTTATGACATTGTTTAACTCATGAAGAAGCTGACGTAGTGCTGAATGATTTCCATGGATGGGCATGTGGTGGTCATTTATCTGGGCTTTCTACAGCCCAAAAATTCTTAAGAGCAAGTTATTTATGGTCGTCGATCTTTAAGGATTGTGTAGATGTGGTCAAGAGGTGCCACCCTTGCTAGGTGTTTTCACGTAATATGCGCTCAAAACCTGCCCTGTTACATCCCATCATCACCACCAGTGCATTGACTAGTTCATGAAATGCGCTAAGGCTATGCCTATAGTTAAATCCGACGGTGAGACAGCCATGCACTCCATATTCAACCATATTATTACTCGGTTTGGGATTTTGAAAGAGATTGTCACTGACCATGGCTCGCACTTTCATAATTGTATGATGGAAGAGTTGGCATCAAAGTTAGGGTACAAACAAGAGCATTCATCCTCTTACTACCCTCAAGCGAATGGATAGGTATAAGTAGTGAACAAATCACTCAAATCCATTCTCCAACAAACCATCACACAAAGCAAGAATAATTGGCACATTATGTTATATCCTGCTTTTTGGGCTTATAGAACCGTTGTTAAGAGTGCCAAGGGTTTTTCTCCATATCAACTTGTACATGGAGTGGCGTCGGTATTGTCGGTTGAGTGCGAGATTCCTTCTTTCAAGCTAGACATAGAGCTCTTACCAGACACTTCACCATTGGAGGAGTGTTTGGTCCACCTTGAGCAACTTGATGAGCAACGTCGAGATGCATTGGTGGCTCTAGAAGTAAATAAGCATTGCGTAAAGGTCCAATACGATAAGTCTATTCGTCCAAGGAGGTTTAGTGAGGGAGACTTGGTCCTTTTGTGGGATTAACCAAAAGAGCCCTTGGGGGCAGGAAAGTTTAACCCCATGTGGCATGGTCCTTATGTCATCAAACATGTGTTAGAGAAGGGCGTTTATGAGTTAGTGGATTATGAGGGAACGGCCTTGGCGGAGCCTAGAAATGGGCTCTATCTCAAAAAGTACTATGCATGATTTTCAGCCAAGGCTGGTTATTGTATATTATTGTAAACTTTTGCATAGGTAGGTATTTTTCTTATAGTGATCAGGTTTGTGATTAGTTTCCATTTCTTTTGGCAGATGTCAATGGAATCTTCCACCTTCATAGTATTCGCGGATGGTGCGAGCTGTCACACTCAACACTCAGCCTCTGCTGCTTGGGTGATTTATACTCCTATGGGTCAGGTATTGTCTTCAAAAGGCGTATGTTTACGGCCATATTCAAACAATGTTGCTGAATATAGTGTCGTTATTGAGCTTCTACAGGATGCCATTCTACATGGCGTTCTCTCTCTTGAGGTACATCTTGATTCAGAGTTGGTAGTGTCAAAGCTTAATTGTTTGTACCATGTTAAATATCCAACATTATTAAGAATATTCTTACGCATGAGATTATTAGAATGGAAATTTGACAATAGAACATACATACATGTTGTAAGAATTAATAATCAAGTTGCTGAGTCATATGCTAACTACGCGTTAGATTGGCATTTGTTTCATACACAATAAATTCATCACAAACACAAATTTTTACACATGTAAATAAATAAACTGATCATCATAAAAGTTTTTATAAACATCCAAAATGTGGTAATACATAGTGTCATAATACAAAATGGGGCTCTCAAGCCACCAAAATATAATACACAATAATACAAAATGTATCACTCCTAGGTGTCTAAGCTTGTGGAGAAGGAGGGGGTTTGTGATTGTGGAATGTCACTACGGCTCTAGCTAGCCGTGGAAATAACCGCACCCATGCTTGTGGTACACCCACCACATGGCGTTGCATGTCCTCAGGCAAGTACTTGACTTGCACCATGGGTACTCTATGTTTCAGCTCACAAAGTTGGTATGAATGCTTTGGAGCATCCACTCCGCATCCACACCCGTGATATCATCTCCTCTTCCCCTTCGTCTATGACGAGGGAAGCCTTCAGGCCACCGTGGTACCACATCTGTATGCATATGGTAGATGTCACTATGTGTTGTCACCCAAAAACATGTCTTTTGATTCCATATAATCAGAAAACACAAAAAAGTTAAATAACTCAAAAATTTTAAAAATAGGGTCGAGATTCGTTACCTATGTCACCGTATGTCGATCCTGGTGGTAGCGGCATGTCCGGGTCCCCCCAAAAATCTATCCTTGCATAGGGGTAATCATCGATGACAACTATCTATCATCACCACCATGGAAAGAAATCAGCTAGATAAGGGTTGGACACCCTACCTCCACCCAATCTGTGCATCGCATATGCCCAATGCCGTTGGGCCGGATCTTGAACCCTGCGTAGAGGAACATCAACTCTAGGGCTCAATCCTGGAACACGCTCAAACAAAAATGTTCTTAGTATGCTATTGAAACTGAAGTTTCACACTTTTCCCATCTTACACTCACTGAGATAATGTTTCATGTTGCCCAGTAGCGCAGTGCTCCAATCGTATACCATGGCTCTCATGCACTCGACTGCATAGAACATCAAAGGCCGTGAGGCCTGGTGGAGTGAAGCCAAGCCTTCTATCCTGCCCAATGTCAGTGGGATGGCCTTTAGGCCCAGCACCTGTATGGATTTAGTAGGGATATCACTCCCCACCTTCTCCATGTCTGGATAGCAGTACACCGCAATGTACTCATCTATAGTCATGCCACCTTCAGGCCCGCGAGAACGTAGGTTCACCACTTCTCCCTGTCGAGAAAGTCCAGTAATAAAGTATATGTCCTCCACCTCTATGGTGAGGGACATCCCGTTTATCTGGAATGAGTCTAAGTCTGGATCCTAGTAGTCCACCAACATCTGCAATAGTCTTGTTTTGGCTCTTAAGCCACCAAGACACCAAAATTTATAGAGCCCACATGCACGTAACTCTTGTTGAGCCATGATATCGGCCCTTACTGCCTCTTCTACATCACCATGTTCACGTTATCTCCATTCTAGGACCATCTTGAACAAAAAATTTGAATTTCATCCATTAGACCACTTGAAAAACCTTAAGCACGGCCGCATACATGACTGTTTTCCAAACAGCCGCATATGTACGCGATTGTGAGGGCATTTTTCGCGTATATCCATCCCTATACGTGGAAAAATCCTCGATTTCTACGTGGGCCGCAGTGCCTATTTTAGAATGGCCTAGAAAATAAAATACACCATGGAATTTGACAAAATTTGCATCAAAATGAAAGAGTAGAGCATGGGTAAGTACCTAGAAAAAACAGTAGTGGATTCCGCAGGTTGGATCTCCTAGAATTCGTTGTTGAAGTTCTAAGCTCAAATGGGTAAAAATTTCAAATGTTTTATAATGTTTTGAATTTTTTACTATTTATAGAATTTTTTCAAATTTTTGAATATTTTTACCCCCTTTCCTATTGTTTGGACCGTTTCTAATCCTTTTGGACCGTTTTTGGACTAATTTATGATGTAGGAGACCTTTTTTAGTGTCGTTTCAGCCGTTGGATTGACCCGTTCATGCCTATTCTAGGTATCATGTCTAAATTGGCATATAGGTTAGGTCCATTACCGTTTGCATTTTGCATGACCTTATGACCATTTCATTATAGCCTTAAGTACGAACCCACTCTATTATCTCACATAACCTTCCTGCTGTTTTAGAAGTGGCATGATATGAGTGGTAGAGCTTGACCTTACATGGGTACCCTAGTTAGCGCATTCTTTGCATTTGGTGCCCATGCTGACAATTTGTCCCTTAGGGTGTGGGAGTCCATTGTATAGTATTTCCATGACATTTCGCAAGAGCCTCATACTCCTCTTGATCTTTTGCTGGCCTATTTCCCTCAAGACTCCCTTATGTCAAGTTTTAATTGCATTATCATGAGCTTTTCCTGCCTTATTGATCCTTACACCGGCTTCCTTGACGTTGAGTTTCATCCCTATAGCCCGAGCTTGTCTCATGTCTAGCCATGCAGAGCCATTTTATATATCCTTTGCAGCTTGATTCCCTATTTTTACTGGGAGGTGATTTTCCCCTGAGTGTCTCTATCCTACACATGTATCCTTGCATTGAGCATAGGTATGTTCCATTTCTTGGAACTAGTTTGTTTGCTGATATGACACTCATCTCCTCCTAGTCTGTAACTATAAAGAAGTTTCATTCTTTTTCAAGCTTTTTAAATATTTGAAAAAGTCCAAAAAAATAAAAAAACCAAAAAGCTGGAAAAGGAAAGATGTTATCTTTTGGCAGCTGTCGAGTCGTGTCGCCTTCAAATAGAGCACTGTATATCACATTCATTGGATGGGTTTATAGTTTGACTTTAGGAGCTGTACTCGTTTATCTGATTTTATCTCCATCGACTGGTTAAGCTTCCAGTCCCCATGGAGCCTCTGTTGATGCCTCCTATGTTGTAGAGATGTCCCAGTTTTATATATTGATTCTATGCTGCCTTTATTCAATCATCATTCACCATTATTCTCTTGTTCAAAGGAAGTTGAAACCTGAGTCAGCAATTCCTTAGTTATCTTGACTTTGCATGTCGGCCATTCCTGGTATAGTTACTAGTTCGTGCACCTTATGATCAAGACCTTCCACATTATACAGCTTTGCTGAGTACCTCATGTTGGATGTTGGTTGATGCCTTAATGCCCTCCTTCCAGCGGATTTCATCCCATTGACTTTAGATCATTTATTGTGGGAGAGGGATCTAGAGTCATTTTTTAGTGCCTTGAGACTTGCAGTCATTAGTGGCAAGTTCTCTCACCATCAACTGTTTTTGGGAATACATCAATGTCCCCTGATCAATGGATCCTCCCAAGTGTTCGACCTCAGCACATCTATTCGCACTTGTTAGTTTTCACTCTAGTACCTTGATTCCCATTTTCATTATTGGTGGGTGATCTCACGTCTGTTAACTGTATACATCAATGACCGATAATTAGACGATGGACTACTATGTTGGACCTCAAAACCTCTATTCACATAGTAGGACATGTACCAATAGCAGTTTGTGTAGAAGACCTTCCAGATTGGTGGCATCTCTTATATGCTACCTCCTTGATCGTGCCAGTGTTCATGAGATTTCAGCTCTCGTGACTTGATTCCAGTATATGTTATGGAGATCCTGATCCATTGTATATCTTCTGGAATTATGGAGATCATGATCCTTTGTATATATTCATCATGTATATTTTGATCTATGTATATTGTACGTGGCGATGACCACTTATGTGATATTTTGTATCATGCCTATTAAGGGCCTTTGTACTCTTATGTATTCGGGACTGCTAGATGTATTTGCAATTATGTGCTGAGTTGTATCATTGTACTATGATGATTGGGTGGCTGGTATTCGATTTGGGATCCTTCATCACTCCACTTCTGGGATGGACTTATAATGTATTTTGGCCATTGTATGACCCCTCTGACCTCACACATTAGGGGGCATCTGTTATAGCTGATTTTACCACTCCAGGTGAATCACACTTATATGGCCTTCCCCTGTCCCTCTGTAGACTCCTTATACCCCTTGGACCTTTTTTTTTCCTCTGATGTTTCCTAGACCATCCCTATAAACATGTGAAAATTCATATACGTGACTTTTAAACCCCTAATCGCGTATATACGCGGGTTTGAACCCTAAAACTGCGTACATCAAGATGTGTGCAAAATCCAAATCCTTTTGGAGTTTTCCTTGACATGGATCTAACTCACTTGAATCCTAGCCTTCCATATGCCTTGAGATCGCTCGAATTCTACCTTTCATTACCCCTTTGAAAAGCTATATAAGGAACTCTTTGATACATTGAAGGCATATGAGAGAATTGAGAGCGAAGAAACTATAGTCCATTGTTTCCAAAACTTGTGCTTGAGTCAACATCCCTTTGTCCCTTGGAGCACTTTTGTGTTCTTCCCAAGCTTACCTTTTGCTTGTGAGCTTGCTATTGAGAGATGGAGGATTGAGGTGGTGGAGGCCCAAGTGGGGGATCCAGTTTCTCTGATTCGTAGACGTGCCGACAAAGGTTGTATCCATTGTAATCTCTGATTGTATATTAATAGAAATATCTTTTCCTGTCCAATAATGTATGTTTGAATGAATATTTTATCCACGGATGATTTCAAATGCTTATACATTGTTGATTATATATTCTATAATAGATCTAACACCTATATATATAGTATGCTTGTCTTGTTTACTTGTTGTTGAGGAAGTAATTAATCAATTCAAGTTGAACTTGGAAAGCTCAATATGGATCTACTTCAACCGTCTGGAATAAGGTATGAGGTCTGATCCTTTAGTGTTAGATATTTGATTTCTATTGCATATTGGAAATGATTTCTTTCTGGAGTCAAGCTGTCTGTTGTGGTACCCCAAGCCATAGGAATTTCTCTCCATAACACTTGTAGGCACTAGAATTGGTGATCACTGCTGAAATGGCCACTAATTACTGTAAATTCATGAACTAATTGATGGCCGAAATTTATGAAGTCTTCTTTTAGGAGAGACTGCCTAGGGTGTTTCCTGAAATGAGGCAAATGCTGCAATTGTCAAAAGGAGAGAAGATAGGGGGCTGGTTCCTCTCAGATTTTGGAACAACCATAAGGCTGTATGGCTTCTTACATCTACCCTACATCCTACCAGCTTTCTTAACCCCCAGGATTTTCTTCTTGGAATTAATCCAGAAAAAACTTATGGTTGAAGAGGAACACTTCCTGAAATTCAAGAAAAGTTTGAATTTGATTTTTAGTTGGAAATTAGGACCATACACTATCAGAAGTAGGGTCGCATTGCCCTTGGTCTCCAACTCGCTCAGAGGCATGAAATTTACCCAGGACCAAGCAATAAATTATGACCCTCACCAGGTTATCTCCAAGAGAATAACGACTCTCAAATGCTGGCCCTTTGAGCACACAGAGGTACCCAGACTCCGAGAAAAAGTGAATTGGGATGGTTTCCCTAATCCTGCCCCAATGGATACCAGTGCCGAGCAAGACACTGGCTCACAGCTACTTGGAGTAGTCTCTCCCCAAAAGGAGTTGGCTACTATAGTTGCGATTGTAGGGGGATACTCATCATTGGTCAGCTATTCGACGATTTCAGTAAAAAGAGGGAGTACACAGCCCATGGACACCGAAGAATTGGACACTACCAACACGTCCAAGAAACAAAAAAATAGAACCCGGACGGCAATTGGTGTAGGCTAAAAAGGGGCAAGAAAAGAAGAAGAATTTAGTAAAGGCACAGCAACAGGTGGAGCCTGAGGTAGCCAAATTGCAGATACAGGAGTATGTATTCAATGGGTAGACTTTGAACAAGCATGCATCCAAAGAGGAATGGCTAAGGTCTTATCAAGAAAGGGCTAATAAAACCTTCTAGGGAACAATAGAACTATATAGAGAAGCCACACGGCTACCTCAGCCTAATGTGGCACTAAAAAATGTAAGGGATCATGCCACTGATACCCTTAGCTTAGCCTTGGCAGTAGGAAATAAGGTGTTCGAGGTCAATGTAAGCCTCTCAAAGGTTCCCATTTCCAACATCATACACCTGAACAAAGAGATCAGAGATATAATGAATACTAGATTTCTTAAAGCTACTATATAATTGTCCAAGTTAGAAGAGAGTAAGGAGAAAAATTCTAATCTTTTAAGAAAGTCGAGGGTGGATATCAAAGCACTTAAATCCCAAATCAACAACTTGCAGAAGGAAGCTATACGAATGGAGGGATCTGCATAAGGAGGGAGTTTTCTCTTGAAAATGCTCGACGACAGGGATAAAGAGATACAGACTTTGAAAAATAAGTTAAGAATCCCTGGCTCCCAGCTAGCTCAAGCGGATGAATTGGTTGACTTAGAAAAGGAGAAAGAAGCATTGAATTTCAAGCTTACTGATAGCCAGGCTAAGCTACTGAATCTTGAAGAAAAGGGGAGGTAATGGGAAGCAGATATCCAGCTCTTGAGGAATAGCCAGTCGGAGTTAAAAGCTAGACTGGAAACGAAGGAAAGTGAGCTTTAGAGAAGGAATACAAAGAAGGAAATTCAGTCCATAGGTACGACTGAAGAAGTACACACCAGCTCCCTCTCCAAAGAAATGTCCCAGATAGGCCTAAAAGATACCAATATCATTAAACTGAAGCAACAACTCGAAGAATTAGAAAAGGAAAGAGTTAAAGAGAAACAAGGTAGAGAGGGGGCTAAAGAAAAATGTTGAGAGCTAACTCAACAAAATGATAAGTTGAGCCAACAAGTGATAAGAAAACTTGCATTGCAAGGCATGAAGCATCTGATATGGGACCAGATCATCATAGAAGCTGATAAGTTCTTACCCTATCTCAGTGTTATTGAGGACCTGGAAATTGCTATGAGAGAAGCCAAGAGGCAAGTCCAGATAGTAGAGTCTAAAGTGAAGAAAAAACCTTTGGAGACCGCAAAAAGTGCCATAAGCTACCTGTGCTCCTTATCGGACGAGGCCACTAGCAGTTACGGTCTTCAAAACAAGGTCGTTGTTGTCTCTAAAGCTAGAAAGGTGATATCCAAACATAGGATGAGGGAGATAGTGTAGGCCAAAATAGAGCTCACTGAGCACAAAATCCGAGAGGTCATCAAGTTATTCAGACCTTTGATGAGTAGGGGGCTCCCCTTTTTCTGGGAAGAGATGGGTCCTTTACTGTCTCAGAAGGATAATAAGGAGTTCCTAGTAAACTGTCGATTGGATCACAACAAATTCAATGATATGCAACAAGTGTTGTCAGGGAAGGTCATTTTTGACAAGTTGGCCAATGATTTCAAGTTATGGTTTGACTTTAAAGCCATGTACTCCAAGGTCCCCAGGGCCTCATACCTAGAAGCGATGGAGCTCAAGGCACAAGCTTATGACATGGCTGTTGCTCCTCTACCTACTCCCGATGCATGGAGAATCATCCACCAATATGGGTTATCCAAGCTCAAAACACAACAGTAGAAGTAATGATGACGGTGCATGAGAGATTTTCCAGGTGTTGCATGCCCATCCTAATGATCGCTTCTCTCAAAAGAGTTTGTACAGTCATCATCCACCAGACGAGAGTGTGAAGTACTCTTGTGCCTTTTTGCATCCCACGTTCTACATTTCATTATCTAGACGTTTCATACAAGCCACATCCAATATGCCACCTAAGAGGTTGTTAGAAGAGGTTATTCTATTGTAACAAATTTTGATTCCCAAATGTCGGTTTAGGAAGTCTAGAATACTATAAATATACCTCCTAAAGAAGGAGAAGAGGTTGAAACCATTGTAATTTTGCTGTGTGTGTGTTTTTCAAGAGAATTTTAATATAATTGCAAAGCCAAGATCGGTGTTTTCATACAAGGATTCATGTGTCATTTGCACTTATAGTCTGTTATTTCCTTTCTTATGTGAATGTTATTCAAGTTTTCCTATCCATTTTTTTTTCTTTCATATCTGAGACTTAGGGTAGAACAACTCAGAATTCATACTTGCTATGCTCCGTCTGTTGTTTTAGGTATTCACCAAAGTTTCTTCTAAAGTTAATACATAATTCATTTCTTACAATGCTCTATGTTGATGGTGTGTTCATGTTCCTCCTTTCCACCAGACAATTATAAATCAACCGTGATCGAGTGGCTACCTTGCCCCTATGTTGAAATCGTTTTCATTTAAGTTCTGATTATTTTTGTTTTGTATCTTGACTCCATCGCCCAATGGTTTTGGGTTTTGTTTCAACCAATTCTACAAGCAATTTATAGTTTCACTTGTATATATATATCTAGTCGTTGTGAACATTTGGTGAGAGATCCCTCTCGAAAGAGAAGAAGGCCAGTTCTCTCTTCAAAAGCGGTTTTGCTGTAACCTGGGAGTGATCCCTTCTGCAACCTTTGGTTCGATTCTAGTGCTAACAGAGTCAAAATGGAAAAAATAGGAGAAACCCTAGAAAACTGACCTAACCCTACATGAAACCATGACTATTGCTTAAAAAAGATGCGAATGAACCGTGACTGTATATATAGTCAACCCACGATTAAAAATAGCCAACCATGACTGTATGTATAGGAAACCCACGATTACAACCAAAATTTTTCAAAAGAAAAAATAATGGCTAAGGGATCCTAATCACCAAACACTGTTGACTGAAAGAAAAATAAAATCAATATACTTACAAAAACAGAAAGAGCATACTGGACTAGAAAACCTATGGAATAGACCTAAAACAAGCTAGACTCCCAAATGGAGTTTCCAATTCTGTTGTTTAGGGATTATACCTTATGCCACAAGGTTCTGGGGTCATCAACGTACAAATATTTAACTTGCTAACATATAGAATTCTAGAAATATTTATGAGATATATAGGACATAAATCACTTGCACCTTATTTATGAAGGTTGATCCCAGATTTAGTCTTCTCTCCAAATTCTCTAGAAACTCCAAGGTCTTCAACACCTACAAAAGAGATAGACACCTTCCTACAGAGATATTAGATGCTATATAAATATGAATGAAACATTAAAATTTCATATAAATAAGATGACAATATATTTCATAAATCATAACACATAATAACATTGATGCACCAATTTTAGAAGGAAATATATCTTTATAAATAAGTAACCAGGAATGATACAATGTCTATTTGAGACAAGCCTTCCTCTGCTGACCAAGGACTGAACTCTGTTTCTCCAATTTCCAAAGGTATCCCTCTAGCATAACCTTGCTCTTCTAAGATGCTCCCCTATCCTCTACCCTTCCCTTCTATTTATACTTAATGATCAAGGGGGTTATGAAGGTTAGGATGGTTAGGGAGGTTGGGGAGATTATGATTTCGACCCCAACTATCCTTGACTAATCATGTTTTTTATTTTTTTATTTTTGGCTTAATGTAACCATGGGTACTTATACTGGCAGGTTTTGAATGGATCGCAACTCATGTGAAGGAAACCTGTGAATACATCTTGTGATCATCTAAATGTAGGTTGCATAGAGGGCTACCCGCAAATGACTCTTGACTTGCAATGGAAATAGTCATGATTACAAGTTAAGGTCATTTAAAAACATGGGAAAGAATGGAAGGAATACATTGTATCCATACATATATTCATTTATAGCTTTTAGGAAACTTGTATCCATAATGTCCTTTTGTGTACAAACTTGCTCAGTGTCATTAATCAGACAGAGAAGTGTTATTTCCTTGTATAATAACTACCAAATTTAATTTTTGGCCCATAGGGGCTACTGTGCACTATGTGCACCATTAAGAACCACAAATGGTGCAATTTCATTCCTCAATGCACTGGTTTTCTTGTGTTAGAATTATAAATATTAAAAAACTTAAATATGTCCCTCAGTACAGTTTCATAAATAACCACACCGACAAAGAAATGTGTTGTATTTTAATAGGCGCGCTATTAAATTTTTTTTTTTTAAATCTTAAATTAAATCAATGGCGCACCCATTAAACATAACCGCACCATAATTCATATGCATCGTTTATAAGGAAATGATATGTCCACAATGCATCGGTGATCTGGTTTAAGACTTTAACAAAATGTAGCCAGTGTGCTACGTACATTATCTGCTCCGAGTTACTCGATGCATTTGAGTGTATATGGTACTAGTAAAGCATGGAATTTAAATACATGGACAATACACCAACTGTGCGGTTAATAAACGTTGACACAATGTTTATGTTGCATTTATGTTTAATGAGAGCACCATCATGAACCATTTAAAATTTTAAAACTTCCAACAAACCCATGTTTATCGGGTTGCATGTAGTTCAAATAATCATTGTTGGTGCACTCTTTTTGTAAAAGCACTGCTAGAGGTGTAATTGTTGTATAAGAGTGCTAGAGGTGTAATTGTTGTATAAGAGCACTATTGGTAGTGCACTTTTGTTAGTTAAGTGCAGTGCTTGTAAATATTTATTGTTTTGAGAAAAATATTAGTATTGATGTTATTAAATAACATGTTAATTGAATGAAAATTTTCATGTTTATACATATCTATTTATGAAATTGGTTCATGTTATATGTGAAATAGAGACACAAGCAATGATAGGATGTTTATCAAGAGTGTGCATGGGTAGATCAGTACAACATGGTCCAAGACTGGGAGGCTACGGATAGGGAGATGGATTTTTACCCTCACCCCATAACTATTGAGGCTCAAGATCTATTGAGGTTTTTCATCCTCATAGGGTTCTACCAAGATACTACATCCCTCAAGGGTAACTCTTTATTGTTGCATTGGTTCTTCTAACATTGGGATCATTGTAGGCATGCATTTCATGTTGGTCCTAATCAGTGGTTCCAAGTCACTAAGGAGAACATTTATTTCATCACTGGGCTATCCAAGAGAGGGGAGGATTTTCCCTAGTTCCGTAATGTCCTATCTAGTTCTACAACAAATATTCATCTAGCTTACTCTCTAAGATACTTCAGTGATGAGGCCATCCATCCCTTTTATTTTCAGGTGAGTGGTGGATAGCTTAATCATTCTACTTTTGGTTAAGAGGATCTTATGTGCCTCTCTCTTTTGGTTCCAATGTTGGCACACACCATTAGTGATGGGTAATGCATTGGTTTCTCTATTGTATTGTCTTAACTCTTTATTAAAGAGACCTAGATGCATTTATGGTATACCATTTTTTGTGGCAATTTTGTTATGCTTTGGATATATGTCGTGCAATGATTCATTGGTGATCCAACTTCCCTTTTTGTTCAGAGATATTTTGTCTATTTTTTGAGAGGTTTCTAGCCACCATGCCATCATTTAAGCACCTCCCTTATAGGACTGTTATGAAGAAAACTTCATATGGCTTGGGGTAGACCACAACAGACAGTATGACACAAGAAATCAATCCATATCCATATGCAATAGAGATAAAAAAAGATAACACAAAGGGATAGAAGGTGTACCTTACTCCGGAAGGTTGTAATAGATCCCCGTTGATATTTTAACCACGCTTGTACCTACATTACATTCTCAACAA
This sequence comes from Pseudotsuga menziesii, assembly GCA_001517045.1. Classification (NCBI taxonomy): domain Eukaryota; kingdom Viridiplantae; phylum Streptophyta; class Pinopsida; order Pinales; family Pinaceae; genus Pseudotsuga; species Pseudotsuga menziesii. The sequence goes on along the minus strand of LPNX010319055.1, from coordinate 277,159 downwards.
CAACAAAATAGATAAGAATGATATATGTTAAGTGTTAGTCCTACTCTAGAATATATAAAACCAATATGTATAAATTGAAGTAACTACATCCATGGATAAAGAACATTCATAGTTACACACATACAATGGTTGATAAATGGATATTTATATTGATAAAACATAGATACAAGTGACAAACTCTGACGACACCTTGCCGAAATAGAGAAACCGAGTCCTCCACCTAGGACTCCACCACTTAAATCCTCCATCTCAATCATAATCTCGCAATACAATGGCAAGATTGGGAAGAGCATCAATGGCTACTCAATAGGACAAAGGGATGCAGACTCAAGAATATATGAATGCGACACAAATCCATTATAGTTTCCTTGGTCTCATCAGTTATCCTCCTCTAATGCATCCAACAGGCCCAGTATATAGGCCTTGAATAGGAAGTGAAGGGCCGAGTTAGAGCATTTCTAGGCATACAGAAGTCCAATAGTCAAGTTATCCATGAGTCCTTGAGGAAAAATCCAAAAAACAAATTTGGGCACATTTCTCGATGTACGCAGGTCATAGTGGGACAAGTTGCATGTACACACGATATGTAAGCTTGTGACCCACATTTTAGCAATAATTAGGGATTTTTAAAGGTATTTATTGGAACATCAAAGTATATTTTGAGCAAAGGGGGTCCAAAGAGTCTACATAGAGACAGGGAAGGCCATAAAAATGTGATCTACTAAGTGTGGTAAAATCAGCTATAAAAGATGGACCCTAATGTGTGAGGTCATAGGGGTAACACGATGGCCGAAATACATGATACCAATCCCAAAAGTGGGGTAATGAAGGCCCGGTGGAAAAACCAACCACTCATCAATACAATACAATGATACATCTCAGCATATCACTGCAAATATGAAGTGTAGCAGCCCCAGATACATAATAGTACAATGGCCAAGAATAGGCATAATAGACATATGTCACATGTGGTCATCGCCACGTACAATATATGGTGAAACACGATCTCGGAACTGAATGAAGATATCTGATAGAATAATGGAATCTCGGCATGAGAGATGACATCTCATGAATACTAGAACGATCAAGGAGGTAGTATGTATGGAATGAAACCAGACTCAAAGGTCTTCTACACAAACTACTACTGATACATGTACTGTCATGGAAATAAAGGTGTCAAGGTTGAACATTATGGACCATCTCTTGATTAACGGTCATTGATGTATATCATTAACATACATTAGTTATCCCACCGATAATGATAATGGGAATCAAGGTACAGAGTGCAATAAAACAAATGTGAATAGATGTCTTGAAGTCGAACACTTGAGAGAGTCCATCGATCAGGGGACATTGATGTATTCCCAAAGCTGTCGACGATGAGAGAACCTACCACTGATGACTGGAAGTAGCAAGGAATTTAATGGAATCTAGAATTATATTCCATAATAAATGATCTGAAGTCGATGGAATGGAACCTACTAGAAGGAGGGAATTAACACATTCCCGATCAACCAACACGAGGTACATAATAACACTGAATAATTTGGAAGAAATCGGATGATCAAGATGTGCACGAACCAGTAACTATACCAAGAATGGCTGACATGCAAATATAGGATAATTGAGGAGTGTCCTACTCAGGATAAAACTTCCTTCGAACAAGAGCATAAAGAAGATGGTGACTCATAGGAAGCATAGACTCGACATGAAAACAGGGACAACTCTGTGACACATGAAGCATTGACAAAGGCTCCATGGGGACCAGAAGAATAACCAGTTGGTGGAGAAAAATTAGAATAATGAGTACAACTCCTAAATTCATACTAATAACCCAACCGATGGATTGAATATACAATACTCTATTCGAAGGTGACATGGCACAATAGCTTCCAAAACTAATATCATTTCTCATCCATTTTTTTATGTTTATTTATTTATTTTTTGTCTTTTTCATATTGGAAATCTTTAAAAAGAATAAAATGGCTAATATTACAGAACTAGGAGGAAATGAGTGTCATGGGAAAGCAAACTCGTTCCAAGCAGTAGAACATACCTATGCTCAATCGAACGAAGCATGTGTGGGATAAGGACACTCAGGGGGGATGTCTCCTCCAAGTATGGGGTGATCAAGCTGCAAGAGATGTTCCAAGCAGTAGAACATACCTATTCTCAATGCAAGGAAGCATGTGTGGAATAAGGACACTTGGGGGGATGTCTCCTCCGAGTATGGGGTGATAAAGATGCAAGAGATATATGAAAGGCTCTACTTGGCAAGGACTGAGGAAATATCGGGATTATGTGTCTCATAAAATTGAAGTAGGGAGCCAACATAAAGCTCAATACAACAAGAAGATGCATGAAAATGCAATTACAACTTGATATAAACATGATTCCCTTTGGAAGATGGACAACATAAAGTTCAAGAAAGAATATCAGTTTTTTTCTCAAAAACATGGCAGGAATATCAGTTCGTACCTATAGTTAATGTGACATGTTCATAAGATGATGCATTATGCATAGGAAAAAGTGATCCTATCCTATATGTCAGTTCAAAATTATACCCTTCATAGACATGAACAGGTCAATACCTCGAAGAGAGTGTACAAAAAATGGACCCTACATGATAATAATATTAGTCCAAAATAGCTAAAAAGAATCAATAAAGAGTCCAAACTATAGGATATAGGGAGGGTTGACCATGTGGAAATTGAACCAGGTGATAGATTAATTTTACTCACAACAATTAACAATTGATCATGCAAAATCACTCACAAAGAGACTGAAAATTGGAGCTGAACACTAAACTGTATTAAATCAGTGTACAATAGAAAACCTTGTAAAATAATAGGTTGATGAATAAATAACATACATCAGGGATTCAAATGCATGAGGAGCAATTCGAATTTAGCATAAATCCGGCTTACTAAAAATAAGCAAATCCCCCATAGGTGTAAAAAGTTGATCCCAAATCTGTCATGGAGCTCACGAATTGGAAAAATGGCTTAGGAAATATAAAGAGTGGTGGAATGGTAGCTCATACATGCCTTTTCATGGAGAAAAGAGAGGAGGATGTGTAGGACAAAAAACTAGTCAACCTCACCTAGTCTAGCTTTTCCTTTTGCCTTAAAACACTGAAAAAGCAAGCAATAAAGCAGAAAAAGCAGAAGGGCGCCTAGGAGGCCAGGACTAAAGCAGAATTGATTCCTTTATCTCTCCCATGTGCTACATGATTCAAATAAGGCAATTTTGACCATTATAGATAGGCAAATGACAACTTGCACAAGGTGGGACACATGAACTAGGCAAATAAGACAAAAATAATGAAATTAATGTCTAAGTGGGTAAACTATGGGTTGATTACTCTAAAAACCCCCCTTAAGCCTAAATTATGAGTAATATATCATAAAATTATAGGGCCTAGAAACAAGGCTTAGTCACCCTTTACATACTGCATGTCCATTTAAACAAGGAAAGAGGAAAAACCAACTTGGGAAAATCCTCCCTTAAACATGGACTGTAAAACAAAATTGTAGAATCTTGTCTTCACTCATGCTTGCACAGCATGATCAGAAATCCCCAGCAGTGATTTGATATTTCTGAAGGTGTTCTCACAAAATGCTTTGGTGAAGATATCAGCTACTTGTTCTGAAGATGAACAGAAGAGTAGGTGAATGGTGCCATCATGCACAAGTTCTCTGATGTAGTGCATATGGATCTCAATGTGTCTGGTTCTCTTCTTCTGAATTAGATCTTTGTAGATTTGAATGGTACTATATTTATCATAGCAGATGGTAGTTGAGTACTCTGGCTCAAAGCCACACTCTCCAAGTAAACCCTGCAACCATAAATATTGAGTTGCTGCATTAACAACTCCTCTGTACTCTGCTTCTGTAGATGAGAGTGCAATGGCACTCTGTTTCTTGCTTGACCAGTTTATTGGCCCTTCTGCAAGCATGAACACATATCCTGAAGTGGACTTTCTATCTGTGCTATCACCTGCCCAATCACTGTCAGTAAATCCAATCAAATCAAGATCAGATTTTGCTTTATAGAAGATCCCATGTGTCCTTGTTCCTTGAACAAAGTTAAGGATCTTTTTGGCTGCTTTCCAATGGATCTCTTGAGGCTGATCCATGAATCTAGAAGCCACAATTATTGCATAACAAAGATCAGGTCTAGTATGTGTCAAATACAATAAACATCCAATCAATTGCCTATACAGTTTATTGTTTACCATCGGTGAAGAATCAGCTTCTTCCAGCTTCACTCCTGAAAGGAAAAGAGTTTTGCTTGCTTTGCAATCCTTCATTTTGAATTTTTTCAGAAATTCCAAGGCATATTTGGAATGGTGCACCTTGATTCCAGCTTTGGTTTGAGCAATATCAAGCCCCAAAAATTGACTTAAGAGCCCCAAATCTGTCATGGAGAAGGCTTGGTTCATAGCTCCTTTTAAGGAAGCAATCTCAGCCTGTGAGCTTCCTGTAATGAGGAGGTCATCAACATATAACACAATGATCATTAATGAACCATTAACTAACTTAAAATATACATTTGGATCTGATTTTCACCGAACAAAATTCAGTGATAGCAAGAAGCTATCGATCTTGGCATACCAAGCCCTAGGGGCTTGCTTTAGCCCATACAATGACTTTCTCAACCTGCACACAAGATAAGGGTTAGTATAAAAACATTGAGGCTGCTGCATATATATCTCTTCAGTGAGATATCCATTCAGGAAGGCACATTTTACATCCATGTGATGTACCTCCCATTGCCTTGAGGCTGCAATGGCTAAGGCTAGCCTGATGGAATCCATCTTTGCCACTGGGGCAAAAGTCTCATTGTAATCTATGCCATGAACCTGTGAGTAGCCCTTGGCTACCAATATAGCCTTGTACTTCAGTGGTGAACCATCAGCAGCAAATTTGGTCTTATAGACCCACTTACATTGTACTAGCTTTCTCCCTGGGGGAAGATCCATTAGCTCCCATGTGTTGCTCTTCTGGAGTGAGCTGAACTCCTCATTCATGGCTGTTTTCCATCTTGGATCTCTTTATGATTATTCATATGTTTGAGGATCATACACCACCATAAAATATCATTTTTCAGCAAACATGGGATCCTTCATGCACAGACCACTCTCAATCTGAGATCTAGTCCTCCTTGGGTCATTGGGATCCCCAGCTAGCTCTCCTGCTGCATGTAATGTCTTGGCTGCCAATTTTGTCCTTGTAGGGCTGTTAGGTTCTGAAATAAACTCATGTCCATCAGACAAATCAGAATCAGCATGTTCAACAAACTCTTTACTTACTTCTTGAGGTTCAGGTCGTGAAGAGGCTTCACCAACTTCCACTGCTGCAAGGGGTTCTTCTTCAAACTGAACACACCTTTCAATGAAGGATTTGTTTGTGCTAAAATTTATAAACTTGTACCCTTTTGAATCTTCAGAGTATCCAATAAAAATACACTCTTGGCTTTGGGGCTGCAAAGCCTTCCTCTTCTCTGTTGGAATTCTAGCCCAAGCCTTTGAGCCAAAAATCCTGAAATGGGTCATATCTGGCTTGTTCCCACTCCATGCTTCGAAGGGAGTCATTCCATCAAGATGTTTGTGAGGCAACCTATTCTGAATATAGGCTGCATAGTTGATAGCTTCAGCCCATTACTTTGGTGGAAAAGTTTTAGCTTCCTTCATGCATGTTGCCATCTCCTTCAGTGATCTGTTCTTCCTCTCAGCAACACCATTTTGCTGTGGTGTGTAAGGGATAGAATGCTACATCTGAATACTTGCATCTGCACAATAATTAATAAAATCAGACTTGACATACTCACCACCATTTTCATATCTGAGGGCCTTGAGTTTCCTTCCAGACTGGTTTTCAACCAAAGCCTTAAAGTATTTGAATAGGCCAAAAACTTCAGACTTGTGTTTCAGGAAGTGAACCCAGCAATACCTGGAAAAGTCATCAATGAAATTCAATGCATATTTGTCCTGACTCATGGACATATGAGGGAATGGGCCAGCAACATCACTATGGATCAGCTCGAGGGGTGCATAGGTTCTCTCATGACTATCTCTCTCAAATTTGTGCTCTGGGTGTTTTCCTAGGATACAACCTTGGCAGACTCCTTTGGAAAATTTTATCTTGGGAAACCCTATGACCATTTTTTTTTCACTAAGATCAGAAATATACTTGTAATTTAGGTGTCCAAATATTTCATGCCATAGCTTGCTGGATTCATTAGCATGAATGAGAAGAGTAGAGGGGTTTGAGTAAGGTAGGAAGTGTGAGAACATGTATACCTTTTGAGCATGATTCGCAACTCCTTTTGTAATGAATCTACCAGTTGATATCTCTGTGATCTCAACTTCATTGGGGGAGAATATGACTTTATTTGGAGACCCAGTGTGGGTCATCTAGAACACTGACAGGAGGTTGGAGGCGATACCAAGCACATACAGCACATTGCTGAACTGACCATGATCAAGATCTATCCTTCCTTTGCCTTTAATTTCAGTGAGAGAGTCATCTCCCAGTACAATAGATAGTCCTTTCAACATGTCCAGTGAGGAGAAGGCCTCCTTAGTCGAAACCATGTGTCTTGAAGCTCCAGAATCAATGATAAAACTGGGTGAGCTTGATGTTCCAACAACTAGAGCATGAACTCTCTCTTTGTCATCTGAACTTGATCCTCCTTCTCTCTTCTTTGAGCTTTATGGGAGGGAGATGCCATTCTTCTCCAGGAGTTGGGTCAGCATGTCTATCTGCTTTTTCATACAAGAGCTTTCAGAGTGATTACCCTTATTGTAGTATGCACACTTGTTCATTTCACCTTTGTTCTTCTTCTTCTGGTTATTCTTCTTGGGACCTTGTAGATCCTCTGGAGACTGTTTCTTGTCTCTCTTTTTCTCAGGTGGATTTTTAGCTTTCTTTTTTCCTTTTGAATCCACCTTCGAATCTCCAGCAATCAAAGCTTGATCTCTGGATGGTTTGATGGTGCCCATCATCACCAGCTTGTCATGTTCTTGTGTGAGAGATTCCATGAAATCTGCAAGGCTAGGCATCTTCCAGGTTCGAGCTGTCAGTTTTGTGGCATAGAAGGTCAAAAAAAACATTGAATAGTTAGGGCCTAGCTTCAAGAGGATGGCCAGTATGAGCTGATCATCTTTCTTTTCGATCCCACACTATTTCAGCTGCAAAACTAGTGCTTTGAACTTGGAGAAATATAGCTGTAGGGATTCAAAGCTATTTGGACTCAGAGAAATCAGCTCATTTTTTATTTGATGTCATCTCATCTCATCTATCTTTCCAAAAAGATCAGCAAGCTTCTCCCATACTTCATTCGGTGATGTCAATACATCAAGATGGAAAAGGAGGTCTCTGGAAATACTCAGACACAGGAGGCCATAAGCCTCATCCCTCCTGTTGTGCCATTTTATCTTCTCTGCAGCTACATTGGGATCTACTTCTATTTCCTTAGTCACCCTATAGAGGCCTTTCACTCTCAACAGTATCTCCATCTCTGCTTTCCATTCAAAAAAATTGAAAGGAGTCAAGATAGTTTTCTGTGATTGATCCATAGTTAGAAAATATGTCCCAGCTGTCAGTAGAAGGCTCCCAGTCACTGATGTCGAACCTGCAATTTTTTTTTTGAAGGAGATCAAGAATATACAATGGCTCTGATACCATGTGGAAATTGAACCAGGTGATAGATTAATTTTACTCACAACAATTAACAATTGATCATGCAAAATCACTCACAAAGAGACTGAAAATTGGAGCTGAACACTAAACTGTATTAAATCAGTGTACAATATACAACCCTGTAAAATAATAGGTTGCTGAATAAATAACATACATCAGGGATTCTAATGCATGAGGAGCAATTCGAATCTAGCATAAAGCAGGCTTACTAAAAATAAGCAAATCCCCCATAGGTGTAAAAAGTTGATCCCAAATATGTCATGGAGATCACAAATTGGAAAAATGGATTAGGCAAGATAAAGAGTGGTGGAATGGAAGCTCATACATGCTTTTTCATGGAGAAAAGAGAGGAGTATGTGTAGGACAAAAAACTAGTCAACCTCACCTAGTCTAGCTTTTCCTTTTGCCTTAAAACACTGAAAAAGCATGGAATAAAGCAGAAAAAGCAGAAGGGCACCTAGGAGGCTAGGAATAAATAAAAATTGATTCCTTTAGCTCTCCCATGCACTACATGAGTCAAATAAGGCAAGTTTGACCATTATAGATAGGAAAATGACAACTTGCACAAGGTGGGACACATGAACTAGGCAAATAAGACAAAAATAATGAAATTAATGTCTAAGTGGGTAAAATATGGGTTGATTTTGACAACTGCATTAAAAATAAACAATGTGGTTGATGATGGGACATAAGAAGGAATGTAAGGTGAAGACCCAACGTTTACGTATCCACTACCACCCCGATGAGAACAAACACAGGTGTTAAGACCGGGTGAAGGAAGTGAAACTCATCCCACAAATGGAGTGAAATATATATGCACACCTAAAAAACGATGCCAAGTGAAATTTGTCTTTAAATATGAATAAAAGAGTGTGCCACTACATGAAATTCACAATAAATTCATTCCTTTCCAAATTCTAATGTAATCCTTCCTATATGAAATCCTAAACACAACTCTTATCCAAGCAATCCAATGCAAGTACCTCCTTAAGTCCATATGTGAGATGCAAGTAAGAATGAAACTATATAATTATTTTGTATTTTCAATATAAAAGAAATAAAATGCAATAAAATTCTTTAAAATTTGCAGTCTCTGCAGCAAGCATCAAACACAATCCAAGCAAGACACCGAGACAAAAAGACTAATGCGCTAATGGCAAAACAAAAAAAGGAGATAAATTTCTAGAACTACTTGCAAAGTAAAATCAATGAAAAAGGGGTCTTTGGTCATAGAAGGTGGAGTCAACAAACAGCATCAGTACCCAGGAAGACCCAACTACACTCACAACCCACCCAACAACTTCCCACATCAAAAACTCAACCAAAAGGGAGGATGTACGTGACTGTTCAAAGAATAGTGGCATATGTACATGACTAGGTAAAGGATAACCTATGTATAAATGGGACTATACATACTATGACCTGTGTATATAGAGAATAAAGTGGTAAAATGAAGGCCAAGGGTCAAACCACTCTAGGGGAGTGTCAATGGATGAACATACTACTAAATACAACACAGAAACGGGGAGACACAGAGAGCAAATTGAGTGAAAAATTGCACCCACAACCCCACCAAAAAGGAAATTCCCAAGTGGAGTCACCAATTCTGTTACACAGAAAACCTCCTATGGTTTGGGGTAGACCACAACAGACACTATGACACCATAAATCAATCCATGTCCATATCCAATAGAGATAAACAAAGCTAAAACTAATGGATATGAGGCGTACCTTATTATGGACAGTTGTAGTAGATCCTAGTTGGGCTTTTAACCATGCTTGTACCTACATTCCATTCTCAACAACAACCAAATAGAAAAGCATGATATATGTTAAGTGTTAGGCCTACTAGCATATATAAAACCAATATGTATAAATTGAAGTAACTACATCCATGGATAAAGAACATTCATAGTTACACACATACAATGGAAGAGAAATGGATATTTTTGTTGATAAAAAAGAGATACAAGCAAGAAACTCTATCATCACCTCGTCAAAACGGAGAAACTGAGTCCTCCACTTGGTCCTCCACCACTTCGATCCTCCATCGCAATGGGAAGCTCACAAGAAAACGACAACATTAGGAAGAGCATAAATGGCTTCTCAATAGGACAAAGGAATGTAGACTCAAGCATATATGAATGGGGCACAAATCCACTATAGTTTCCTTGCTCTCATTAGTTATCCTCCTCTAATGAATCAAAGAGGCTCAATATATAGCCCTTCAGTATGAAGTGAAGGGTCGAGTAGAAGTGATTCCAAGAATACAGAAGGCCAATAGTCAAGTTATTCATGACTCATTGAGGGAAAATCCAAAATATTTTCTTGTTGGGAACATTTCCCGATGTACGCAGGTCATTGTGGGACAAGATGCATGTACACGCAAGATTTAAGCTTGTGACCCACATATAGAAATAGTTAGGGATTTTTAAAGGTATTTCTTGGAACATCAAACTATATTTTAAGCAAAGTGGGTCCAAAAACTCTGCATATGGACATACAAATGTGATCTACCAAGCGTTGTAAAATTAGTTATAACAAGGACGATGATAGTGGTGCGTATGCAAATATGGGGGCAGAGGATTCCCAAGAGAGGGTATCATGAATTTCTAGATAAGATCACATTATGCGTGCTCGATAGGATAGAAATGAGAAGGACCATATATTAGACATTGTTCCATATCCATACGTAGTCTTGAACTGGGTACCCCGACATATTCTTCATCCTAGAGGAGCCATCAGATGAGAGAGGTAATATTAGTGTTATGTTTAAATTAATATAGTTGCATTTAATTCTCTTTATACTTAATGTAAATGAAATATATTCTAAATATTAATTGTTTAATGAAATTTTGCATATATTATTGTGTAATATATAATTTGTAGACGTTGGAAAATTCAATGGTGAGGTGAATACACCCAATCCTTCTCAAGAGGATGATGAGATGGAGGAGTCCAATTAGGATGAACCACATATGGATAGAAGACATCCTAACTACTGTCCATGTAATCCCTGGGATATGTATCACCAAGATGTGCTAGATAAGTTGGCAATATTGTTTGCACTATAGGGGGTTCATCCTATATGGGTGTATGACTTTTCTCCACAACCTCACCTTGTAGAGATATGGAGGATTGTTCCCCATGAGATGAGGATATTTATGTAGTATATTTCCATTGCATGCATTCAATTAGCTTATATTAGGGATTACCATCATCCCCTCCTCCTCCTCCACCTCCTCCTCCATCAGTTTTGACATCTACTACTTGACCTCATCTTCCATTAATTTAGACATCTACTACTCCACCACCTCCTACATAATATTTGAAATCTACTACTCTGCCTCCTCCTTCATTAGATTTGAAAATATCTCATCCACCTCCTCCTCCTCCACCACCTCCTCCATAAGTTCCTTCATAATATCCTCTACTCCTACTTGACCGACCTTACGAGCCTACCGATTGACTTGACCATCCACCATTTCCTAATCCAATTGAATCTATTATAGATACGATGCTCAAAGGGGGTACAATTCAGTGTGATGTACCTATCTACTCTTCTCTCTGGGATTTAGTTTTTTCCTAGCAAAGTTATTGATTCCATTAGCTCTAGTCATTAGTTAATTTGGGTTAGTTTTTTACTTTTTGGCCCAAATTTTTTTGGTCTAGAAAATGTCATAATTTTGTTGAAAGTTGGGGAATCCATCAAAATTTTAGCATCAGTATTCTAAATTTCGTTGGAATAATTATGAAAGTTCTAAAATTCACAATACTAACATAGAAATTTTGATGGTTTTCTGAACTTTTATTGGAATTTTGATGTTTTCTGCATTGACAAAATTTGGGTCAAAAAGTCAAAATGAAACTTATCCGATTCAAAAATTGCCTCCACCAAAATATGTGCCTACTGAGGTGAGTTATCCTAGACCCATTTTCTTGATGATATGTAGAGAGAACACCTTCAACTAAGAATCCCTAGTTCTTGTAGCTGCACAATGCCTTCTTTTAGAGAGGCTCTGATACCATGTTAGTTTTTCTTAATATATGATTATACTATATAGGATATTTATTTGAAAGAATAACAAGCACAACAAGATGCATAAGATATAAAAGACACATAAGACACAAATATTTTCCCCATCAAAACCAGAACAGAGAAAACCCCACAAACTTATTCAGAATAGTAATATGATCAAAAGTAGTAATAAGAATTATTCAACAATTATCTATCTCTCCTCAGACTGTCTCTCTCTCTCTCTCTCATGTGAACTTGAGAGTGTGAGTTGTCTGTATAAATGAGGGAGAGTGCCTCCCTATTTATACCCTTTTAAATCACTGACCAAACATAATACTCTAGGCTACATGTCATCTCACATGGGGCCCACTTTTCCTAGAGAGACTACAAGTACATATTACATGATGTTACACTCAGGACCATTTCCCCGACTTACAATGGAGGTTGTATCTCAAGGTATAGACACAATTTAGACATCCCGTGAAGGGGAAACACACATCCCCAATGGGGGTACAACAACATTCAATGATAATATAATCATAATATCTACTGAAGTTACAAATACATCAACAAAATGTTGGAGGAATTAGGGCAAATTAGATCTTTGGTAGGTTACCTTTAAGGAAAAGATTCATTGGAAAGGAATTTCAAAACCAAGGCATCATGGTGGTGTTATTTCCTCTATTTGTTAATACATTAGTGTTTTCCTTTCCCATAAATGATGTTTAATTTAATTTATAATATTTATCCTTGGTCAATTATTTGTATATATCATATCATCTTGTGTTTCCACTTGTTTCTTGTTTGCTTTGATTGTTTTACAAGTCTTCTCTTCATCAACGAGATTGAAAAAGATTCAAGATAACAAGGAAAAACTTCAGTAAGAGGTAAGGATCCTTTACCTTGAATTTATTTGATAAATATAGGGAAAGGTTTACATTTATGTCTTGTTTTGTTGCAGATATAAACCATTTAGACTAGGTAACCAATACCTGTCCACACTGATTGAGTTTTTATACTAACCAAATTGGTGACTTTTCTAGGGATCGACCTTAGATTTGTTATTTTTTAATAGATTTTCTTTTGTTTGGATAGATCTCCTTTTTTTCCTCTTATTTAAGTTATGTTTGGTTAATTTCATATAGTAGATCAATCCTAGTTGATAGATATGTCATTTTCAAATTCTATTGTGAAATTTCAACCTTTAGAATCTAGTTTTTGTCTTGAGGTCTCTCACCTTGCAATTGCGTTGACCAACTTAGCCCATTTGCACAGTGCATCTCGTTTAGACTAGCGCCTTCTCTATTCTATAACATAGCGTCACTGACACCTTTACCCTTTGTATACAGAGGATGCCTTCTCTGTTCTCATATAGAGCATCATCGATGCCTTTTAATTTCTTGCAAGGAGCATCATCCTGGTCCGACACACAAGTTTATACCTATAGCTTGCGCTATCCCTCTTAGACAAGTTTCATTTCATCCCCAGATCTGTTACATCCCTATAATTTGGTTTTCTATTGTAATTCACAGTGTCTTCATCTTTCATATTTGTTTCTTCAGTTGTTGATTTGTCAATTATTTTTGTGTGTGTGGAAACACTACAACAAAAAATGGATTTAGAGTCTCTTTTTGCATCCTTTTTTGCGTCTAGACCATCTTTCAGTGTATTTTTCTTCATTTTTTTGACAAAATGGCACAATTTCACGGGTTGGTGCTATTTTAGGCATTTTTTGTGTCCTTTTTCTAAATCTGGTGCAAATTGCGACATAATTTGCACCGGGTTTTGCACCTGGTTATGTGCCAGCTTTGCATCAGGTTTTACGATAGGTTTTGAGCCTAGTTTGTACATCTACTCTTGTTGCGCCCCCTTTTATGCCCATGTTTTCCTCAACTTTTACGCCCTTGTTTTCAACCACTTTTGCATCCTTTTTTACATCCACTTTTGCATCCACTTCTGCTACTTTCTTTACATCCTTTCATGCGCCAAGTTTTGCATCAAATTTTACATCCTGTTTTGAGTCTAGTTTTACATCTCATTTTGTTTCGGCCATTTTTGCATCCACTTTTGCATCCATTTTTTCGTCCACTTTTGCACCCATGTTTTCATCCCTTTTTGCATCCCATTTTGCATCTATGTTTACGTCTTTTTTTGCATCTACTATTGCATCCACTTTTGCATCCACTTTTTTCATGTCCCAATTCACACCCATTTTTGTGCTTACTTTTACACCCACTTTTGCTTCAACTTTTGCATCCACGTTTGCATCTTTTTTTGCATCCAATTTTACATCAGTTATTGCATCCCTTTATGCATCATTTTTTGCATCCACTTTTGCATCAGGTTTTGCGTTGGGTGTTACGAATACTTTTGCATCTACTTTTGTTGCATCCACTTTCGCATCCAATTTTGTATCCAATTTTACATCCATGGTTGTATCCACTTTTGTGCCAATTTTTTCATCATGTTTTGCTTCCATGATTGCATCATTTTTTGCATCCAATTTTACATCCATGGTTGTATCCACTTTTGTGCCAATTTTTTCATCATGTTTTGCTTCCATGATTGCATCATTTTTTGCATCCAATTTTGCATCACCTTTTGCATCCATTTTTGGTGCACCCCATTATGCTCCCACTTTTGCGCCTACTTTTGTTGCATCCATTTTTGCATCCGTGTTTTTATCCACTTTTGCATCCAGTTTTACACCCAGATGTTGAAGATGAAAATGAGGATAATGATTATGATATTGAGGATAGTTATGATGATGATGATAATGTTGTTGATAATGAGGATAACGGTGACAATGATGATGATGATGATGATTATGATGATGAGCAGGAGGAGGAGGATAATGGCAATGACAACATTGCTGATGATTATGATGGAAATGAAATGAAAGATGATTATGGTGATGATGACAACGACAATGATGATGAATACAATGAGAATGATGATGTTGATGATCTTAAAAAATAAGTTGGTATTTTTCATGCATAAATTGTGTGTGTCCTCCATGACCCTTTTCCACTAATCACATATTTTGGGTAGATGTTATTTCTTATGCCAAATGTAATGATGAATAACTAATGAAAATGTCAATAATCATGATGATGATGATGTGAAGGACAATGGCGATGATGATGACATGGATGATGATTATGCCGATGATGATGACTATTGTGATAATCATGATAACAATGACAAAGATGACGATGATGATGATCATCATAATCATTTCCATCATTGTCATCATCAAAAACATCATCATTTTCATTGTCATCTAGTTCATCATCATCATCATTTAATGCATATGGGATATGTTTACCATTTAAAGCATGCATAACAAGTGGCATTATTAAAAAACACCCCACCAAAGTACAAAATTCAAACCATAAGGGAAACATAATATTGAAATTGTTCCAATTTCCTTTCTCCTGACAAAACATGCTTCATTTTAGGAAATTATGTTAAAATCCATACGGTCATAGTCCATCCATACTATACTTGTAATAAATGTAAATATAATACTTAACCGAATTTATAAAATAGGTAAATATTTTATAAACACCCTTATGATATATAAACTTCTTTCACCTTAATAATGGTAAAATATGTAAATATAATAATAATATATAATTAATATAAATATGTTACTATAGTTCATATGTTAAAAGATTTAATATAAATAAATATATATAGTTCATATGTTATGTGATTTAATATAATTAAATATATACACATATTATTTACTTATACATTATACAAATTAAAATTTATATTAAAACCTATGAAGTTTCATAGGGAGGTGAAGCAAAAAATGAAGGATTTTTCAAATATAGATCTATGTACAACTACCCATTTCCCAAAGGGGCTTCTGCTAAATCAATATATGTATTCGGGGTTATGACTATCAATTTGGTCTGTCTAGTCCGTCCCTAATTCGGCCATGAGAGGATTTAATTCGTTCATGAGAGGATTTAATATTATTCTGCCTATGAGGACTTCTGAAGGCGCCCAGTTGGCAAAGTGGGTGTCTTGATTCTCGGGCCAAGCCGTTCAAAGCCTAGTTTTTTGGGATGGACCAAAGTAAACTAGGAGCTCTACTGTTGTTGATACCTCTAATATCTCTATCTTAGATGTTTCTCTCTCAGATACTATATAATATATACCTATGCTGGTGGTGCTACTGATGCTAGTTCACCAAAATTTAGATCGATAGCTCGTGATTGGATTTTGTGTTACTACAGATTGGCATTTACAACTATGTTTTATGTGAGGGATTCACATAGATGGACTAATTAGGAATAGCCAGGATAAGATCTAGTCATGAGACCTAATATGAGTAGCCATACTTCAAACTCTATGAGGATACATAAATTATGGAGACAAGAGGACAAATCCATACGATCATTGGATGTTGAGAATGAACCGGGTGAGCCTGCTCTATTATAGGGACTAACGGATTAGGCGCGCAACACTGTGAATATTTGGATTTATAACAAGCGGCTCTCAAACTGCCTATTACTCAAGTAACATTCATGATAATGCTTTCTCATGGAGGCTTTGGATGACCTCCTAGCTTCCAACTTCCACATTTTGTTAAAGAAATTAGTGAATTTTCCTTCAATAGGATCATTGAAGATGGAGAGAATTTGGAATTGAATCAAAATAATGAAGATGGAAAGAATTGGGTATTGAATCAACTCATGTGGCTTCTTTATAATTTTATGTCAAGTAGCGTGATTTCTAAGAACAAATGCAAAGGATTCTCCATCGTTGTTGTATTTTCCTATTTCTCTGTTACGCCCCGTGTAGAATCTTCTATGACCATATTTTGCTTATAGGACAAATGAAAATGTTATGGCCTAAGGCTATGTCTTTTGACTTTTCCATTGCTTAAGTTACAAAAAATATCCATGGTTAACCAAAATTCATAAAAGAGGTACTATATCTTTCTCACATGCCAATATTCCCTTTATAGGGATTTGTGGTGGCCTAAGGCCCCACACATAGTTCATGGGCCCTAATGAAAAATGTTTTTTCCCAATAACTTGTTAACTTTTCATATGCTTAGCTAATACATCAGTATTTCATTTCATTTTCATAACAAAAGCATATAAGCAGGATCACTGAAAGAAACAGTATCACAACAACAACACATATTTATCTTGGGAAAACCCTAAAGGTAAAAACCCAGCAAAAGATTTTTCAATATAGATGCCCAAAAAGATAAAAGGTAAAACCAACAAGGATATCAAAGCCTGATCCTCCTCCTTCTCCAGCTACTTCTCTCTCTCCACTAATGCACTACACAAGTGAGAGTGTGTTCTCCAAATGAGGAGCACTACACCTCTATTTATATTCATCCGTTCACTTAATTTAACTCATCTGTCATGTAGGCTCGAGTTAATCAGGTAGGCTTGAGTTACACATGTAGTCTCTGTAGACACTGAGAGGGGGGGTGAATCAGTGTAAATCAATTTTTACAACTTTTATTGACCTGTCACACTTAACTAGCAATTCATCATTTCATTATTCTACCAATCTCATAATCATTTCATAAACTTCATCATTCACATATCATAGCATTTAACTCATCAAGAACCATAACACAGAAGAACACCACACCATATAAATTTGTAATCTTTTTATATTAGTTTTGGTTCGGCTAAAACCGTTAGGCAAAATCAGTACCTACTGATACATAGAGCACCTACTCTGCATCTAGGACCCTGCCTGGTTTTCTTAGACCCTGCTAAGAAGGGTTTGAGGTATCCTAACCTCAAAAACAAGACAAGCTTGCATTTACAATGTGTTACCATCAAGAAATCTCTGACACATCAAAGCTGCTCATCTTCTCTGCTCATAACATCAACTGTTTGTCAATCTGCTCAACACTGCTGCAATAGTCTTCTCAATCTTCTCTATTCATCTTTTTATGGTCAACACTATTCATCACTGCTGGTCAATCTTTGCTGCTGGTCATCTGCTCAACATTCTAGTGTGCATCATCATCAATGCTGCTCACTGTCAAGTCATCATACACAAGAGATCTCTTTCATATCATCAACGCTGCTTATCAATATCTGGTCAATCTGCTCATCACTATCAACACTGCTGCTAGACAACCTCTGCTGATCAATTTTCTCTCATCATCTGCTCTACTGCTCAAAGATCATACTAATTCAATAAATATCTGCCCATCATCTAGTCTTACTCTTATGCTGATTCAAGAGATGTCTAGCTAATGTGACTGATACTGGTTCAGTAAAATAGCAGTAACCTCTTACCTCAATCCTCTTGAAGACCAACTCAAACTTACTTTGCATTACCTTGCCACCTAAATATGAAAATGTTTGTCATAGAACTGTAGCTCTGCTACTCTGCTGTTCACACAGGCAATTCCCATCAAAACCTCTGTCATTCAACACATATTGAATTCTCTGTGAATTTTCACTGTCCTCAACATGCATATTCAGCTCATCCTGCTTTCCATACACAATTTACATCCTACAAATTTCATAGATGTAAGTATAACAGTCTGCTGGTCAACTGTTCAAGGTTCATGTGAAGCACAAGGGTCTGCCCAAAACATAGTTAACTCAATCAATCAAACATAAAATACTTTCAAGCAACTTGTCATCAGTTTGTCTTCATGATGATGGATGTCATACTGCTGTAGGTTTCTATCATCTAGTCACTTCATCAAATACAAGTTAGAGCTACCATCTTTATCAAGCTGGGGTTGTCATCTCCCTCCTAGGGCTATCAGTTCTACAAAAATTAGGGCTGTCATTGAGCTTATTTCAGAATATCTTCAAGAAGTCTTCTGATTCCAAGTTTGCTTAACAAAAGATATTTGTCCAGTTTCTCATCAACTTGTCATAAGGTCTACATATGTCAAAGATATCATCCTAGCACTCTTAAATTAACCCTGTCCATACACTCTGCAACCTTGGATCAAGCTTGTATCTACAAGATAGTTTTAGGTTGCTACTTTACACCTTTGGAATGCCTTAGAGAAGAATTAGACAAGCTACCAACAGTGCTGCAATTTTAGACTGTATTCATGATGATTATCAGTGCTGTATGAACATCATATAGTAGTTAAGTCAATGTTTACACTTGATCCAATCTCTGTCATCTATCAGAGTGCTGATGCTATGAATTTTGAACTTGCATATTATATATATAGATTTCAACAATACTTGGCCTATAAATCGAGTGGTACAGATTTGGAAATATAAGCCTTTTACATCTATGAATGAAATCTCCCAGTTTTGTAGGTGATGGGTGGACAACTTGATACAAACTTCAAGTCTGCTGTAATAATACCATGTAAAATTCGCCCGAAATCCTGTAGCTGCCAACCAACTAAATAAGTGGGATATTCACTTCAGTTTTGGGTTGGAATATTGCCTTCATGAATTTCGAGTACAACAAGCAGGATGTATACCATATGCTTCTCCTTGGTTGACTTCAACAATATATAAGATGTCTAGCAGCAGCTCTATTTTTCCAATGGATTGATGAGTTGAAACCCACTTCCTGTAGCATCTTGTTTTCGTTTAGAGTACACTACAATAAGATTGGGATCACAACATTGCTTTCATGACTCTCAAAAATATTGTTCTTATTCCCTATATGTTTCTACGCCTTCACCTTCTTCCACATCAGGGTGAATACTTTAACAGAAAGGCACCCTCCTGGAACTATATGTCTATCTTCTCTTTGGAAACGTAGAGAACTTGGAAGAGTTGGTATTACACTCCACAATGAACTCGACCTCAAGGGTTTGAACCCCCCCCTTTTTTTTACATGAAACGTACCCCTTCAGTTAGGACACGTAGAGGCAGCAGTAACATTCAATTCCTGGCAGTGAACTCGCCTCTCCATCAACAAGAAAAAACTCTCTTAAACATCATTGTTATTGCCTCCATCTTCCTTTCACCCGAAAATCAGACTTAAAACTACCACCGAAAATGTTGGGAGTGGAGATACACCTTCTGCTGCTGCTGACACAGTGATCACTGAAACTCCATTATTTGGCTGCCTCAGAAATCATACACCCGAAACACTGCTCCTTCATGGATGTCCTTTTAAAAAAAATCAGACTGCTGTTCCAGAAGAATTTCCTCAATTGCTGCGAGCTCCTCTAGACCGAAAAAAAACACAGAGCTCCACAGATTTTTTCACATAAAAATGAAAATCGTGAGGGCCTATATATACTAATTTTTCAAGAATTTTGAGCCGACCTGCTATAATTTTCATTTGAAGCCGACCTCATCAACGTAAAAATTTAAATTAAATATTAACATTTTGATGGAGCCGACTTGCCATTTTTTTCTTGATCCGACCTCACAAAAATTTGATTAATGAATTATATTTTAGTCATTTCAACCATGGATCAAGGACTTCATCAAAAAAAATTCCAAGGCAATCTTCAAGGGCTTCAAGAGCCTCTCCCTGGTGGACTTTATCAATAGGAGCGTGGTCTTCATGAATTGACCATATTCAAGGGGTTGCTTACCCTCAAGTTGTTGTAAGTCATTGCCTTAGTCATTACCTGAGTTTTCCATATCATCAACAATGTCCAACAGGAAAAGGCTTCAAGGACTTTGAAGGACATCAAGGTCTTCATTAAGTGGCACTTATCAGGTGCGTGGGCTTCATGATCTTCTTCAACCATCTTATAGGTTTGAGGATCTCTTCAAAAGCTTCTTCACCATATCTCCATGTAAGACCATAGCCATCTATCACAAACAAAGACAGGGGCTCCACGGCGTTTGCTAGGGCATCATGGTCTTCATTAGGGATACCTAGTCTTCATGGGATTCTTCATCATACCAAGAACTCCATGACTTCAACAAGGGTTGCAAGGCAATCAAATCACCAACTGTGGGTCCAAGGACATCCCGTGGGGCCACTGCAAGTCCATGTTGGCATCAATGACAATTTCATCAACAATCTCCCCCTTTGTCATTGATGACAACAACTTATGCTCCCCCTTCGAGCATGCTCCCCTTTTGTCTTCACCTCTCCCTTTGTTTTAATTTCTCCCCCTTTGGCATCAATGGCAAAGGGTGTCCACATACCTGTGTCTGAAATCTTTGATTACTGCTAACTGCTCCCCCTGTCAATATGCACGATCCTAGGACCTGTCTGTATGCCTGGAGTAACTATCCTTTTTCCTTTGAGTTCATTTTCTAGCCTCATGAACTCAAGGTGTGCTAAGGTCTTTGAGAGACCTTACACTTGGCTTGCCATATGGCAGCCATCCTCTCTGCTCTAATTAGCTTCTCTTATTTGCAACTGCTCAGTCTTCCTCATCCATACCTGCTTCTTGACTTCTGTCCTTTGAGCATTTGTTCCTTCATTTGTACTGGATTTCCTTGATGAGTTGTCTAGGTAACTTTTCAAGGATTGTTTTCGTGTACTCCAACAATCTTGAGCTTTGTGCCCAAGGCCACTGCAGCTATAGCACCTCATCGTACAACAATGTGCAGCAACATGACCAACATTGTTGCATGACCAACATCTGACTGAGCTGTTGGAGCTTCCAAAACTTCTTTGATCAAATTCATTTCTCCATGCTTGAGAGTGACCCTGACTGTAGACATTTGTCTTCTGATCTTCAAATCTTCTTGCTGATGTGCATGGAGTGCTCCTTCTTGCTTGACTTCTTTGACTGGCACATTCATGGGCTTTGTGTCCAAACCCATTGCAGGAGTAGCATCTCAATGTGTGACATGTGGCAGCAACATGTCTGACTTGTTTACATGTCCAACATCTAACTGAGACATTGGGGCTTCCAGCCCTTCTTCTTCCATAGAACCTACAATCGACAGCCTTATGACCAAAGTTAGAACACAAATAACAATAACCATTGAAGCCATTTTCATACCTGGGTCTTGTAGTTTATTCCTTTATGAAGTTGCTTTGATGAACAGACCTAACTCCTTGTTTTGAACTTCCAAAATGCTTGTTGTCATGTGCAGGTGCATGGGGAGCAGCTTTGGACATTGATGGACCTGCTGTTGGATTCTTCGGAGACCAAGCATCATCTTCCGATTTTTCTTTGTTCTTCTTGTAACCAAGACCAGTTTTGTCAAGTGGAGATCTTTGGAAATCTAAGATCTTATCTAGGACAATTGAACTGTCCTGGAGCTTGACCAAGGCTTCATTTTTCTTACCTTTCTTCCTGAGACCAACTACCTCCATTTCCAGCTTCTGGACTGTTTCCTCCTTTTCTTCTAGCTGTCTCTTCAAGATTTCTTCTGTCCTCTTGGCTTCCTCCAGCTGAGTCTTCAAGTCATGATTTGCCTCTCTTGCTTCTTCAAGTATTTTTGAATCTTTATCATGGTTCTTTTGTTCTAGGGTTAGATCAATCAAATCAATCTTTAGCTTTTCTTTTTCTACTTCCTTCTCCTTCAACAATTTCATCCAACCTACTCCTTCGTGCTTAAGTTTCTTAAGCAAATCCTTTAGTTCAACATTCTTCTTTTGGAGATTATCCATATAATCAAAGGTTGTCATCCTAACCATCTTATAATTAGATTGATTAAGATCAACTTTGTTCAAGAACCAATCAGCTCTGAGATCTATGTTGCATACATAGTTTATAATTCTCTATTTAGCTTTCAACATTGCTTCATCATCATATGCAAGAACCTTCTCAATTTCATCACACAAGCTATCATAATCACAAGAGTTCATACCTTTACTGGAGTCCTCTTCTTGTTTGAGCTCTTCTGGGGGCTTGTCTTCTGATTCCTGATTTGTCTTTTCGGGTTCTGGTCTCACCTTCTGATACTCCCTTTCCAACTTGAACCATAGGTCTTTTTCTGAAGTGTTCTCTCCTACACTTTCCTTCACTGAGCTAGGAAGACCATCCAAGAGGAACTTCAAGGCTATAGTGTTTTCCTTCTTTGCTTCCTTCTGTGCAGTTGTTTTTCCTTTCTTGTTTGATGGAGCGGGTGGATTGATAACAATTTCCCAAACACCAAACTTCTTCATATAAGCCTTCATTTTGCTTCTCCAACTGAAATAATCTGTAATATCAAGTACAGGGATGTCATTTCTTGATGACTCTTTATTTTCCTCCATTGTGTCTAAGGATCTCCTTCAAGCTTGTTAGGCTCATGACGAAGGCCTGCTCTAATACCAATTGTAGACACTGAGAGGGGGGGTGAATCAGTGTAAAGCAATTTTTACAACTTTTCTTGACCTGTCACACTTAACTACCAATTCATCATTTCATTATTATACCAATCTCATAATCATTTCATAAATGTCATCATTCACATATCATAGAATTTAACTCATCAAGAACCATAACACAGAAGAACACCACACCATATAAATTTGTAATCTTTTTATATTAGTTTTGGTTCGGATACAACCGTTAGGCAAAATCAGTACCTACTGATACATAGAGCACCTACTCTGCATCCAGGACCCTGCCTGGTTTTCTTAGACCCTGCTAAGAAGGGTTTGAGGTATCCCAACCTCAAAAGCAAGACAAGCTTGCATTTACAATGTGTTACCATCAAGAAATCTCTGACACATCAAAGCTGCTCATTACATCGACTGTTTGTCAATCTGCTCAACACTGCTGCAATAGTCTTCTCAATCTTCTATGTTCATCTTTTGCTGGTCAACACTATTCATCACTGCTAGTCAATCTTTGCTGCTGGTCACCTGCTCAACATTCTAGTCTGCATCATCATCAATGCTGCTCACTGTCAAGTCATCATACACAAGAGATCTCTGTCATATCATCAACGTTGTTCATCAATATCTGGTCAATCTACTCATCACTATCAACACTGCTGCTAGACAACCTCTGTTGATCAATTTGATCTCATCATCTGCTCTGCTGCTCAAAGATCATACTAATTCAACAAAGATCTGCACATCATCTAGTCTTACTCTTATGCTGATTCAAGAGAAGTCCAGCTAATGTGATTGATACTGGTTCAGTAAAATAGCAGTAACCTCTTACCTCAATCCTCTTGAAGACCAACTCAAACTTACTTTGCATTACCTTGCCACCTAAATATGAAAATGTTTGTCATAGAACTGTAGCTCTGCTACTCTACTATTCACACAGGCAATTCCCATCAAAACCTCTATCATTTAGCACATATTGACTTCTCTGTGAATTTTCACTATCCTCAACATGCATGTTCAGCTCATCCTGCTTTTCATACACAATTTACATCCTACAGCTTTCATAAATGTAAGTATAATAGTCTACTGGTCAACTGTTCAAGGTTCATGTGAAGCAAAAGGGTCTGCCCATAACATAGTTAACTCAATCAATCAAACATAAAATACTGTCAAGCAACTTGTCATCAGTTTGTCTTCATGATGATGGATGTCATACTGTTGTAGGTTTCTATCATCTAGTCACTTCATCAAATACAAGTTAGAGCTACCATCTTTATCAAGCTGGGGCTGTCATCTCCCTCCTAGGGCTATCAGTTCTTCAAAAATTAGGGCTGTCATTGAGCTTATGTCAGAATATCTTCAAGAAGTCTACTAATTCCAAGTTTGCTTAACAAAAGATATTTTTCCAGTTTCTCATCAACTTGTCATAAGGTCTGCATATGTCGAAGATATCATCCTAGCACTCTTAAATTAACCCTGTCCATACACTCTGCAACCTTGGATCAAGCTTGTATCTACAAGATAGTTTTAGGCTGCTACTTTACACCTTTGGACTTCCTTAGACCAGAATTAGACAAGCTACCAACAGTGCTGCAATTTCAGACTGTATTCATGCTGATTATCAGTGCTGTATCAACATCATATAGTAGTTAAGTCAATGTTTACACTTGATCCAATCTCTGTCATCTATCAGAGTGCTGATGCTATGAATTTTGAACTTGCATCTTATATATATAGATTTCAACAAGACTTGGCCTGTAAATCGAGTGGTACAGATGTAGAAATATAAGCCTTTTACATCTATGAATGAAATCTCCCAGTGTTGTAGGTGATGGGTGGACAACTTGATACAAACTTCAAGTCTGCTGTAATAATACCATGTAAAATTCACTCGGAAGCCTGTAGCTGCCAACTAACTAAATAAGTGGGATATGCACTTCAGTTTTGGGTTGGAATATTTCCTTCACAAATTTCGAGTACAACAAGCAGGATGTATACCATATGCTTCTCGTTGGTCGACTTCAGCAATATATAAGATGTCTAGCAATAGCTCTATTTTTCCAATGGATTGATGAGTTGAAACCCACTTCCTGTAGCATCTTATTTTCCTTTAGAGTACACTACAATAAGATTGGGATCACACCATTGCTTTCATGACTCTGCAAAATATTGTTCTTATTCCCTATATGTTTTTACGCCTTCACCTTCTTCCACATCAGGGTGAATACTTTAAGAGAAAGGCACCCTCCTAGAACTATATGTTTGTCTTCTCTCTGGAAACGTAGAGAACTTGGAAGAGTTGGTATTACACTCCACAATGAACTCAACCTCAAGGGTCTGAATCCCCCCCCCTTTTTTTACATGAAACGTACCCCTTCAGTTAGGACATGCAGAGGCAGCACTAACTTTCAATTCCTGGCAGTGAACTCGCCTCTCCATCAACAAGAAAAAGCTCTCTTCAACATCATTGTTATTGCCTCCATCTTCCTTTCACCCGAAAATCAGACTTAAAACTACCACCGAAAATGTTGGGAGTGGAGATACACCTTCTGCTGCTGCTGACACAGTGATCACCGAAACTCCATTATTTGGCTTCCTCAGAAATCATACACCCGAAACACTGCTCCTTCGTGGATGCCCTTTTAAAAAAATTCAGACTACTGTTCCAGAAGAATTTCCTCAATTGCTGCGAGCTACTCCAGACTGGAAAAAAACACAGAGCTCCACCAATTTTTTCACATAAAAATGAAAATCGTGAGGGCCTATATATACTATTTTTTCAAGAATTTTGAGCCGACTTGCTATAAATTTCATTTGAAGCCGACCTCATCAACTTAAAAATTTAAATTAAACATTAACGTTTTGATGGAGCCAACTTGCCATTTTTTGCTTGAGCCGACCTCACAAAAATTTGATTAATGAATTATATTTTAGTCATTTCAACCATGGATCAAGGACTTCATCAAAACAAAATTCCAAGGCAATCTTCAAGGGCTTCAAGAGCCTCTCCCTGGTGGACTTTATCAACAGGAGCGTGGTATTCATGACTTGACCATATTCAAGGGGTTGCTTACCCTCAAGTTGTTGTAAGTCATTTCCGTAGTCATTACCTGAGTTTGCCATATCATCAACAATGTCCAACAGGAAAAGGATTCAAGGACTTTGAAGGACATCAAGGTCTTCATTAAGTGGCACTTATCAGGTGCGTGGGCTTCATGATCTTCTTCAACCATATTATAGGTTTGAGGATCTCTTCAAAAGCTTCTTCACCATATCTCCATGTAATACCATAGCCATCCATCACAAACAAAGACAGGGGCTCCACGGCCTTTGCAAGGGCATCATGGTCTTCATCAGGGATACCTAGTCTTCATGGGCCTCTTCATCATACCAAAACTCCACTTCATCAGACCAAAACTCCATGACTTCAACAAGGGTTGCAGGGAAATCAAATCACCAACTGTGGGTCCAAGCACATCCCGTGGGGCCACTACAAGTCCATGTTGGCATCAATGACAATTTCATCAACAGGCTCAGGTAACCACACTGGGGTGCTAATGACCCACCTTTACAATTAGAGGGGACTACCTCATGACTCTTATTAGTTCTTCCGATTAGGAGCATCGGGGTACAAAGTAATACAAGTGGTTCTCCCGATAGGACCATCAGGGACCACAAAAAGATACATATAGAATATTCTTCGAAGTTACAATATTTCAACACTCCCACTTAACGAGAAGGGTATTCTACAACAACATCAACAACAACAATAACAGGAGAGAGAGAGAGCATCATCAGCATCATCAAGGTAACACATCTATAAATCATTGGAAGCTCTTCAACATCATGTAGTCTTCATCTTCAATCTTTAGTCTTCAGCAACATCAACACTTTGATCGCTTCGATCAGCAACAATCTTTCACCGCTTCGATCAGCAACAATCTTTGACCGCTTCGATCAGCAACAATCTTCAGCACTTTGACCTTTCGATCAGCAACATCATCTTTAGGACTTTGACCTTTCAATCAGCAACAATCTTCAGCACTTTGACCTTTCGATCAGCAACATCATCTTCAACACTTTTACCTTTCAATCATCAACATCATCTTCAGCACTTTGATCTTTCGATCAGCAACATCATCATCAGCACTTTGATCTTTCGATCAGCAACATCATCATCAGCACTTTAAACTTTTGATCAGTACGTTATCATCATCATACTTTGATCTTTCAATCAATACATCATCATCATCATGCTCTGATCTCTCGATCAGTATGCCATCATCATCATAATCTGATCTCTCGATCAGTACGTCATCATCATCAGCAATATCCTACAATCCACAACACAAAGACGAAAGTATTTGGATCACTTTTGGACCTAAGTCCAGGGATGATACAATCCTATCACATTCTCGACAACCGAAGTCACCGGATTGATTACGGGATAATCAGTCCCCATCACTTTAGGACTAGGTCCAAGGATGATGCAATCCTACCACTTTCTCGGGGACCAAAGCCTCTGGATACTTTTCTGAACCGAAGTTCAAGGATGATGCAATCCTGCCACATTCTCGGGGACCGAAGCCTCCGGATACCATTCTGACATGAAGTTCAAGGATGATGCAATCCTGCCACATTCTCGAGGACCGAAGCCTCCGGATACCATTCTGAACCGAAGTTCAAGGATGATGCAATCCTACCACATTCTTGGGGATCGAAGCCTCTGAATACCATTCTGAACCGAAGTCCAAGGATGATGCACTCCTACCACTTTCTCGAAGACTGAAGTCATCGGATCTATTTTGGACAGATGTCCTAGGATGATACAATCCCTCTTCATTCTCGATGAACGAGGTCACCGGATCACTTCTGGACAGATGTCCCAGGATGATACAATCCCTCTTCATTCTCAATGACTGAGGTCACTGGATCACTTTAGGGCAAGATCCTAGGGATGAGACAATCCCACTGCAACATCACTACTCCCCCTATCGAGGAAGGTCTTTCCAAACAACACCAACCTTGTATCGAAAGTGTTCAAAATTTTCCCGAGACAGAGGCTTTGTCAACACATCATCATCTAAACCATCATCATCTACATCTTCAGTATGTGAATACTGAACTATCACCATCTGTATCTCCAGTATGTGAATACTGAACTATCACCATCTGTATCTCCAGTATGTGAATACTGAAAGCATCGTCACCTCTATATTCAGTATAGAAATACGAAATCACCATCATCTGCATCTACAGTATGTAAATACTGAAACATCATCTATATCTTCAGTATGGGAATACTAAAATCATCATCATCTCTATATTCAGAATCGAAATACTGAATCACCATCATCTGCATCTACAATATGTAAATACTGAAACATCATCATCTACATCTTATCTCATATGTAGAAATACTAGATTTCTATGTGTTATGACGGAACACAGGGTTCTCTATCATCACAACTCTGGTTATCACATAGAATCATTGTAGTATCCATATTCAGGTCAAAGAGACCTAATATTAGCTTCCGAATCCATATGGATTCACAACTTAGCATAGCAATCTTCTATCTATTCTACTTCAGCCGAGCTAAGAGAAACACTGGACTGTTTCCTACTAAACCATGAACTCATAGCAGACCCCAAACAAAATCATCTACCTAATGTGCTTTTCCTATCTGAGATACTTCTAGCCCAATCTGCATCTATGTAGCCATACAATCTATACTCCTAGCTACCATCATATTATAGACCAAAGTCTATAGTCCCTTTCAAATATATCATCACATGTTTTGCAGCTACTAGGTGAACCCGTCTTGGTTGAACAAGATATTGACTTACGGTGTTCACAGCAAAACAAATTTCTGGTCTGGTATTTGTTAAGTACATCAATGACCCAATGATCTATCTGTAGTGAGTCACATCCACTAACTTTGATGAGTCATCAGCTAACAACTTTAGGTTGGAGTCCATGGGTGTGGCCATGAATTTGTATTCCAACATATCGATTCTTTTCAATATCTCTACTGCATACTTTCCCTAGTTGAGAAAGATTTCTTCTGAACTTTTCCATACTTCTAGACTTAGGAAATAATGCATTAACTCAAGGTATTTCATCTCAAATTATTCTGCTAGTTTCTTCTTGCTTTCTACAATCTGTTTCTCATTCCCTGTCAAGAATAAGTCATCCACATATAGTATGATAGGTTCATCTTATACAACCTTGTTGTAAAGGTTAGGGTTGACTTTACTCTTGGAAAAGCCCATGCTCATCAGGAAACTATCTAGTCTTCCATACCAAGCTCTGGGAGCTTGCTTCATGTCATAGAGGGCCTTCTTCAACTTGCATACGTGAGTCCATATGTCTTCAACTTAAAATCCTTGTGACTATTCGATGTAAAACTCTTCCCCAATCATACCATTAAGGAAGGCTTGTCTTTACTTCATCATGAAAGCAAATACCAGGATAGTTCTGAAGGAAGTGTACCTTGCTTCCTGGAGTATGTGTCTCTTCAAAATTAATTCCCTCTTTCTGATAGAAACCTCTAGCCACAAGTCTTTCCTTACTTCTATTAGTAACATACTTTATCTTTCAAATCCATTTGGAAGATACCACATTCTTGTTTTCTAGTTTGAGTACTATATCCCAAACAACATTCTAGTATTCTTTCATCATAACATCTTCCATGAGTTCGTCTTGTCAGTTCATCAACATATCCTAGTCTTCTGCATTCAAACTTGAAGGTTGGAACCCAATTTACTCTTGGTAAAGTCTTGATCCATCAGGAAGCTTTCCATCATGTCATACTGTGTCGAACTCAGATATATTCTGTAGTCACTCCCCTTGAAGTGGAGTATCATCTTCCCTCTTCATTTTGTATAGGTGTTTCTATGCTTGATATATACTGGTCAGTAGAGTATGTCATGTCATAGTCTATTCTTTCTGAGGCAAATCATGAACCTTGCTTTTTACACTTGTTCTTGTAGATCCATATGCAAGATACTATGTACTTCCCTTTATGTCTCAAAATCATATCGTATACATCATTCCCCATGATCAACTGTTATTCTTTGATCATAGCTTCTTTCATAGCATTATTTTCTTCATCTTGAGTTATCTCTTGTACCCATGGTGGTCTTCATCCTTTGAGGTGGATCTACCACTTTCTGAAGCTCTTTCTTTCATCATGGTGTTTCTGACCCTGGGAGCTTCAGATTCATGTTTATTGGAGTGAATCTTGAATTGTCATCACTTGTTCTTTGGAACAAGTCTCATCCTTCTTTTCTTATAGGAGGTCGTACAGGACCTTTCCTACAATTCAAATGCACCAGTTGCATGGTTAGAACTATTTCATAAAACATATGCATAACGACAAATTCTTATGCATCATGCAACTGTTTAGCCAATACAACATTCATCCATATCTCACGAAAACGTTTCTAGATGCCTTCCATCTCTACCAAGACAACATTGAGATTGTGCACTAATCCAATATGTCAGAAAAGAGGTTTCATTCTAGATAAGTAGAAATGGAGAGTTGTATAGCACCATGAGCTACTTACCCATCACATGCATATTAGTAGTATACAGTTATTAATGCAAACAATCTATCATGCATAACACATCAACTGAATGTAAACAAATGCATAACAAAACAATATCATGAAATGACAATTGAATACTTATCTTTATTTGTTTCGTTGGTAGAATCCTTCTTCATCCTTCTACTTCATCATCTTCTTTATTCATGACATCATCATTTCTTATCCAAGTGATAAGATGGATAATAGGTTCTTCTCATCGCTTGAGGGATCTTGTTTGAATGGTGAGAGCTTGATATTCAATTTCTCCCATATTCTTCTTCTTAGAGTCAGCTGAAAGTAATCACTTCCTTCTGGCACACATTCCTCACATGAATGAATCCCATGATCCTAGGAGGCCATTCAAGGTGGCTATCACCACTTCTGCATTCTCCACTTCTTCTTCTACCGCTTCAAGTTGTTTTGCATTCTGGATCTTCACATTCTTCAACTGTTTTCTCAAATCCATCTTCTGATTTATGTTCTTATCTTCAAATGGCTTGATCAAGGAACCAAACATATTCGGTGTCTTTAGGGAAGACACTTATGGTACAAGTTGATCCATGATTGAATCAACAATGATCTTCTTGGCCTTGATCAAGTTCTTCTTGTGCAAGGCTTTGAGGCTCATCTCCCTCTAGAACTGGAACCTCTCTACTCATATAGATGTCCAATTCATTTTCTTCAGAGAGATCAAATATTTCCATGCTTGGAATTTTTCAAATTCACCAAGCTTATCATCAAGCTGATGTGATAGATCACTTTTAAATAAATGCAAATAGCAAAAGATTAGATCTTACCGATTTGAGGTGTCCGTCCTGCTTTCGGAGCTAGCTAATTTAGGGTTTGTTAGAGAAACCCTAATTTTCAAAACTTGGAATCTTTAAGATCTGATTGGATAGAAATATAGATATCTTCAAATGGAGCTGACTAATGTACTCCTTTTCTGAAAACAGTGGAGGGAAGCTCCCGGAATAGGAAGCCCTAGTTTTCCAATTTCTTTTGCAGAAATGCTTGTCACTGTTTCTATGATATCTCCAAAATGAATGCTCCTCTATGTCTGAAATTTCGCACCGAGGTAAAATATCATGTCCCTGATCCAAAAACATAGGTTTCATCAGAATTTGTTTCCCCAATTGGGATTTATGATTCGTTTCCCAAGGTTACCTGTTAAAGAACTGTTCAGAACAGCGAAGTTGTACAGCCTGCCACGTGTTATTGTTTCATCTTATTGTTCTGAAATTTGGACCAAAGAAATTAAATTCTGTAAAATTTATGTAACATCTGCAGGAATTCAATTTGGATCTCTGTAGCCCAAGCTATATCAATTTTATCTAGGTGTCCTGTTTAGGGATGAATTCTAAAAGAGGCTAGAACCCTAACTTGGAGAGATCATATCTCCCAGAATATAGAGAATATGAGGCTGAATTTTGGACCAAGTGTACATTAGTATTTTATATTCGGCCTCTGAAATTTTCAGCTCTTGAACCTTCGCCAATATCAGGATATAGAGAATGTACAAAAAAGTAGCAGTTTTAGTATTTAGGGTTTTTCTAGCTCGGGGTCAAACTAGGGTTTGACTTTCCTAGAGTTTCACCCAACCAAAAATCTTGATCCAGGTCTCTAAACTTCGATTTTGATGAGGAGAGAAATCCTATTCTAGGCTCACTCAAAAAATTATCTTCAGCAAGAAGCCCTAATTTATTCCGGGGAGAGAGAGAGGGTTATTTTTCCTTGTGAAAGTTGTCCTATTCAGGGTGGCTCTACTACCATGTTAACTTTTCATATGCTTAGCTAATACATCAGTATTTCATTTCATTTTCATAAAAAAATCATATAAGTAGGATCACTGAAAGAAACAGTATCACAAGAACAACATAGATTTATCCTGGGAAAAACCCAACAAAAGCTTCCTGAATATAGATGCCCAAAAAGATAAAAGGTAAAACCAACAAGGAGATCAAAGCCTGATCCTCCTCTTTCTCCAGCTACTTCTCTCTCTCCACTAATGCACTACACAAGTGAGAGTGTGTTCTCCAAATGAGGAGAACTACACCTCTATTTATATTCATCTGTTCACTTAAGTTAACTCATCTGTCATGTAGGCTTGAGTTAATCATGTAGGCTCAAGTTACACATGTAGGCTCAGGTAACCACACTGGGGTGCTAATGACCCACCTTTACAATTAGAGGGGACTGCCTCATGACTCTTATTATTTATTTCGATAAGGAGCACGGGGTACAAATTAATACAAGTGGTTCTCCCAGTAGGACCATCGGGGACCACAAAAAGATACATATAGAATATTCTTCGAAGTTACAATATTTAAACATAACTGTTTTCATATCAAATCATGGCCCAAGGGACTGAAAGCCATACTTGGTGTGTCAAACCTCAAAATGACTGACATATCTCACTCATTGGATAAATATTATCTATGTAGTATATATGGCCTTTGAGGTGGTCTAGGGCATCACACATGACCCATGAGCACCTTACCCTTAGACGTTATGTTTTGACTTGATAACATGGCCCAATGAATGATAATTATTCTTGGTCACACAGAGCTTGAAATGACCATTTCTTGCTTGTAAGCCAAATATTTCCCACATAGAGATGACATTGTATACTAGGGCCCATGACAACACATAAGACATGACGTTATGGTGAAAACATCCATATAGAAATCAATTTCTTTGCTAATTTTCTTAAATCTATTTTGTTAAATTTTTACCTTTTTCTTTTTTTCTCATTAGTTTTAAAAATAAAACAAAATACAGCTTTAAGAAGAAGAGATGAAAGCCTATGTGGTCTGGAGGGAGGGGATTAAACTCCCAATTGGTTATACATAAACACACCAAAGAAGAAATTATATATCAATGGGAGGGTGGAGATGTTAAATCTAGAGATAAAAATGGGTTGGGCTGAGATTGAGCGGACCGTCAAAATTGTTAAACTCCATTGCAATATTCACTTGAAATCGGTGTTCCATTATTTATTCTATCGATTGCGACCAACTGATTCAATCATGAGCCCATTCCTCCATTTTCCAAGGAGCCACGAAAATTTTGGGATTGAAATGCACTATATTTGACTTGATTGGGTCTAGGATATTTGTGTATAGATTCCACAATATTTACTAAGTTGTTGTATTTGCAATAAAGGTGTGTAATTTTTTAAAAACAATTTTAGACCTTTTCATAAGAGTGTCTCTAACAACTCGGGTGGCAGGTGCGGGAGGGATCCTTCTGGATCCTGAAGGAAAAATTGAACAAACTTTCACCTGGGGAATAGGATGTAGGACTAATAATGAGGCTGAATGGATGGCTCTTCTCCAGGGACTGATTATCATCGCTAATTCTGATCTCCACAAGGTTTCGACATTTGGTGAATCCGAACATGTAATATATAAAATGCTGAATGGATACACCATTGGCTCGATAAAATGTCATCGGTTGTATGACAAAAATACCCCTCTTCTTTCTCCTCATTATGAATTCTATCATATTCTTCGATCAAATAACGTTGTTGGCGATGAATTAGCTAATGTGGGGACTTTCCTTCCACAAGGGCTTTTTACAACTCAATGGGGTTGATTCCCCCCTAAACCTATACCCTAATGAACTATGGCTTAATATTTTCACTCCCCATCGCAATAGTCATGATGCCTTGGTTAATTGAAAAGATCCCAGCACATAGATTGTTCATCCCACCACCTTCCATGCCATTTCTCGTGTGCTCCCGCTCTCCTCGATCCTTGACGCCATTAACTCTAGTCTTTTCCTGTGTTATTGTTGTTTCATTCCACACACTCCAGGTCCTATCGCCCCTCGCATTATGGCCTCCCCCAGACTTCATTCTCATGTCTCAGCTCCTTGGAACAGTGGTTTGATCTTTGCTCGTTCTACTTTCTTGCTGCAGAGGACACTGTTGAATGTGATATCAAGCATCGGCAAGGGAGTCCTTCAGGAAATTTCATGGGAGTCTATTCCTTTTTGCAGGGTTTTTGTTAAAGAAAGGCTTGCTCTTGTTGCCTTCTTCTCCTGTCATTGCTCTCCCCATGTCAGCGATCCTCTATGGTGTTTAAGTTCTAGTCTCGGGCTCAGTCTTCCTGTTGGTGAGTTTTTTATAGTAGGCAGTCATTTAATTCTTGGTTGCAACTACTCCAGGTGGAAGGAAGGAGCCATAGGCACTCTTTCCTGTAGAAGTAAGGAAGACTGCAATTCTCTTCTATGAGAAGTTAGCATTCTCCACTCAACTCTTAATGAGTTTTTCTGTGGTTCTCAGGCTCAAAATTCGGAAGGTGCTGTTCAGAACCTCCATCTTAGTTTTTCAAGATTAGCTATTGACACTTGCATTCATAGGAAAGGAAATATGAACACGGCAAATGAGAATGCAGGGATTGCAGACTTGAAGAAAAACCTCAGGCGCTTGTATGAAATGATGGCCATAGGTATAATGGATAACAAAGCTCTGGTCCAAGAGGTGAAGGATATGGGTGAGGTGGTCAGCTATACCTCCTACCAGATAAGAAACCATGATTCTAGGATCAATGACATAGAATCCAACCTCAGATAAATGATGGGAAAACTGGACAGAATTCAAGAAGACCTTCAAAGTTTGGTTAGCATGAATCAAGCCAGCCAGGCCCGTGAAACCCCTGTTGCAGCCCAGCCCATGGAGGAGGAGTCGGTAGTCCAGCCACTGAAGCCCACAGCCTAATTTCTAAATGGTTTTCTTAGTTTATGTTTTTCTGTTTATTACCTAATTAGAAGTTTATCAGGGTATATACTACCATTGTCCATCGTATATATGTAAAAACCTTATGTGGAGTTCTTTGGTCTCCCCTCTAGACAAATTTTGGTTTTTTCCTTTTTGAACAACAAGAAATATCAGTTTCTGCATATTTTGTAATGTATGGTTGTGCATAGCCTGTTTAATACTACCCTCTTTTACTATTTCTGTTAAAAAAAAGAGTGTCTCTAACAATCTTGATGTCTCATGGGAATCTCAAAGAAGAAAACCAGGTAGTTTCATTACTAGGAATTCATATAAAACATAATTATGAAATTTACATCACATGGTCATTTATTTAAGCCAACCTAGCTTGCCACCTACCATAATAACCACTCATATCTAAAATTTATAAATAAATGATCATTTTTTAATATGAAACCTATACAAAAAAATTCTTATTAAATTACCCTTGAAAGGTGTAAAACAGGGTAAACAAAGGTGTAATGTGATGCTCTTAGTAATGTGAAAACCAAATAAATAGTACCAATCAAAGAAAACCAATAAAAATTTATATTGTATTCATATAAAGTAAATATATTTACATTATATGACTCTTTCCATATGATAGAATATCCCTAGGAGGCATGGCCAACATATCCTCCATCGTGAGCCCATTCCTCCATTTTCCAAGGAGCCATGAAAATATTGCCACTGCAAAATATTAATCGATAATTTAACAGGTAACCAATTGTTAGAGGCATTAACACTATTGTGGCATTTGGGAATTAATGGTCTTATGGAAATTGTGGATGAGGACTGGGAGGGTATAATTCTTGTTCAGGGTATGCCAGATAGGAATAATACTAAGGATTACGTTTGTTGTTTCCATCAGAATTTATTACATGGAACCAGCTAAAAGACGAGGAGGAAAAACAACTGCTTGTAGACAATGGATGCTTGGAGATATTGTGCTCGCCAAGGCCAAGGGATTTTCGGCATGGTCCGCTAAGGTACGCCAGTCTATTTTTCATCTCCATTTCTTTGCCCTTATTTGATGTATGTGATGCATGTTGTTGTTATCTTCATTTTTCACATCAAATTATATACTTCTTGTGCCCTGTTTTAATATCTGATTGCCATCCAAGGGTTTGTGTGAATGTTTACATATTTTCATACAGTTTCATTTCCACTACATCGATTGCAATGGCTATCGGCAATCTTTTTCGATTTTCCAATATCTACAGATATTTTCTTCTTAATCCTATAATTTCAAAATATGGTTGCTGCATGAGGGTTCTCTTAAACCCTCCATGAGAAATCAAACTCTATATCAAATATTAGTGTTTAAACCCAACCGATGGATGCAAGTTTGTGTTTTTTTGGTTTAAACCCAAGTGATGGATGCAAGTTTTTGTTTTTTAAGGTGGAAATTTCCTTCTGTCTAGCTCCAAGAGGATTACAGTTGGCCTGAATTTGTCAGGCCCACAAGTGGCCTGTTTTTACCAATACGGTGGCCCTTAAAAATCTAAATCAGTAATTACAACTATTTTTCATTTTCCTAAGTCCATACTCTTATGTCATAATCACCCAGGACTTGCACCTAGAATTTAACCTGACGAGTGGACTGATATTCCACTACTAAAATACAACAAAGTAGAAATGTCAAAAGAATTTGTTAACAGAAAAAAAATTTACAAGTATCAGATGAGATACACAACTAAATTTAGAAACCATCAAATATCAATTGATGGATCATCTCTGACTTCAAAATTCTGGATCATTTTGAAAAGATCTTAAAATGTATCAGTCAATTGACATCTCACAATCATTTCAATTCAATTTCACTTGAAAAATCGGTGCATCCTACATAACTAGCAGTAATCTTGGCAATGCTGAGAACCACCTTCAAAATACCTCTCTGTGCACTAGTTCTCTGGGAAGATGAGACCATCCACAGAAGCCAATCAAAATGATCATGACTTCCTTTACAATGATGGCATATAAGGCTGCGGCCTTAATATTCTAAATTAGTAATCACGTATCTCTGGTAGTAAGCATTCTATAAGGGAAGGGTAGTTGCACAGAAAATTGATTATAAAAATTTAGATAGATCCTGAAAAGTTCCTGGCTCTCACTGTAACTGTTCATTTATGTAGAAGTTTTCCTTACACGGACATGTAAGACATCTATTCATGGTGTTCCCGAAAGTACAGAACACACATATGACCCAAAGAAGTTGCATGATATGACTCAGCAAGATCATATATACTTGCAAAATTATCTAAAGTAAGGTCCTAAACAGAAAACATAGATCTCAATGTTGAGGCTGGACAATATCATAACAAAAAGGGAAAACCGCAATGAAATAAAAGAATACCTGTGCAATAGAATATTCACACAAACGTTTGAGGCCTTCTAAAATATATTGATCAACATCTCTCAGAAGGTTTTATGCAATATCTGTTGTCATCCCTACTGTACTAGTGTATATAAATCTGACACCAGTGCCCCATCAGAATCATCAAACATTCTTGGATAAAACATATTTGATTTCTAACATGTCATAATTTCTTTCATATTCAGCTTGAACTCTTTATAACAGGAATGAATCCTTTGTTATTGACATAAGAAACACATAGAAGAAACCATAATAATTACATCATCATTAGTTCAAATAATGCCAAGGTTATATTGGGAATTTCAATATCCTTTGCCTATTTCAATATACAATCTTTTTCATTAAATTTGAGGTACACTTGTTTCTTGAAACTCTTCAGGACTCTTGATACATAATGCTTCCTTTATGTGCCCATTAAAAAATTCTATGTCTTTAATGTTTTCCTTCCTCAAGGCTTGTATCTATTTTCTTGCTATTTTTCAGAATATTACACAAAGCTACAATTTTGGCATTGCCCTTTCTTTGGTTCCCAGCAAGGAAGATTATTTTAGGTTATCCTTTTATAGCATGGCTACCACTTTCCACATCCAATCAGAGGATATTGAGATTACCATGGCTTACATGTACTTTATTTTTCCTTTGTCAAGGCCTTGGTTCAATTTGAGACATGCTTTCTAGTGCCAACCTAACAAGGGACACAGTTACCTTGCTCAACTTGAAAGATGTCGCTTCTTTATGCACTTCTAGGATTGCTTGTCTAAGATGTGCCTCTTGGACATTATCATAATGATACCAGGAGCTTCAGAACATTAATACAAATTTTCAGGGGCATGGGAATGCAGTTATTGGAGTTTCCTCATTGGGAGTTTGTACAAGCTTCCTACTAAGTTGAGAATGCTTCAACCCAAAATTTGGTAGGTTATCTAATGATTTAATGTGCCCAACTCCACTGCTAAAATGTTAAATGACAATAGATTATAGGACCAAAATCCTAAAATAATCCTAGAATGAAACCCCTCTTCAATAATACACAAGCAAGTCACTCTTGGTGCCTTCTTTGGTTTGTTTGAGTGAACAACACTCCCTGTGATAGAGGTAGGACATGGATTCTAACTTTTAAGCTTGACTCCATGGTTGTGACTTGAGAGAGGTGGCTTGAGGGTAGAGTTTAGTGAGAAAGGAGGCTTTATATGGGTTTATAAACCATCTCTTGATCTTGATTCAGTCTTCCCTTCTCTTAACCTCTTCCAACTCAAATTTTATCGCACATGTCACTAGCTGATTGTGGCTTATTCTCATCATCAAACTGTAAGTTAAGGTTTCAATCCATCAATATGCACTTGGATGTTCTCTCTGTGGTAATACTACAACCCACTGACCTTTAGGGTTTGTATCCCATCAACGCATATTATAGGTTTTGTGTTCCACTCAACATCACAATGAACAAGAAGAGTTCTTCGCTCTTTGCCTAAAATGCTCCTTAGTTCATTTGTGAAGAGGAATAACGCTAGTTCTTCAACTCATGAATTTTGGGTTTCTTTACTAGAATCCCACTAAACATCCTCTCGGCTTGAATCCTCATAAATTTATTCACCATGCCTCTAAGTCACAATCATGGATGCAGGGGATTTCCTCTATGCTTTGGACTCAGTTCAATTTTTACTTCATATCATGCCCAAAGCCTCCAGATTGGCACTACAATTTGTTTGGATATATTTTGTGTCTTTGACCTCTGGTGTTTCTATAGGTAATCGATTTGATCCAGGAACCCAACAAAAATGCTTCACATACAGTGTATTTGCATCAAATTACAGATTGACACTTGGGACAGTCAAATAATCCCCAACCTTTCACTCAGACTCCTCGACAAACTCCAACTGTTCTTCAATTGGATTACAGTTTAGACTTCTTACCATAGCCTGCTAAACTTGGGCTTTGTCACACTTCATAACAAACATAAATGAATGAAAAATATTCCCATTTAACTAATATTGAATTGCACAAAAGAAAACATTTTACTTAACAAAATCAATGCTCATAACAATCTGTGAAATTCCATCCACTGGCTATGAAAGCATTTACAAAAACATTACAGAGTTCTGAAACATAATTGAAGAAAGGTAAACAAAGCAAAGAAATATTTATGTGTATCAGTGTCTCTTCCTCTCGATTATTTCTTGATTACATAAAAAATAATTCCAACAAACCAATCCCCCAAACATAATCAGCATAGGTTTTTATATGTAAATGAAGAGGTAACTCCTTCCAATGACAAAGTGCTTCCCTTTTCCAAAATTGAACAGGTTGATCGATCTCTACTCGAAAACTATTGGTATCTCTCCATCTTCTTCGACACTTGAATAAGTTGATTTCTGTGAGGGCATTGTATCCACATCTCCCAAATGATTAGAGAAATATCCTCAATCTCACTCCTTGGAAATATGCAATAATAACAAACAAACTATAAATAAACTAAATCTAAAACAAAATCAAGTTAACAAACTGAAAGAATAAAATTAAACTATAATCAAACTAAATTAAAATTAAATCAAATTACAATATAAAAAAAAAGAAAAAAAAAACTAATAAAATCTTCTGGCAAGTTAGGTAGTGATATCCTAGAAAATTTAATCAATAAAGAATAATGATCTCAATTCCTTCAGTGTAGCAGTCTCTAATGACTCATTGGTATTCTTTTGAATGTTTCATTTGTAATGTTTTGATGGCATAAAATATGTCTCCTTGAAATAAACAGCCTGAGCCGGCTCTTGCTTGGTTAACACTACAAATGCACCAATGTGGCAGTCCATTCTGTGAATCCATGTGTATTCCTTTGACATGTTGAATATCCATCTAATCTATGATGTTTTATTTTCTAGATCTGATCATTCTTTCCTTTGATCTATCATTCTTGCCTTTGATCTAGTATGATTCTATGGATTACATAACAAGATCACATGACTTAGAACATTGAACGTCGGGGTCACTCTTAGTTTATTCAATTTCTAGACCTTATGTATAAATAAAATCATTAGAAATATTTGCTTTGGATCTACCACTTAGGCCACCATATTTAACTCCTTTTGCAAAGATACATAAGAGAGGAGTAATCTTATGGCAATGATCTAGGCCTTCATAAATTTCTAGTTGTCAATGTGATAACTTTTCAATGATATAAGGAGTCAAGTACCAACTGACTATATATAAAACCCAAAACTTTGAATGAAGAATGATCTTGTTATATTTGACTTGATTTAGTGTTTTATGGAGCATCTTCTTTCCTCTCCATTTATACTCATTTTCAAGCTTAGAGCTTTGGAAACTCAGATGGCTCAAAATGGAAACAAATGTCAGTTATCCCCCTTTTTATCCAATATATTGTTTCTCTAAATTCAAATTTTTTATTTAGATTGCTGGATTTTAGTGTCTCTGACTTACTATTATTAAGCTTGGGACTTAATGTGACTTTTCCATCTCTTACTTTGATAACTGGAGTCCTACTTAGAACCACCAACATGGTGTTAAAAAAGAATCCAACAGTTGATTCATAAAAAGACAACATACGAAAAAAATCCAAGTGGTGACCAAGCCTGTATACATCCCTTCACAGCACCTGCTCACCATTGCCACTAGCAACCTTCGCTTTAAACATGGAAATATGATTCAAACCAACATCATACCCTTTTCCAACCTAGATGTATTCATGATGTGTTACATCACCACATGTAGTGTGCAATTAAAGCCAACAAATATATCCTCACTGATGTTTATCACTCTAGAAGCTTTACTCATGCCTCCACGAGCTAAAAACCACAAGCGATGAAACACATCTGGGTGGCCATAGTGCATCCTTATATTTAAAGGATTTACAAGTACACACTGCCCAATCACCACAAAACTTGTCTCTTGAGCAGACATGAACCAAGCAAGGGATGATACTGATCTTGTGAATACATTTTCACAAACTCCTAATATTGTAGGCTTTCGAAGACCATAAAATTTTGTGAACTCTTGCAACAAATTTCACATTTTGGGATCCTCTTCAAAGTAAGTTTCTTGATTCATATCAATCATCTTTAATGCATCACCCCTTGTGAAAATCAGAGCATGATTTTGATTCTCAGGTTTCCCTTCACCAAGTTTCCGTTATACCAAAATCCTGTCACCATCATGTGATAAGAAATTTGACATACCTACTTGCCCTGAATCCCAGCCTCTAGAGTGGAAACTCATATCATTTGTCAATATTTTCATACAAATTCCCAGCACTGCGCTTGACCCTTTATCCATATGAGGTACCCTTGTTTGCACCACCCATACTCTGTTGCCAACACATGGTGCCACCACTTATGGACCTTAGTCCATAAGTGGTTATTACCAGAACCGCTCTGTCACTGAAGGAGAAACACGGTACCCTAGGTAAAAAGGGAAAAAGAGAAGCTTCTCAAGGCTTATAGATGATAAGCCTCGAGATGTCCCTTATCCCTACTGTTGTGGATCTATTGAGCTC
Source organism: Pseudotsuga menziesii (assembly GCA_001517045.1). Lineage (NCBI taxonomy): Eukaryota > Viridiplantae > Streptophyta > Pinopsida > Pinales > Pinaceae > Pseudotsuga > Pseudotsuga menziesii. The sequence continues at coordinate 235,027 of LPNX010319055.1, read as the reverse complement.
GAGATCCCTAATCCTAGGATCTTGGAGGCCACCTCACCCACAAATCTCTCAACCTACCCTAACCATCTATCCTTATAAATACAAGCTTATGGCCATGGTTGAGGGGGAGAACTCTTAAGGCATTTTTATGTTGTTGGATTGATCACTTGGTTCATATCATTGGAGAGAATAGAGAGAGCTAGATTCAGAGCTTATGGGGATGAGAATGCTTGGTTTCATGGAGATGCATGTCAACACTAAGGCTTGGTTGTAAAATTCTTCATATTTATTTAATGCAAGTTGATTTATGTCCCGCATATATTGTTGATGTCTGATTTCATATATATGTTGTTAGATTCCTTAGTCACTAGCATAGATTAGTAGATTATATTTTGGTTGCTTTGATTTGTTTCATGTTGAGCTTATTGTAGGTACACAGGGTGACAATCAAAGCATTGTATTCCAGGTATCTACGGTGTCTAGGGATATTCTTCAACCTCTGTCTTCTATTTGTTCTGGATCTTAACCATTCAGACCAATGGAACACCTTGATGTCCACAGGAGGTGAAATATTCTAGCTAACAAATCTGCCGACTCCACTGGGGAATGAAGTTGTGTATCAGTCATTCTGATCTTCCTAAGTCTGCAACTCTTGTCCAGATCTAGGCTCCTTCTTCAACTCGCTTCAGTCAGATCTACTCTCTGACTGACTCCGTTTGGGTTTGAAACCTCTAGATCTGTTCAGATCTAAGTCATTTCAGTCTTTTATGCTCTTTTTCCATACTCAATTCAATAGTATTTTCCTCGATCTAGCCTTTTTCTGACTGGATCCTTCGTTCTTCTTGTGTTTTGGTCATCTATAGGGAACCATGCCTATGTTGTGTATGAGAAGTGGTGCCACCGCCTGAACAAAGTGAATAGTACGCGATGCCACCACCTATAACCTGTTGACAAGAAGTGCTGCTGTCTAGGAAATGCTCTGTCAACACTTGAGAAGCGTGGTGCCAGTTAGGCATCATTCCAAATCCCTTTTTCCTTATTTTTCTTTGCAAAAATTTAGATTTTGATTGCTTTCAGTTCTACTAGTCACACTTGTGTTACTGAATTTGATTCTTCTGGTTTGAGTTTTTATGGTTTAAGATTGATTTGAGTGGGATATCAAAAGTTTGATTAAGTCTTTTGATTGTTCATCCGCTTCTACGCTTGTTGGTTGTGTTTACGAAAGGATTTATTGCTATCTGAAAAGCTTAGGGTGTTATTTAAAAATCTCTTTTTGTTTCTACTACATAGACTAAAAGAAGAACACTAGATTAGCTTCTAGGTTTCATTTCTTATTTGTATAGTAAACTTCTTTTTCCTTCCTTTAAAAAATAATTTTTTTTACTAATACTAGGATATCATCATTGAGCATTGGACATTGGTTTTCTGATTGGATTTACAAGATTTTAGAACCTTTATGGTCTTTTGTCTCATGCATTTAGAGCTATCTCGATCAAAATTAAAAAAAATGGTAGTTTTAAGTTATATTTGCTTATGTTTGAGAAATTTGAAAAAATAGAGTGCATTTGCATATAGGTGTGCTTCTTGTTTTTATTTTAGGAAAATAGATTCTTCCTTCTCATTTGCTTTCAGAAAGAAGAAATCAGTTTGGAAAAGTGTTTGCTTGTATTTGTTTGATGTTCATGACTGTTGTGTGGAAGTATTTTTGGTTTTTGAAACAAAAGGAAAACACTCTCTTTCCCTCCCGTAAGTAGGCATATTGAACGGTAAAGTGAACACTTTGCACTAGCATACTACATGGTTTTCATTTTCTATCAAAACATCATTCATTCACCTAATCATACAAGTTAAAATTAACGGTAGTTGTAGGTTAAAATTTACGTAGTAACTTGAGTGGTAGATTAGAGACGTGTTCGAGCGTCGTTAAGCGTAGGAGCTATCATTATTTGTCAGCATTACATTCTGGGACTCGCGCAATTTTTCCACGTACCATCGGTATATCAAACGGCCTTTCACGTACCCTTGAGGTATATAGAAAGGTACTTCAGGTAATCGATTGTATATCGAAAGGCCCCTTGTGTACGATTATCCATTAGACAACACTACTACCCATTCGATCTCCCATGTACCTTGAGTATATCGAGAGACCCCACTAGGGTACCTTATCTATCTGAGAAAATCCCTTTGGCCATCTTGTTTGGAGCCATACACCGATAACAACATTTGGGGAGATTACTACGCACATACCCTCGAGGTATATCATGAGTGGCGCCTTCTTGACAATCCTAGTGAGAGACCTGACTTTTGAACTCCTCCTATCATTTTAAGTGTGCTTTCTTTGACCTATAGCTTGTGTAGGGAATTTATTTTTAGTGTGTTTTCTATATTTTCAGACCCTAGGTTAGTTAGGAACTATACAAATTGGCTGAGTTAAGACAGTCCAGAAGAGTACGGGTCTTGCCACCTGATTTTATTCCTAGTTCAAGAGAAAATCCTATGGAAGCTATTGACCGAGGAGCTGCTACCACCTCCCAAGTGGGAGATAATGTGGTTGTGGAAAGTGGAGTACCATAGTATTCACACTCACCTCCCTTGGTCCAACATCCTTCTCGAGGAGATTCCTCATTCCATTCTCCCATGGAAGGACGTGTTGATGATACTGCTCGCCCGAATTTCTGTCCCAATACTTCATTTTGGGAAACCCCTGTAGGTCAGGCCATTGATTCATTTGGCACCCGTGGAATCTCTTCTGAAATTGAAGAAGAACATAGGAAATATCGTTCTACCATTCTCTGTGCAAAGGATATTGATAAGCAAATCAATGAAATTTTAGGCCCAACACTACCAAGGTCCACATCTATTCCTAGGGAATATAGTTCACTTGCCAAATCTAAGAGACCCATTGAACCGATTATAGATCATCCATTGACACCCCGCAACCCAGGTCAAGATACCACCCCTACCACCTCTCATGTTATGTCTATACCTAATCTTCCCAAGTCTTCTATACCTAAGATTCAATCTTCAATTCCTGTTTCGTCTACACCTTCTAGTGCCGGGGGGAAACCCCCGGCACGGCCTACATTACCTGACAACGAAATTTTTACTAGTCAAGGGCAGACCTCTAACACAGAACCATCTATAGCTTATGTCCCTCCCATCCATTCTAATGTGGTTAATCCCCCATCCAATTTAGTTCAACCCTCCAGGGCCCAACTTGTAACCATTCAATCTTCTGGAGGTTATGGTTATCAAATACCAGTAGGTAATATTAATCATCCACCCAATCCTACAGGAATTCCATACCCTAGTAATACTTTTACGCCATGGGGGAAACCCAACTTGTATTAAATGCTAGCTATGGGGGGGATACCTATACATACTGCGGGAGGTGTCGGAGGACCCCCTTATGGACGTCCTCCCCATGGGGGGCCTAATGGTCCTGGAGGATTTGGAAACTTTCCTCCTTATGGTCCTGGTGGCCCTAGTGGTCCTGGGGGACCTGGTGGATTTCCTCGTTCTGGCCCTAGAGGTTCTGGAGGCCCTCCTCCTAGTGGTTTCAGTGGCTTTGGAGGTTTACCTCCTTCTGGTGGCCCCGGAGGGTCTGGTGGTCTGCCCCCTGGTGTTCCTGGTGGTCCTAGTGGTCCCGATGGTCCTAGTGATCCCGGTGGCCCTAGTGGTCCTAGCAATCCTGATCCAGGAAATCAACCCCTTGCGAGTGGATTTTCTAGTAGTTCTTCATCATGGCAACTTGTTTATCAGTCCACTTATGGTCCTACTAGTAATTACATGCCATATCAATATTACCAGTATGTTCATCCCAACCAACAGTTACCTTTCCTAGCAAGTTTGGACTTACCTGATCTGTCCAAGTTGATTAATGACCCCATTGGACACAATCCCTCATGGCCCCCTATTCTGCTAAAGTTACGATCGGACATCCCAAAATTTGATGGGAAACAAGGAGACGATCCGAAGAACCATGTGATGACATTCCATTTGTGGTGTTCTTCAAATTCCCTCATGGATGACTCCATTCGGTTACGACTCTTTCAATGAACTTTGACTGATACGGCTACGAAGTGGTACATTGAACTCCAACAACATTCGTTTGTGGATTTTGGCTCACTACCAACCTTGTTTCTTACACACTTTCAGCTCCCTATTCGTTATGAAATGGGTACTGATCTTTTAACCTCTCTATGATAGAACACCTCCACCCACATATCTGATCATATTCATGAGTGGAGAAGACGAAGAAGGCTTATTAAGGCCCCTATTCCAAATCAGTTACTAGCTGATTGGTTCACCAAATCCTTGTTGCCTCCTATTTCTCAAGATGTGGCTATGGGCGGTGTCGTTACTGAAGAGCAGTCTATTAGTCCTTTCGACGAGCCCATTATTGAGATCATGAGCACGGATGAGTCCATTTGGGAGGATCACCATCATAGATCCATGTTCCTCCCCAATACCAATTCGGTTAACCATGATTTTGCATCCTTGTTTCCTATTGATATTGTCAACGTTCCCCAAAGTCCTATATTGTTGCAACATATAGATTCTGAAGGAAACCTTTGCAACATTACTCAGATGAACCCAATTGACATATCAGCTAAGCCTGATGTTATTGAGCATGTTCATGTTGGGAAGAACTACTCCGCAGATGAATCTGAAGCCTATAAGGCACATTTTAAAGAATTCCATGATATTTTTTCCTGGTCCTACGAAGAGATGCTGGGGATCAACCCTTCCATCATGGTCCATGAGATTAAAACTTATCCCTCGGCCAAACCTGTCAGGCAAAAACTTAGGAAAGTCCATCCTCGGAAGGCCGTAGCTATAAAAACTAAAATTGAGAAGCTTCTGAAAGCTGGGTTTATTTATCCTGTACCCCTAATGGAATGGGTATCGAACATTGTCCCTGTCAATAAAAAGTAGGGCACCATTAGAGTCTGTATCGAATTTAGGGATATGAATAAAGCTTGTCCCAAGGACAACTTTCCTACCCCGCATATTGATCAGATTATTGACAACTATGATGGAAGTGTCATGTTTTCATTCATGGATGGATTCTCCGGCTATAATCAGGTTGAGATATTACCCTCTGATCAGCATAAGACGACATTTATTTTCCCATGGGGAACCTTTGCATATAAGAAGTTACCGTTTGGCTTAAAAAATGTTGGAGCTATGTTCTAGCGTGTGATGTCCTATGTGTTTCACGATGTCAAACACATTGTTGAACCGTACCTTGAGGACCTCCCTAATCATTCACAGTGACGGGAGGACCACCCTAGTCATCTTAGAGAGATATTCCTGAGATGTCATCATTATAATATACAACTCAACCCGCATAAATGTGTTTTTTGCGTTGAGATGGGACATCTACTAGGTTTTGTGTTATCCAAAGATGGCATCTAGATAGATCCTTTAAAAATTGCCACCATTCTTGATCTACCAGCCCCAACTAATCTCTTTGAACTCCAAATTTTGCAGGGGAAGGCAAAATTTCTTCGTCGTTTCGTGTGCAATTTTGCAGAGAGAATGCACGGTTATATGAATCTCCTTAAGAAGAACACTCCATTCTTCTGGGATGACCAAGCCCAACGCGAATTTGATAATCTTAAGCATGCTCTAACTCATTCAACCATGATACACCCCCCTGATTATTCAAAGGACTTTCTCTTGTATATTGCTAACTCTGCTACTACCATCCCTATGGTTTTAGCGCAGGACAATCTCCACGGTTAGGAGCACGTGATTTATTACGCCAATAAGAATATCCTAGATTCTAAAACCCATTATTCATATGTGGAAAAGTTAGCATTAGCCACGGTCACTGCTATACAAAAATTTCATTGTTATATTATGCTCCTCACTACCACCATATTGGTAGACCAGAACCTGATGTACTACATCCTGACTCATCAGGTGTTCGGGGGAAAGGACTCCTGTTGGATAATTAACCTTCAGGAGTTCGATATAGAGTTTACCAAGGCTACATCAAAGAAATCCTTGGTATTTGGAGAGCTTATGTGTGATATTCCCTGTGCTTCAATGGAGTCTGAGCCCAGTGATTCATTTCTGGATGAATTCCTGTTCTTGATAAGCACTACTAATCCTTGGTATGGAGATTTGCTTATATATCTCCAGACACAACGTTTTCAGCCACATTTATCCTGCGATGATCGCCGCCGTATCCATCACCACGTGAAATACTATCTCATCCTGAATGATACTTTGTATAGACATGGGATTAACTCTATCCTCCGGCGATGCCTCACTCATGAGGAGGCTGAACTTGTGTTGAATGATTTCCATTCTGGAGCATGTGGCGGTCATTTATCTGGGATGGCTATAGCCCAAAAATCCTTCATGCTAGATATTTTTAGGATTTGATCTTCAAAGATTGTCATGAGGCTGTTAAGAATTGCCCACCTTGTCAACACTTCTATCCTAAAAAGCGCACCCATCCTGCTACGCTACACCCCATCATTGCCATTGGCCCATTCACCAAATGGGGGATTGACTTCATGCATTGTAAGCCTACCTCAGTTGGGGGGCATGGTTACATCATCGTAGCCATGGATTATTTTACTAAATGGGATGAGGCCATGCCTATATATGCAGAAGATGGTAAAACTACCGCCCTCTTCTTGTTCAATCATATCATAGCTAGATTTGGAGTTCCGCAGTCCATCGTTACTGATCACGGATCCCATTTCTGTAATTAGATGATGGAGGAAATGAGTGCCAGGATATGGTTTCACCATGAAAACTCTACGCCATATTATCCACAAGCTAATGGTCAGGTAGAGGCCATTAACAAATTTTTGAAAACTATGCTTCGTCAGATGGTTGGAGATCATAAATCCAATTGGCACCATGTTTTTTTCTCCACCCTTTGGGCTTATCGAACTTCTGTGAAAAGAGCTACTGGTTTCACGCCATTCCAGCTTGTCTATGGACTTGAAGCTATATTCCCCATACAATGTAAGATTCCATCTTTACAACTTGCCGTCGAACTTCTCCCAGACACTTCCGTGGAGGAAGAAACATTTTTATACCTGAATAACCTTGATGAGACTCATAGAGATCCTACCTTGGCTAATGAGGTGCATAAGAAATACGTCAAGGAACATTATGATAAATCCATCCAGCCTTGTGTCTTTAACGAGGGTGACCTAGTCTTGACTTATGACCAAAGATACAACAAACTAGGGAAGGGTAAGTTCGAATCCATGTGGTACAGACCTTTCATTATTTCGAAGGTGTTATAGAAAGGAGCTTACGAGCTTGTTGATTATGATGGGATCCCTTTGGGGAAACCTCACAATGGGTTGTACCTAAAAATGTACTATGCCTAGGTTTTCTTGGGTAGTATCTTGTATATATGTATATTGATTGGATTTCAGTGTGCTTTTAGTATTTTCAAGATGGTTTTGAGCTTCGTTTCCACATATGTTTATACCATGTTTTCGTCATGTAGATGGATTTCTATGGTTTCGCTAATGGTTCTTTTTGCCACACCTTGAATCTCGCCTCAGCTGCTTGGGTTCTCTATTCCCTAGATGAATATTTGGTCAGTTCAGGAGTGGTTTGTATAGGTCCCACTACTAATAACATCACCGAGTATGAAGCAGTCATTGATATTCTGACTGAAGCTGCCTCCTAGGATGTTCGTGATCTAGTAGTCTTGATGGACTCGCAGCTCATGGTTTTCCATTTGAACCATGTCTACACCATTAGGAACCCGGTACTCCTCCACCTATTCCAAAGAGTGTGTTTGTTAGAAAGATCATTCGAAACTATTATTTACAGGCGTATCCCTAGGGAACATAATGTAGTCACTGATTCATCATCTAACTACATCCTAGACTGGCATATTGCCCATTCATGACAGTAAATAAAACATGGTCCATTGTAAATAAACATTTAGAGACATGTAAAACTCATATAAAATGCATTTTCCATTTGAAACATTTAAACACCGTGTAAAAGTCTGTATATATATATATATATATATATATATATATATATATATATATATATATATATATATACAAAAAAGTTTACAAAATAGGTCCCGAGACCTCCTCTGAAGCATGTAGGATTTCAGGAAAAATCATCATATAAAATCCTAAAGCTATTAGATTTTAGTACATATCTCATACACTGGTGGTGCTCGTGATAGCACATCACTTCTCGAGCTACCCTACGCAGTAGCCTACTGAATCGACCCAGTACTCCTGCTGTGTATCTCTGATATCTCATCGGGAGGTCATCTATGTCAACATCTGGGATGTCCAAAGTCAACCTCTCTAGGTTCTCCTCCAGATCCCCAGTGATATCATCACCCTTTAGTATAAAGTGAGCTCCTGCTCGCCTATTCAATGGAGATGCTCCTCCAAGTCACGTTGCTCCAACATCTACACGAGAATATACAGGTCTCGTCACTTAACATAAAAAATATAAAACATAAAAAACATAAAAACATTTCATCCATTTTAGGGTTTCTTGCTTCTTACCGATGTCACCCCACTATCCACCAGGTGGGAGTGCTAGGTCAGGATCTCCTGTGAAGTCCGTGCCTGCGTAAGCATAGTCCTCAACAATAAGGATCTAATCCCATAGCCATATAAAGAACAGATCACCAAACTTCACCCTTTCCCTACCCGCTCCTGTGTGAACCATGACCTGGACCCACCTCAGCATATGGAGGTCCCGTGCTCTCAAAATTCGAAAGGTCATATGTGGCCTCATCTGTGGAACCCGCTCAAAGAAGAAGCAGGCTAATATGGAACCAAAGTTGAACCGCTTCAGCTCTCCTTGCCGACACTTAGTCGACTGATCCTTGAATATTGGAAGCATTGATTCTGTCTAGTTGAGCACCATCGGTGCCATAGCCTCTATGGCATATAGCATGTGTGCCCTGGAATCCTGGTGCACACCGTGACTTTTGGCCACCCTCTACATGGTAAACAAGACAGTTTGTAGAGCCCTATCTGTCACTGCCTTGATGGGGATCTTCTTCTTCGATGTACCTGTTCTTGGTGTACAGTGTCGATCTATAAGCTCTCTGGTAGTAATGTCCCCGCCACGGGAACCTATCAATGAGATAGGGGCACCCCATCTCGGTAGACTAGTCAGGAAGAAGATATCCTCTTCCTCCACTATAAGTATGTGTGCCCCCATCTCAAAGTACTACTTCTCTGGATTCCACATTTGCAGTATGTGTTCCAGTAGCTGTTCGTGCGACACCATGCTTGGGGTCTGGAAGAACTTCAAAATCCCACAGTCCCATAATGCTGCAATACAACTCACATTTATCTCAACAGCAGCATCCTCATTTTCATGAGTTCTTTCCTTCCATATCACCATGTTTTGAGCAATCTATACCTCCCAAAAACCACAATGGTATGCATTAAAATCATTCTTAAATCATTGTAAATAAAGATAATGAATTTATATAACCCATACCATTAGTTTAACTTATCCAAGGTCGGCACTACCTGTGCACCGTTGGATACAAGCGGTGGCACCACCTGTCCACTGTAATGTTGGTGCGGTTCTAGTGTGGAACCGCGTATCCCGCAAGGGGTAGCCACGGTGCCTGCATTTTGAGTTTTAGGGCTCGCCATATGGGCCCAAAACCCCACCAAACCTCAAAATAGATGCTATGAAATGAAAGATAAGGGTCTTAGCTATTACCTGCAACTGACAATGCTGAAAATGGACGGTGGAAGCTCCCGGTATCAGCTGTGGAAGATCTGGCTAAGAAAATGCTCCAAGTGCTCTCTGCTAGAGGTAAATAGCGAATTGGTTTGATTTTTTACTATTTACTTTACTTATATAGGCATTTTTGGGTCTGACTCGCTATATTTTTGATGTAAAATCATATTTTGGTCAAAATTTATCTGGCATAATCCCTAATGCTAGTTGTAAATGCATTTAGCACTTGTTTCTAACACTATTGCAGGATAGGAGAACTCTAGCAAGAATCTTTGAAATTTTGTTTATGGATTTTTTGTACTCTCATAAAATGGAAAAGGTCGATGAGCGTTTATTACGACACTTTGATCATGCTCTCTAAACCTAGTATCAAAGGTCCGAGTCCATTTCCAAATCTTTCCAGGCTCGTAAAATTTGACATTGTGCAAAGAAACAGCATGGAGTCTTCTTTTCACATCTTTTTCAGACTCCTTAAAACATGAAAAGATCATCAAGTCCGTTTTCAAATCTTTCCAGGCTCGTAAAAAGTGACATTGTGTAAAGAAACCTCATGGAGTCCTCTTTAAACTCTTTTTAGGGTCCTTAAATATGAAAAGATTGTTGAGTACTTGTCTCCTTCATACTCATAAAAGTATTTGAAGAGTCATCCTTCCGACGGTAGGTTATCTCTTTTTCGGTTCGGATAGGACTATTTACGAAAAAGGAACACTCCAGCCAATCATGACTAGAAGAGTTCTCTAAGGTATGATTTTATACTTTTTCAAGCCTTAGAGACTAAATCATATGAAAAAGGACCCTTTGGAGTCTTCTTCCGTATTCGTTCAGACTCTCTAATCATGAACGATACCGAGTTTTATTTTAGTGGACTCGTTAAATTAAACATTAAGAGACCCGTTTTGGGATTGAACCCCTCCTCTCTTAGGTTCGTAAAACATATGAGTCTGGACTTGTATTCTGACAAGCTATACCGAGTGTTTGTTACCCTCTTTGAACTCATAAAACCAAAAAGAGGAACTCATTGATCATGATGGGGGAAATGGGAAGGGAATCATTTTGCAAATAATGGCAGTCGTTTGTCGTTACCTTTGAACATGGCACTTGTCTGCAAAATCATGTCAGTCAATTGGGTATTCAACTGATCTCTGTGACGATCCACTTTCATGATTCATGTCACTTCTTTGAGTCTTTCAAAAGAATGCATTGTCCACTGTCGCATTGTGTGTTTGTCCCATCTAGTCATGCTGCCAAGTCTTTTTTCGTGCCACCGGATGTTCAAAGGGGATCTGAAGAAGTGTCACCTCTGTAGTCCACACAATATTTGTGTTAGTATATTTGAGTCATTCATATGGTTACTACATGCACATCATTCCAGAACTATGTTCCTAGTTTCATGTCGTCGATGTGGGACTCATCATGGCCCTCCTTCAATGAGACTTTTCTCATCGACATCATCTAATCATCCAGGAAATAGTCATAGAAACAATGTTTAGTACCTTGAGATCTGTATGCCTTAATGAAAGATTCTCTCTCTCTCGACATAGGTTCACATCATTGACCTTTGATCGATAGAATCGACTGGGTGTTCAACATCAGGACATCTATTCACACTCAGTAGATTGTACTACAGTACCTTGGGAATCATTGAAATTAATGGTGATCTCCCTCACACTTGTTAACGGTTCACATCATTGGCCGGTAATCAAGTGGTTTCTACCATGTTCGCCTTCATATAATTGTAATCACATGGATAGAATCATACTTTGTGGAAGACGAGATGAAGACCCTGGGTATTTGTTTAAAGTGCTCATTGCTTTTCCCTAAGTTACGATGGATTTTTGTATATCTAGCATGGATCCACATTTGTATGGTCATGGCTATGCTCAAATTTGCTTATGTATGACATAGAGACATAGATCTACATTGTATGTCTGGTATCTATGTCCAAGTTTGAGTCCTCCATCACATGGATCTACGTTGTATTCTAGTAGCCATGCTTGTTTATTCCTCTCATGGATCTACCTTGTATTGGTCTGCAACCATGAGTTTGGTTACTTGTGTCTATGAGTCAACATACTGATGTACTACAGATGCCTACTTGACGACTTGCTCTGATCAAGCCAACATTTTCACCTCATGGAAATGACTTCTTCTCTCAAAGATCTTGTTTATCGTATCCCTCTAAGACTCATGCTTTGGGGGGAATCCCACCAAAATCCTGCCACCATCATGTGATAAGACATTTGACATACCTACTTGCCCTAAATCCCATCCTCTAGAGTGGAAACTCATATCATTTGTCAATATTTTCATACAAATTCCCAGCACCATGCTTGACCCTTTATCCATACGCGGTACCCTTGTTCGTACCGCCCATACTCTATTTCCCACACACAGTGCCACCGCTTATGGCCCTTAGTCCATAAGCGGTTATTACCAGAACCATTCTATCACTGAAGGAGAAATGCGGTACCCTGGCTAAAAAAGGGAAAAAGAGAAGCTTCTTGAGGCTTCTAGGTGATAAGCCTCGAGATATCCCTTATCCCTATTGTTGTGGGTATGTTGAGCTTGAGATCCCCCATCCTAGGATCTTGGAGGCCACCTCACCCACAAATATCTCAACCTACCCTCTCCATCTAGCCTTATAAATACAAGCTTATGGACATGGTTGAGGGGGAGAACTCTTAAGGCATTGTTATGCTATTGGATTGATCACTTGGTCCATATCATTGGAGAGCATAGAGAGAGCTAGAGTTAGAGCTTATGGGGATGAGAATGCTTGGATTCATGGAGATGCATGTCAACACTAAGGCTTGGTTGTAAACTTCTTCATATTTCTTTAATGCAAGTTGATTTATGTCCCACACATATTGTTGATGTTTGATTTCATATATATTTTGTTAGATTCCTTAGTCACCAGCATAGATTAGTAGATTATATTCTGGTTGCTTTGATGTGTTTCGTGTTGATCTTATTGCAGGTACACAGGGTGACTATCAAAGCATTGTATTCCAGGTATCTACGGCGTCTAGGGAGAGTCTTCAACCTTTGTCTTCTATTTGTTCTAGATCTGAACCATTCAGACCAGTGGAACACCTTGCTGTCCACATGAGGTGAAATATTCCAGCAAACAGTTTCACTAGACCGGGGAACCTCACCTTGTAGACCTCCACCTCCTTTTGTATTTCTATAGAGTAATACTCTACTTCTCTCCCATTTATGACCATATCAACATAGGCAATCTGAAGAGCTTCATAGTTCTTCATCAAATACAAGATATCGTTAGCATGATTATCTTTCCTAGCCTTTTGAGCACCATAAATCTGACAGGTGACAACATAAGTAAATTTCATGAGAGCTTTGGCATATTCATTGCTTTCAAGTAGAATATCCACTCCACATATTTCAATGTTCAGGTGTGATATTGAAGGAAAATCCCAATTGTGATTTTCACCTTCCCTAGGTCTCGATGCTGTAGAAGCAAGTGCTTGACAGCCTCTCTGAATGGACATCTCTGATGCTAAATCAAGAAAAGCCATAATTTTGAGATCCTTGTAATAGTACATCATCCCCCTTACCATACAATCCAATGTATGTCCTCTATATGAAGCCCACAACCTAAGTTCCACCACTTTATCAGTCCATATTTCTTCAAGATTTTTCAATCCTTGACCACACTTCTTCTCAATGAAATTCAACCAATCATCAGGATATATCTTCTGGAGATAGAATATGATTGAAACACCATCTTCATTCTTAGTATGAAGTTGTTCTCTATTTTACATAACATCTTCATCATAGTAAGAAGTCAAAACACTAAATGACATCATCTTCTCAACCTACATAGCACGGGGCATGTTCATGAAGAGAGAATTGCTAAAGAAAGCAATGTTGTGCCTTGCTTCCAAATTTTTTGGAACATGATGCATAGAATTCCTTATGGTTATAATGGTCTGCAGTCGTCTTAATTGTCGATAAAAGAGATGGTTTTCTATATTAGGTAATTCTGAAGTGTCCTCAAACAATATCTTGTTACCAGTCCTTATAGTAACCAGTCCATCTTGCCTTAATTATGCAATACTCCGCCTTTATTTAGGAAACTATCTTACAACAATGTCATAGAGATTTTGCAAGGCATCAACTACAATTTGATAGCCCTTGTCAGGTTGTTTGGTCAAAATACCATTGACCAGTGATATTAATTTCGAATTAATTTCAGGCAGTTCACTCATTCTGTATTTGACTGTAAAATTTCCCATCCACAATGACTCATCAATTTCCTTAAACAAGTTGACAAGAATGGAGTGTTCTTTACTATTTTCCTTGTCAATTTTTTGGAGCAAATATTTGATAGTGTCATATGCTTCTATCACTGCATAGTAATGGTATTCATTCTTGCATATCTTTAACCATAGTTCCTTTTCACTTCCCTCCAATTTAGTAGCTTGATTTAGGGAAAGTAACAGCTCATTACACAGTAGTAAACATGGCCATCGAATGACATGTTCATTCCGAGAGCTTGGAGCAACCTTCAACAATTCAACCTCCAAGTCACTGAAAATATCCTCTTCCTTAAATGTTCTCACTATTTCATTCAATATAATAGCAAACCTAGCTGCTGCAACCCTAGTAGAATAATTTTTTTAATATACACCAAATCCATACCTTAGTTGCAAATGCCTGACAGTATCCCTTACTTTAGGTTTCAAATCCCCCTTGACTTCAAATGGTAATTATTCTAGAATTAAATGGAACTGGATTGCACTAGCAAAGAATTGGAATCGTAGCCTCAATTGTCTAAACCACCACGTCAAGACATGAAAAATTGTCCAATTACTTTTCTCAACAAATTTTCTTACCCAAGGAAGAACAAATAGAAGCAATGTCAAAAGCTCAGGCATGATGAAAACTAGGGAAATTTTCAAATAGTTTACCAATATTTTGTTCACCTCCCTTGACCATCTCAAATCATGATTTGTTTGAGCCCACCTATAACTATAAAAAACAGCAAAGACAATGGTCCATACCAATGCCACAATGCTTTTTAGTACCATCCTTGTTCCAATTAGTAGATTCTTTTTTGACACTAAACTATACTGCATGCCAACATCAAGCAAAGATTGCCAAAAACAAAGGCCTACCCATGTAATGAAGAAACTAAGGACATGTGCTTGTGTGTCTCTATGTCTCAATTCTATCCAAGGAGTTCCTGACCCTTGAGATGCCAGAATAATAGCGGCATGAAGGAATAGAATGTACATAATCCAAAGACGATCAAAGCCACGAAAAATGTTCCAAAAGGAATGTTGTTCTACAAATCCCATCTTCCCCACTTGGTGTTTCTGTAATATTTTCCTATTTCTCTTGGTATCCCAATCCTTATAACTTTGATCCCATTTAGCTGATTGAAAAAAATTACTCGCCATCTTGAGAGGCCATCCTAGTTCTTCAAAGCATCTGCTGCTCCAAAAGTATTCATTAATATCATCATAATTTCTCCAAGAAGAATGAGGATCCTTCCCATCATCACTACACTTTGCTTCCTTTTTTACAGTGGTGTAACAACCTTGTGAAAAAAGGAATTTTCTCCAATATGTGCAGGAAATGCTATTTGTCCAGTATTATTCTCTAAGATGCTATTTAGCTCTAAAGCCATATGATGGAAAATATAGCACGAACACTCTGGTAAGAATCTCAAATTGGTAGCTTCACCCCAAATCAGAAGATACAAATATGTATACAGCAATTCCTTCCCACACATTTCATGTTTCTCTCTTACGATCTTTGATGTCAATATGGGATTTCCAGCCTAGATATGCACACCAACTCGAGTAATTCTTCAGGATTTTCTTTCATAGATTTCGAATAGTGATTGTGATGGAAATATGTGGCTGTTGTAGTTGCATCAGCTCATGCAACTCCAAGTTGCATCCTCCACTGATTTTATATATTAGCGACCACATTAATATGGAGTAGGGTAGAGAGAGGTTGAGGTTACTGTGATCAGGAGTTAGAATGACATACCTATCTAAAACATAATTGATAAAAACAAGTATGTGTGACATACCTTGCCTTATGTCATTTATGATTTTTAAGAAGTTCATTTCATTGCGTGGAGGATTTTGCATGTTTTTTTATGAAGGTTGTGATCATCCACATATGTGGGAGGATATTATTATTGTTGTATTTGAATGTGTACTAGAGTGGGCTCATGTGTGACATCCATAGGAATTCATTTTTGTAGCCTTCTGCAAGTTAATAGTCTTTAACAATTATCTCCAATAGTAGTAGATACCTGTAGCATTACACTTTTATAGCTTTTGTCTTCTGTAGATAGTTGTAGCTCCAACTTCTGTAATGTTCCTTGCTTATAGTTTCCCGTAGTGTTCTAATTCTATAGTCATCCTCCTTTGTAGATTTTATTTGTTTTTAATCTAGTAGGAAGTCTCTACTGTAGATACCTGTAGATGTCGATTCTTGTATAAAAGTATTAACAATATTAATGAACGCAATCTCTTGTAGGTATATATGGTTGAGTTACAAAGGTCAATGGAAGTGATATGATGTCAATGCATGAAGAAGGATATATGTATGGAGCACAAGGTAAATTCATGAGGAATAATGTGAGAGTATGGATTGGATAATTCAAATGTAAATGGAATAGTAGTAAGAGTGTGAATGTGCATGGAATAAGTGAATTTGTGAATGCATGAATGAGCGTGAACCTCCATTTGCAGCTGTAGCTTGTTAAAACTGTATTTTCGATGATCTTTGTACTTCTAAGATGTGTACTCGAATTCCATGTATTTGTATTGAGTGGTCTTAAATACTATGTTTTCTTGTATGATTGATATGTAAGGATATTCTATCTATGGAACTTTGGATGTACTTTCTCTGATTCTTATCATGCTAGTTATGCAGGCATATGTGATATTTGAAGTGTATACTCTATCTCTTGATAACTTGTTATTTTTCCTATAAAATTTAGACTCTATTTATTTTTTAGTGTTGATCTGATGTGCCCAGGAGAAACACAGGGAGGACAACAGAGTAAATTGAATTTTTATATGTGAATGCACATATATACAGGATATGTATTTAATACTGAGAAATACACTCACATTAACCCAGGAATATATTTGGCAATTTGCAATTTTTATTGCATGTAACAATAGTACAAATAGATGTTTAAAATAAGATTTCAAGTGTACCATCAAGTCTGAGATTGGTTGTTTGTTACAGCTTCCTAGTACAATGATTTATTATACAGAGCCTCAAATACAAGTGAATAAACAAAGACAAGTCTGTGAGTAGAAGAGAATAACCAAAATTGTACACATGTTGCACAGTCATGTGTTATTATTATAAATACAATACAAAACTGTGGGGAGGAATTGCACATGCGGTGTATAGTAACTATAGTTATTTGTATTATTACATATACAGTGCAAAATTGTGGCTAGAATTATCAAAATTTCCCAAGTCTACAATAAAAAAATAAAGTGGGTGAGAGATCTATTTAGTCTTAGACTAAGTCATCCAACAGAGATAAGGATAAATTTCAAAGTTTACTAGAGTACAAAATATAAATGATAGATATAATATAGGTTCACTCATATTACTAGACTAAGTCTCATCAATTCATCCCTGCTTAGAGGAAATCATCCCCAATTTCCGCTGAAGATAGGGGAGTTGCTTCCTATATGTTGATTACAACAACCATTAACCCTGAGTTGGCAACATGCCTTTGTAGCACACCAAGTAGGTAGTGATGTGACACTGCCTAGTGGATCCAGTGTGGACATCAAAAAGAATATCTTCAGGAAAAGGAAGCTGAAAATATAGAATTGTGACCTCTAGATGTGTGACTGGACACATCCTTTAAATGAGGTGGTTCATATCACTTCCAATGGTTGACATTCACCACATCATGGGTGCCTAACTATGGTAGAAGGTCCAACTTGAAATCATTGGCACCCATTTGTTGATTTTTGAAGCAATGCTTGTCCAAATGCAACCAAACTCAATCACCAACTTGAAAATGTGCTGCAAGTTGATGTTATTCGTATAGCGCTTTGTATTCAACATGTGTCTATTGAAGGATGTCATGAACATTACTTTGGATCTTGACCAAGTTCTGCACAAAAGAAGCTTTGTCTTACTGCTTCTGCTGGTGGGGTGTGGATAGATTTGGGAGAGAAACTGGAGCGAAGAGGTTGAAAGCCAAAACAAAGATCAAAAGGAAAGTGTCTTGTAGAAGGGAAGATTTATTGTAACCATGTTGCAAAATATGCAGGTATTGATCCCATTATTTGTTCTATTGATGGTAGAGGCAGAGAGCATGAACCAAGATTATGTTACACTATCTTAGTTTGGCCATCAGTTTGTGGATTGAATGTAATAGAGAACCGATGTAAACAACCTAAAGGCTTCCATGAGGATTTTCCAAATAACTAAGAAACCTGGAGTAATGATCAGAAATGTTAGTTAATGGTAATCCAAAATAGCCCCAAATAGGCTAGAAGAAATACGATCCCTATAGGGAACTGTCAAAGACTGGTACAACCCAAGCTTCATGTTGGCAGGTTTGTTTTGGCTACAATTTGAACAAATATAGATGTAATATTCCACTTCTTTCCACATGGAATGCCAAAATAAGTACCTTTGCAGGTGCAACATAATTTTCTTCACACCAAAATTTCCTCCATGGGATGAAGAATGGGCCTCCTTGATAAGAAGAAGGCAAGTTGATCTAGCTGGAAAACACAATTGATTCAACTTGTAAAGAAAGCCATCTTGATCTTTGTAGTCTAGGAAAGGGCTTTTATTGACCATGGTGGGTTGTTGGATGGATTCCATGACCAGAACAAAGTAAAGGTCTATATAATATTGGGATTTCCAATCCTCATAGGCTGCACATTTGATATCTAAAATGGAACAGACCTTGGCTGGGTCTATTGAGAAGATTAGGCACTTTATTGGAATATTCGAAGGCATCTAATTGGTGACAAGTGGTTTCTACGCTGACGATGTTTTGATATTTGTGGTATATTTTGGGACAAAATAAGTAACTAATTCTCTCTCTCTTTCTTGGGATAATAGTAGTCTCCTTACAAATGGTAAACCTAGCCTTCCCACTTTATTTTTTTTCCTTTAAGTAATGTTAAAACACCAATTCAAACCGGTTGGTCATACTGAACATTTTAATTGGTCATGCATACATGTCTAGATTCTAGAGGGTCAGAGGTCCTGCAAAACATATCAATAACAATCTGACTCCCAATGTTGTAAACAGTTAGGAAATGTACCGAAAAAAAATGTACTAGCTTGTTTAAGAAAGGAGGTTAATATTCAGAATGTTGCATTAAAATGTTGAAATGCATACTGAAATAACCAAAGACAACAATTTAGACAATAGCTTTATGAAGATTAAATGTACCATATGGAAACAACATTAACTAAAAACAATTTTGAGTCCATGTATCTTGTTATGTGCACTTAAATATTTTCAATCCAGATTTTGTTTAATAACCTTATTTTTGTTGTAAAAGATAACATCTACGTATTTAGCTATCAAAGAGAGTATATGAACTTCTGAATAAAGTCTTCAAGAGGCTATCAAAATAGGATGCTTAATCAAGTGCACTAACATGATGACACTATAGTTTTCAAACTGTGTTCAATTTATTTCATTCACCAAGATTTTTTTAAATATTATCGAAAGTTCACCTGTGCAGATGAAATTATTGCCTTCATCAAAATTAGGGTTTTACTGTTGTCCATGTAAATCCACATGTCTCACCAAAATTGAATAGCCTATTCCTAGCATGATGAAAATTGAAACAACAACTAGACTTTAGGTGAGGCTTAAAGAATCTTGAGGCAGGCATCTTCTTTTATTAACCATTCATGAGTGCTTCTCTTACCATCCAATTGCTGAACAAAATCACATAATCAACGAATAGAAAAATTTATGTAGCAACACACAATCCTCAATTGGATTCTACCACTATTTCTTAAACACATCCCTTATTCTCTTTCCTTCTCAAGTTTATGTTATTAGGTATGCATCAATACATTATCTTGTTCTCTAAGACCCTTTTACGAACCAATTAAATAGGTTGTGTAATTGTTTAGGATATTTTGTTGCCTAATCACGGTATATTTTTGTGCTTATTAATGTGTTTGGAAAAATAAAATGGTTTTTAAGCATGACTGTGTTTGGATCTTATTGTCTTTTATTAGAATTCAATGATGAAATCTGTGTTAATATTGCTCCTCTTCCCAATTCTTAAAGGGTTCTAGTTCTATGGATGAGCGCCTGCCTTACAAGCGGGATGTTGGTGGTTCGATTCCTCCATGCCCTAATGATATTGCAGTGTATTTATAAAGGTAAAAAATGTAGTAGTGCAAGATGGATGCAATATTAGATGCAACACTAAATGCAAAACAAGATGTAAAAGTTGATGTCACACCAAACACACAAGTGGATGCAAAAGTGGACATTATGTCAGACACAAATATCGACACAAAAATGGATGTCACAGTAAAAGAAAAATTGGATGCAAAAGGAGACTCAACACTAGACACAATTAATGACTCAAAACTAGATGCAATACTAGGCCCAAAACTAGACGCAACAATAGATGCAAAAGTGGACTCCTAACTAGATGTAAAATTGGAAATTAATTTGAGCAAAAAATATGGTGTATCGATGGACATAAAAACAGGCGTAACACCAGGTGCAAAACTGGAAGCAAAACTTGACGCAAACAAAAAATTAAAATGAGACACAATATTGTATGCAAGATGGGACGAAACATTGGATGTAAAAGTAGACATAATATTGAATGCAAGATGGGATGCAACATTGGACACAAAACTAGATGCAATATTAGATACAAACATGGGTGAAAAACTAGGCACAACACTAGGCACAACACTGGGTGCAACATTGGTCTCAAACATAGATGCAAAAAAGACATCAACCAAGATGCAACACTAGGTGCAACACTAGGTGCAAAATACGACGTAAAACAAGATGAAACATTAGGCACAAACATGGATAAAAAAAATACGTAAAATAAGATGCAAAATTAGATGAAAAATGGATGCAACATTATAAGTAAAATTGGATGCAAAACTAGACACAATATTGGGCCCAAATTTGGATCCAAACCTAGATGCAACGCTAGATGCAAAATTGGACACATAATTTGATGCAAAACATGGTGCAAAATTAGGTGCAAGACTCGATGAAAAAAAAGGAGAAAAATAAGATGCAACATTGGATGTAAAATTGAGTGTCAAACTGGGTGCAAACAAGGATGTAACAAATGACACAAAAAAAGATGCAATACAAGATGCCAAATTGGGCACAAATAAGGGCGTAACAAAATATGCAAAAAATTGGGCGCAAAAATGGATGCAAAAATGGATGTTAAAAAGGACGGAAAAAAATATGCAATAGATGGTATTTTACGAAATTGTACAATAGCACCAAGTTTAGCGTCATATTGTTCACCAAAATTGGGAAAAACATAACACTAAAATCTGGCGCTAAATTCGACGCTAAATCCAGTTTTTGTTGTAGTGAAATTTGGTTTTGCGTCGTTTAATGACTGAATTTATAGGAATTATATATTTCTTTCATTATATCTGATTTGTTTGGTTTTAAATTAGAAGATCTAAAATTTTTGGGTGATCCACTTATTTTCAAATCTTGTCTTGAATAGAGTAGTTGTAGTGTTTTGTTGAAGGATTTAATATTTTATTTCAGATCCAAAATAAGTGAATGCTTGGAATTTTTTTTTTGGTGTTATTGTTCATTGAAGGAAAAGGAAAATATTTGTTTTTTGTTTCGATTATTTTTGTGCATATATACAAAACCTATTTCTCTCTTCTAAATTAGAGATTCATAGAAAGGAATGGCTTGTTTTATCATTCATTTTGCATGACTTATGTGTCAAGTATACAATTCCATATTTCCACTTAACCATCAAAATTTAAATTAAGGGAAATTCTTAATTTATAATGTTTAGCAAGATTGTGACCTAGACTAGAGACATGTTCCAGCATCGTAAAATGTAGCATCTACCATTTATTGCCTACATTGTATCCCAGGGACTATGTGTTTCTTCCACATAATAATTGGTATTGTATAAATTGAGGCTCTTATACCATGTGGAAACACAATATAAGGATCTAGCCACAATATATTTCTGATATGCATGCAAAACAAAAATAGAGAGCGGAATAATGAGTCTCAACACAAGAGAAGTGAAGAATGATGGAGAAATATTCCATGTATCTTTCCATGTATTATCGAAGAACATAATGTGCATAAATAAGGAATCCTTGAGAGGTAAAATCGAGTTTCTTAGGAGACAACTCATGCTAGCTCATAAAGCAGGATTAGTAAATATGATAATTTGCCATTGGTGACTAAAGCACTTTCCAAATATGTCAAGGAGATCACGAATTGGTTAAAGAATGAGTGAATGATGATGAGTGATGGAAAATATTTCTAATCATGGAACTTGGAGAGAAAATCATGGAGGATGAGTTGGTCACAAAAGATGTCAGTTTCTAAGTTTGACTAGTTTTACCTTATCCACTGAAAGGCAGGAATAAAGTTGTCTAAGGAAGAAATGATAGGAAGGAACGGTTTCTATTCTAGGCAATCAATAAAGTTCATAGAATCTAACCAAGATTAGTATAAAGGCTCTCATGGGGTAATATGGAAATTATTGACCTAGTGGTGCACATGGAGGCTAACTGCCTAGTCTAGAATATATAAAATTAACAAAAAATTATGAATTAATTTTATCCTAAGTATGGAGTGGGTTTATAATATTCTAACACCCATATTTAATTTTGAATTTATAATGGGATATATGAAATAATATCTGAAATATAAATGTATATAGGACCCAACAACAAGGCTATGGTCACCCTTTATGATTATTTTTGTCCAAAAAACTAAGGAAAGAGGAAAAACCACATGGAAAAAATCCTCCCACAAGAAAGAACAAGAACAATATGAAAAACATGTATTCATTATGTCTTTCTCTTCACTTGAATGAGATGAATGAACTACTTCTTCAATAATTTGATGAATAAGTTGTGAACTCTCTAATCTTGCGCTAAATTGTAGTATCTGCAAAAAACAAGTGGACAAGATCCTTGTAGCTTATCATATGATGATGAAGGAGCATTATCTAAATGATTATTTCTTACAACATATTATGAGGTGACAACATAATTAATAAAGGAAAATAGATATGTGCATACTCCTTCCCAAAGAGTAAAATATTCAATACAATCACTTCCTTGTATAGCGCCAAAATGGTGATGTGAACCATATATCTTCCTTTCAAACAACTGTAGCACCTTCCCAATTCTGAAATGAGGCTGAAGAGATGCTAAAATATCAGAAATATTATCACATGGATCAATAAATACTAGAGTTATAGTGTCTCCATGGGTATACAGGGCTATAGTAGGAAAAGGTTGTGCAACTGGGTAAAAAGTGTGGCTCCCTTCATAAAAATGCAAAAAAGTGAATATCTCTAGAAGTTTATAGAAGAAACCCTCAATATCCCCATCCCAAATAACCTGCATAGGTGGAACTCGAGTTCTTCCATATTTGGGATGATCCCTTAACCTTCTCCCTAAAATATTCAACATATTCTATCCTCTTTGGCCTTTAAATATACCTTCACCCCTCATGGTTGGGGGAGGAAGAAAGGATTGAGAGCACCCAAGTGCTATCCAAATAGTGTTGAACTCTTTGATGCATTAGATCTAGCTGAGGCTTATAGGCAAGGTGTTCATTGGGAATTCTTTTCAACATCAAGGCTTGGTTGTAATTCCTTCCTATTTGATTTAATGCAAATATATTTTCTCTTTCCCATAGATGATTGCATGTATTATGTTATGTTATCTATTGTTTTTCTCCTTGATCATTAACATAAGATCATGTTATCATCATTTTTATTTCAATTCGTTTGCTTGTTCTTATGTTTTTATTGTCGGTATTCTCTTCTATGCAAGTTGGATCGCAGAGAACATTCAAGATACAATGTCAACCTTCACATGAGGTATGAAAGCTCAATAGTCAAGTGATTTGATGTAGGGGAAGATTGCATATATGTTTTTTGCTTGTTCTAGATCTATATAATGTAGACTAGGGAAACAATATGTGTCTGCATAGATTGAAGAATTTATGTAAAATAGACCACTAGTACTTTCCCACACTTGTTTCATTCAAATTAGTAGTGTTGTTCCTCAAGTTATACCTTAACCCAAATTTAAATTATCTTCGGTAGAATGCCTAGCTATGGTTTCAAAAATCAAAATAAGGGGGCTTTGGTTAAGATGAAAATTCCAAGAAGAGCTTTGGATATAGAACCATATATATGCCACTTTAAGTTAGCAATCCAACCCTCTAACTAAGGAAGGGTACCTATTATATGTGCATGAAAAACTTTACGATATTTAGAACTAAAATTTGAGGTGCTCGAAGGAAAATTTTAGCCATGAAAACAAATAAAAAATTAGTGTTGTATTTAAAAGGGAATCCCAAATATCCCACAAAACCTCAAAATTGAAAATAAGTGCAGCTCATTGGATTCTTAATCATAACCATCTCTCAAATAAGGAAAGAAAAGTAACACATCACACACTCAATTGGAAAAGTATGTTTTAGCTTCCCGTTGATATTCATCTTACTATATATTGAATAAATTTCATATCTATGTAAATCGAAGCCATCAGAAGAAGACTTGACATACTTATTCAAAGGAATTTAAAAAATGCAAAAGAACACTTTTACTTCAACAATCAATGGAAACCTTTTCTTGGTCCTCAGTTTCTTAAATAATAGTAATCTCGTACATTAATGAATATATACATTTTAATAAAAAAAAACCTTAGTGGCATGTTCGCAATGGTCCTGAGTATTTTCAATGTTGGAATATATTAAACCCACTCATAACTTAGGATAAAATCATTAATCTTTGATTAATTATTCACCCACTAGCTTAATTAGTTGGCATCCACTTACACCTTAAAGTCAATACATGCCATCTATATCCTAGGAATTCTTTATTTCTGACTCTGGGTTGATCTTGACCACTTTTTAACCATCCAGAATTAGTATGCGACACTTTACAACATATTCTTCTTTATTCTGCTTTTCTTTCTTTTCTGTGGATAAGGTAAAGCTAGTCAAACTAGCAAACTGGGTCCTTTTGTTGCCAACCCATCTTCATGACTTTTCCTCCATTTTATAGGATTGGCATGTTTTTTCCATCTCCTTGACAACTCACTCATGATTTTTCCAATTCGTGAGGTCCTTGATATATTTGGGAAGTGATTTATCCACATATGGGGGTTTTCTATATTTTGGTAAGTCAGCCTTTTGAGCTTTATGACTTGTCTCCATACAACTCAATTTTCCTATGAGGGATGTACTATTTATGTGCACTATTATTCAACATTATTCAATGGAAGGATACACACCAATATTCATCTCTTCATTCATGTGATTCAATCTCTTTTCTTCTCTCTATTTTTCCTGTGTATGCTTGTGAGAATTCTTAGTAGCAAGATCTATTTCATGTGCTTCTTCTTAGCATCATTGCTCATAGAATTGATCTATTATTTCTACATGGTATCAAATCTATAGGAAGCACAGCCTTAGCATCTTCTACATGGTATCAGAGCTACAAGGAGCACAACCTTACCATCTTCTACATTCAAAACATAATATCTCATTCTTTCACAATTAAAACACTTCACTTTTATAAACCCCAATGGCATGCTTGCGTCATTCCTGACTCTTCGGTACCCTCATAAATACATTATTTCTATGTGTATAACAAAATACGACAGAATATTTCTATTTCTTGGTGAATTAACTTTTTAGTATGGAACAATGGAGGACCAAACCTTAATTCCCAGCCCAAAGACTATGCGATGTGGGAAATTTGTGCGTTGATTTTATGCAGCATGGTATATGATGGGCCTCACTAATATGGACACTGCGAGGTTCAAGGCCTTATTTGTGGTGATATATCATAATTTTTGTTCTCTACTATGCATTTGGGATTCCGCGGTCCACTACGCTATTTTCATGCGGTCAATGCATAGTGTATAGTGCATCGAGATTTGTTTTATAGTCTTCCAAGGTGTTGTGGAAGAATTGGTTTCACAAAAAAATCATGGAATTATAAAATACACATTATAAAGTGTAAGAAGGTCACAAATTCAGCTGTTCTTTCCCGGCTCATATGCCATGTGGTGCTTTCCCTTCTACCGAAATAATCATATAAACTATTTTTGTTTAATGAAATTAAATTGGTTTCTTGGTCTATTTCCCCTATGTGATCTGTATTTTTTAAGACACAATTTAACAGTAAATAGTTCCCATCGATTACTGTGGTTTAGTTTGCAATGAGTATGTAATTTATGTAAGTATTTACAGATTTCGAAGTGAATTAATTGTATTTATCTGCTGTTGTACCACCATATATTTATCATTTGATATTTTTCCTAAGTGGTCTCAAAATGAAATTTCTTGTAGAATTTACGATGGCACATATGGGATCGTCTTATATACTTGTACCTAGCCTTCAAGTCTCTTCAAAATGTGTTTTTGAAGTGTCATATTTAAACTGGTTTGTGGAGGTTTCAAAGCTCGAGAATGGTTATGTAATGTCCTCCAAGGATATAAGAGGGTATCGGGGAAATATCATTATATCTCTAAGGATAATTAGATAATTTTAGCAAATTGGATTGGTCAAACAAATATTTAATTTTATTTTTGTGATTTAGTTTGGACAAAATCCATTTAAATACCAATAAATTAAAATAAGTTCCATAACTATTCCAAAAACAATCCAAGGGTCGGGAACGTTTCTTAACATAATATAACATCATCAAAAATTCAATCCAATTCATATCATATATTATAACTACTTCTAAAGGATAATTATTCTTATTCATAGTTAACTAGTAATTAATGTGTTAATTGGGACACTTAATGACACTTAGTGTGCAAATGACAACTTATCACATATCCAATTATTTAACAAATAAATATTCATTATCAATTTCAATGGCTTGATAAAATATAATTACATGTAAATAATTCATAATTACCAAAATCACGATAATTAATCATGGTAATTATGAAAGAGAGTCCACAAGACTAGTTAACTGGTTTTCCAATATAAGCAGCTAGTCTTACACAAAATAAACTTGTAACAATGCCATTAAACCCAAAATAAATCCTACATCGATTAACAACATATTTATGAAGTACCTACATCCAACTAAAGGTTTATTTTCATATCATTCCAATTTCATATAAGGTGATCTTTTCCGTCAATTACAATGAGACTAGTTAATGTTCACTTCAAGGAATTGAGGCTAAACAATTGAACCAAAATTCAATTCATCCATACGTAAAGGATAAAAACCTAGTAATTATCGACCCTAAACAAAATAACATGTTATAAACATATCACATGGCCATAGCATTCCATTTTTATGAAAATAGATATTTCAATCCACAACTAGTTATCAATTTTCACTAGAATGTACCTAGTTTCCAATTTAACTTTCCCAATAATAAATAAAGAGAAATTTATGTCTACTATAAATCATGGAAACTTTATAAATTTCACATACAATAATATGGATTTATCTTTCCTCTACGTTCCATTAAATAACTCACAAAACTAGCTAACTTTACTCATTTGAAATGACTAGTAATTCTATGAATATCTAGAATAAATAAATCCACAAATCATAAAATGATTAAAATTCCATTAAAAATATAAATAAATGTTTTATCATTCATAATATAGGTATATCTAATTCTAACATTTGAACAAACACTTAATATGCAAAGTCACAAATCTACTTAAAACAATTCCATTGAAGAAGCTAGAAATTGGAAATTTATATAGAATTTCGGTAGACATTTCTCAAACACTATAAATAATTTCAGTATACATTTATCAAACACTATAGGATTGGGAACATGATAAACAAGTAAGAGAAACACAATAAATCCACAAGTTCCAAACACAAGCACACGAGTAAGAGCATGAACCAACACACTAGTGTGACTTCCTCCAACACAAGCAAATCAACATTCATTTCTGAGCAGTTCAAGTTGGGAGAGAGGGAAACAAGGGATGAGAATTAAATTCCAAAAATATAAAATAGGAGCTACACATCAAGTGGCTACACCAATAGGCACAAAAATCCAACTCATGAGGGGGCACTAAGTGAGAGAGGGACTCCAATCCTAAAAACATATTAATCTCAAGGTAAATAAAGCCAAGGAGTAACATAAAACATGAGGTTAAATTACAAAGAGGGTCTATAAAGTACACAAGAATGGTGTCTACTATCAAAATAGGCTCAATACACATAGGTCAACACTTTTCCACAACCCCTTGCTTGTAAAATCATGGTTCATTATACTCTCTTTCGTGGCATCGGTCATCTGGTTATTTTTATTTTATTAATTGTTTTATAAGTTCAAGAAAATAAAAATAATAATAATGTGCAAGCCATAGTCGAGGAACCTTATGGAACTATTTCCATCATAACAACAATAATAATATGTTCAGGGGATAAGCTAGAGGGTATTAAATCCCTACCCCCTTAAACCATGCATCGTCCTCAATGCATACACATACATGCTGTAAAATATCAAAACAGATGAGGGTATGCCTCCCTGATCACATCTTCAAGTTCCCAAGGTGTATCCTCAGGAGAATAGTGGCTCCACTTAACCTTAACCTGATGGATTTCTCTATTCTTGATTAGCTTGGTATTCTTGTTAGAAAAAACATGATCGTAGAAAGATAACAATAAACAAGATGCAAATATTAAATACATAAACACATTACAAGAGAGAAACCAATATAATGTGGTTCACTCAAGATGAGCTACGTCCACACAGAAATTTCCAGTGATTTTATTATTATAGCATCTACAAAAATGAAGGGATACAACATGCAGTAAACCCGTTGCAATTTCTCTTCACTCTCTCACCATCTCTCTCGCATAATCATTGGGATCATTTTACAAAGCTACAATATAATACAATACCCAAAAGTCTTACAACGCATTCTCTTATAGGGGAATTACCATGAGAAAATACCATACAAATATCTTTCTCCAAATCCCCATGGAGAAAGCTTGTTTTACATCTAAGTGTTCAACATTCAAATCTTCTACTACCACTAGACTTAAAATGGTCCTAATTGAAGTCATTTCAACAATAGGAGAAAGTATTTCATCAAAATCTATACCTTTATTTTGTGCAAACCACCTTACAACAATTCTATATCTATACAACTATTTCTTCCTTCTTCTTCCCTTAACCTGTAAACCCGTGTATTATGCAATTATCCTTTACATGCAGGGAACTCAACCAAAACCCAACTCTGGTTTCTTACCAATGATTCCATCTCCTCATTCATGCTTCTATCCCACTTCTTTCTACTTTCTACCTGCACTGTGTTAGGATATTTAGACACTTAGGAGTTAGTTAAGATCAACTTGTGTAATATATCTGTTAGGTAAAAGTGTGTTTCTTTAGTATACATTTGTAAATATTCTAATCTGATGGTCACAATATGTTCTAGACATAGAGTGATCCGACGGTTCAACTTCTCTTAAATCATACCTACCATTGATCTGTGGCTTAACACCCGATTGGTCTATGATCTCTATTTAAAGAGCATAGAGGGTCCTTGGCTAGTTGATTGATTATGAGAAGCTCATGTAACTTTCTTTCTTTTGTATAATAAATTGCTCCAAGTAGCTATTTGGCTCGGGCCGTGGACTATTTCCCTCTCGAGGGTTTTAACTACGTGACAAACATCGGTGTGTTGATCTGTGATCTATTTGTGTGAAGTGGATTCTGAAGGTGTTCGGTCTTTTGGGAGTACCTTGTGTACCCGAACATGGTATCAGATATTTTATGAAGAGCCGCTTTCGGTTTTGATCTAGATCTAGAACCGGTGTTGCCAAAACTTTGAAAGGGTTTCTGGTTCTGGATTTTCTATGCATTTGTGGCCTATGGGAGCTATTCCATTACGTTCGGAGTGCTGTTTCCATTTTGAAACAGTTTTTGTTTCACCGAAAACCATTTCCGTTTGTTCCAGAAACACCCATTTCGGCAAATCTGAAGGTATAAAGTTACAGTGACAGATTTGTTTTATTTTTTTTAAATCTCTCATATTTTGTCAGTCTTATTATTATGTCTTTTTTTTTTTAGTCTCGGACTATTGCCTTCCCTGGCTGTGTATGCTCTTTTCCATGCACCTTGCGCGACCGCGGCGAATTAGAAACAGTGAGGAAAAGTTTTTTTTCTTGTCTTCTCGGCTACGTATGCTCTTTGCCGTGCACCTTGTGTGATCACAGCAAATCAGAAACAATGAGAAAACTTGAAAATGTAGACTTTTTGAGTAAGCTAACCAAGATCTAACCACATTGTGTGGAAAAAGTTTTTTGTTTTTCATTTTTTGTGTGATTTGTAGGAAAAGAAAGCAAGCATGGAAAACGAGAGAGAAGAAAAAATAAAAAGCCCCCTTCCTCTTTCCATACTTTTACGTACTTATTAAATTTAGCTCACTTGGTCCAAAGTTTCTTTACACCTTGATAAGTCTTGAGTTCAAGTCTTATCAAGATACTCACATAAATAAAATAAAATAAAAGTGAGTCACTTAAGTCTTTTAATTTATTGCCGCACTATTTCAAAGTCACATTATTGTAAAAGTGAACATCACTTATTCTACAAAACCGATTCACTTGAAAGCAACTTTATTGTAAAAGTGATTGTCAAAGGTTGATCTTGGGAAGAGGGGGATTCTTTTTTTAGTTGGTTAAGTTAGTATCTGCCACGTCACTATTGGGGACATCTTCAACATTTTCTTTGATCAAGGATAACTTCATCATCCAGAATCAGTTTTAAGTGTTGTTTTTTTTAAAACTGCATATTTTTTCGAGCTCTTTGCATCTAGACAGTTAGTTTCTATTATTTCAGCCATTATTTTATAGTATGGCCGCCCCTTGTGATATAATACTTCCAGGTTCTAACTATTTCTCATGAAAATCTTGTATGGAGGATGTTCTGCAAAGTAGGGGACTTTTCAAGATAACCTTAGGGAAAGAAATAGAACCCACTATTGATGATAAGAAAATTAAATGGGAAAATAGATGTCATGAAGCTCATGGATTGATTGGGATGTCAATCTCTATTGATTTGCGTTTCCACATATCTGAAACTAATGAACCTGATAAAGCTTGGGAAAAGATGGAATCTATGTTTGGTAAAAACAATGAAATTCGGGGTCATCAACTTGAGAATGAATTGATTTCCTTGAATCCAAATGATTTTTCATGCATTCAAGACTATTTATCTAAGTATAAAACTCTTGGACTATTATGTGCAGAATGCAAGATTAAGAAAGAAGACAAACAATGTATTTATCATATTCTTTCTAAACTTGGACCTGCATATTTTGTTTTTGTATCTACATTCTACTCCATGAAAGAATCCTTGACTGCAGCTAGCTATCAAGAGCCTAGTCTTGAATCCTTTTGTGATTCCTTAATTAGAGAGCAAAATAAGCTCATTCATCTTGGAATAATTAGCAATGCAGATACATCTGGGAAAGCCTTCTTGTCCCAACAGAAAGAAAAGTCCAAGCCTCCCAAGAAACAGAATTTTCGCAATAATAAGCCAAACAACAAGGGTCCTAAACCCTCTCAGTCATCTCCTTTAAAAAATGACAAAGGATCCAAGCAAAAAGGAAAGAAGACTGAGCGTCATTGCAATTTTTGTGGGATAGATAATCATGATGAATCTAAGTGTTTTAAGAAGATGGCAGCCTTGGAAGCAGCAATGAAGAAGCACCACATCAGCCTAGATTCATCTTCAGAATCTAACTCTCATGGACATGCACTTTGTGCTTCTGGTTACTCTTATACTGCATCTTCTTCTTCTACTTCAATTGAATGGCTCATTGATTCTGGAGCATCTTATGATATGGCTAAGGACAAAGCCATCTTTTCTACTATGCATGAATGTAACACTAAAAAAATATTTGCTAGCGATGATAGATCTCTAAGTGTTGTAGGATCTGGAACAGTTCCAGTAGAAAATGGCCATTTCAATAATGTACTATGTGTTCCAAAAATTTTCTGCAATTTGTTATCCATCTATTAAATTACTCATTCAGGTGAAGGTAAAACCGTGATGTTTACACCTCACTAAGTTGTAATCAAGGATTTTAAAAATCCCCAAAATGTCCTTGCTACTGGAACTGTTGATTATATTACCAGGTTGTACAAATTTAATAGATTTGGGTCATCACCTTTTCCTTCAGTTTTTGTTTCTCATAGTGATAACTTGAGCAAACTTTGGCATGAGCGATTTGGTCACTTAAATTATCGCTCATTGCAACAACTATGTAAAGACAATATGGTGACTGGTCTTCCACTGGTATCTTAAAAGGATGGTTTTTGCTCCGGTTGTGTACTCAAAAAACATCATCGAGACATTTTTGACAAACGTGCCTCTTGGCACGCCTCGGTTCCCTTGGAGCTTGTGCATAGTGACTTGTGTGGCCCTCTTCCATCTGCTTCCTTTTCTGGTTTCAAATATTTCTTAACCTTCATTGATGACTACTCCAGATGCACTTGGGTTTACTTCCTAAAACTTAAGAGCGAAGTATTTAACATGTTCTTGGCGTACAAGGCCATTGTTGAAAAAAAATCTGGTCATCAAATTATTAAGTTAAGATCTGACAATGGAGGAGAATATGTTAACAACAAGTTCAATACTTTTTGCACTGAACAAGGAATCCAACAACAACACACTATTCCATATACACCACAACAAAATGGTGTGACTAAACAAAAGAACTGCACTTTAAAAAAAATGGCTAATTGTATCCAATCTAAAGGACTAAGTCTTCAATATTGGGATGAGGCCATAAATTGTGCAAATTACATAGTTAATCTCACACCCACTAAAGTTTTACAGGGTATAACACCGGAAGAAGCATGAAGTAAAATTGAACCAAATGTAAGTCACTTTCGTGTGTTTGGTTGTGAAGCATGGGCTCACATTTTGAATGAAAAACGGAAAGCATTGCAGCCTAAAAGTGAAAAGTGCATATTTGTTGGATATTCTAAAGATGTAAAAGGTTATATACTTCTTCAGTCACATTCTCATGATATAATCATTAGAAGAGATGTTAAATTTGATGAAAATCTCTTGGTCTGCAAGCCTAACTTGGCGGGTGTGACATCTTTGGCCTGCGAGCCTGATTCGGCGATTGTTCCTTCTTCTTCTTCTTCTTCCAGCTTCCTTGATAGGTTTCCAACTCCAGTTTCTGATGATAACAGTGAGGATGAAAATCCAACTCCGCCTACTCATGTTCCTCCAATTACACCAGCACCAATACTTCCTCGATGGGTCCGTTCAACATGTGAAGCAGCTGGTGATCTTACCGGTGATCCTAGAGATCAACGTCGAACACGTTCTCAGCTTCAGCAAGCCTCTTCTCTTTTAGCTCAAATTTTTGAGAATCATGATCCAGAAACTTTTACAGAAGCTTCAGGAAATCTAGATTGGGATGCAGCTATGGATGAAGAATATCATTCCTTAATGGCGAACGATACGTGGGATCTTGTTCCTCTTCCAAAAGGGAGAAAACTTGTCAGATGTAAATGGGTCTATAGAACTAAGTATGTGTTAGATGGAAGTGTTGAAAGACTTAAGGAAAGGTTAGTTTCCAAAGGTTTTTCCCAATTTGAAGGGATTGACTACAATGACACCTTTGCCCCTGTAGCAAAAATGAACTCCATCCGCCTTGTTCTTTCCCTTGCAGCCTTACATAATAGGGAAGTCCATCAAATGGATGTCAAGTCTTCCTTTTTACATGGTGATTTACATGAGGAAATTTACATGGAACAACCTCCTAGATATGTTTAGAATAACTCTAGCCTTGTTTGTTTCCTTAAGAAATCCTTATATGGCCTTAAGCAAGCTCCTAGAGCTTGGTATGCCAAAATGGATAGCTTTCTCCTTGACACTGATTTTTCTAGATGCCATTTTGACCCAAATGTCTATACCAAGAAAGTAGGAAACCATCTCATCATACTTGTTCTTTATGTTGATGATCTTATCCTTATTGGTAGTGACTCTAAACTTATAACCCATGTGAAATCTAGTCTTAAGAAAAATTTTGAAATGTCAGACTTATGACATTTGCATTATTTTCTTGGTCTCCAAGTCTTGCAAACCAAAGAAGGAATCTTTCTTTCCTAGTCTAAGTATGCTTGCGACCTTCTTCGTCGTTTCTACATGGAAGATTATAAACCAGCCCCTTCTCCCTTCCAATCTAGAGTCAAACTTTCAGCCACTTGTACTTCCCCTGAATTAGATGCCACCTTGTATCGTCAGCTTGTTGGTATTCTTTTATACTTTCCTCATTCCCATCCTGACCTTTCCTTTATCGTTGGTCGTGTTTCTTGTTATATGCAAACTCCTCATGAAGGTCATTGGAAAGCAGAAAAAAGAATACTTCGATATATTCAAGGTACAATTCAATTTGGGATTCATTATAGTACAGGGGGGGAACCTTTGTTGGTTGGTTTCACTGATTTGGATTGGGCCGGCGATCCTGATGATAGAAACTCTACTACAGGTTATGTTTTTGGACTTGGATATGGACCTGTCACTTGGGCTTGTAAGAAACAACAAGATCTTGCTCTTTCTTCAGTAGAAGCAGAATATCGAGCCACAGTTAATGCCAATTAGGAAGCTTTATGGCTTCGACAGATCCTTTCAGAGTTTGGATTCGAGCAGTAGCAGCCTACTCCACTTTGGTGCGACAATCAAAGTGCCATCAAGCTTGCCAAAGATCTAGTTCTACATCAGCGCAGCAAACACATTGAGCTACACATGCACTTCATCAAAAATCTTGTTCATGATCGTGTTATTGAAGTGCTTTGTTTCCCCGCTGATGATCAAGTTGCGGATATCTTTACCAAGACTCTTACAGAAGCGATGTTTTCTAAACTTTGGTCTATGTTAGGAGTTTAGGAAATTGTCCTTAACGGGGGATAGGCTCTAATGCCTCCTTCCTTCTCCTAATAGTGTCACTTTTGTAAATCCTTCAATCCTATCCCAAGTTGTTCTTAAGGGGCGATGTTAGGATATTTAGACACTTAGGAGTTAGTTAAGATCAACTTGTGTAATATATATGTTAGGTAAAAGTATGTTTCTTTAGTATGGATTAGTATGCATTTGTAAATATTCTAATATGACGGTCACGATATGTTTTAGACATAGAGTGATCCGACGGTTCAACTTCTCTTAGATCATACCTACCATTGATCTGTGGCTTAACACCCGATTTGTCTATGATCTCTATTTAAAGAGCATAGAGGGTCCTTGGCTAGTTGATTGATTATGAGAAGCTCATGTAACTTTCTTTATTTTGCATAATAAGTTGCTCCAAGTAGCTATTTGGCTGGGGCCGTGGAATGTTTCCCTCTCGAGGGTTTTAACCACATGAAAAACATCGATGTGTTGATCTGTGATCTATTTGTGTGAAGCGGATTCTGAAGATGTTCGGTCTTTTGGGAGTAACCTGTGTACCCAAACACACTACTTCTTCATAACACTGGTTCACCAAAATCAATCATCAAAAAATAATATAATGAAGGAGAGAATCAATCAGGGGGCCTTAACCTGGTAGATCTTATTACACTTGCAGGATTTTGAGGTACCTTCTGTTGTTATTGATTTTCTGGTACCTTTGTAACTTCATTTTATTTGATTTCATCAAGCAATGTGTACGTTTGTGCTTTCCTTTTCCTCTTTCTTTCCCTACAACTGATCTTTGTACATAAATTTTTTATTGAATAATACATCTCTACTCCTAATGATTTTGTTATTTTCAGAATCCCATAAGCGATAACCAAAATCATCAACCATGTATCCAACAAAGGTACTTTTTTGGATTTAGCCTCACGATTTGTTCTATTTTCTTTATCAATATGGACAAATGCTTCATGACCAAAAGTTCTCACAAATGAAGAGTTTACCTTTTTACCTATCCATGCCTCCTATGGAATCCTGACATCCAAAGCACTTGAAGGCACTCTGTTTATTAAATAAACAACAATATTTATAGAATAAACACAAAACTATAAGGAAAACCCTACATGCAATCTCATACACCTTGCATGCCCATGATCATCCTATTCATCCTTTCTGAGACACCATTTTCTTGTGGTCTTCCCTGGACTATCTTCTCTCTACGAATCCCATGGTATGAACAGTAACTATCAAAATTCTTGCTGCAGTATTAACCTACATTATCAGATATGAGACATTTCAACATTTTCTCTATCTCATTCTCAACCAAATATTTCCACTTCTTAAAGGTAGAAAACACATCATATTTGTGTCTAATGCAATAAACCCAAGCTTTTCTAGTTGTGTAACCAATAAAAGTAACATAATAATGAGAGCCACCAATAGATTTTACCTGAGTTGGTCCCCATACATCTATATGCACAAGATATAACTTTTCACTCTTCTTATGTTCCCAACCCTAAGAAATATAACTCTCTTATGTTTTCCATAAACATCGTTCTCACATAATTCTAAACTTACATGCTTCAAATATAGAAGATATTTCCGTGAGTGAAGAATCTGCATCTGCTTCTCACTCATCTGGCCAAGCATATGCTGCCATAATGCTCCACCTATTTCTGTGGAATATTCAAATATATATTAATCAGTTTTATGAGGACATAAATACAAAATGTGCCTCCTAAGAAAAATAATAAAATAATAGTTAAAATAATAAAATAAAATTTATTAATTTTGGAGGAAGAAAAAAAACAACTTTTTTTGTTTGTATTTTCGACATATCTCCCTGTGATTTTACTCAAATTTCGATCATGAGAACTCCCTGGATGCAGAATTAAATTCCGCATCCAACGAGAACCCACTCGGCATACTTTTGATGGACTCGGCTAGCCCAAAAATAAGAAATACCTGAAAAAAATGTGATGATTATTTCTGCATCCAATGAGTACCCACTCGACATACTTTTGAAGGACCCCGCTACCCCAAAAACAAGAAATACCTAAAAAAACTTGATGATGAAATCATCATCACGTTTTTTCAGGTATTTCTTGTTTTTGGGGTAGCAGGGTCCGTCAAAAGTATGCCAAGTGGGTAAAATCATCATCACATTTTTTCAAGTATTTCTTGTTTTGGGGGTAGCATCAAAAGTATGTTGAGTTGATACTTGTTGGATGTGGAATTTAATTTCACATCGAGGGAGCTCTTTCGATCAAAATTTGAGTTAAAACAAATGGAGATATGTCAAAAATACGAGCAAAAAAAGTAGGTTTTTTTTTATGATACCTATCCCCAAAATTATATTAAAAAATTGTTTAACACCTATACGGTATTTAAAATTTAAATCAATTTCATTAGCTAACACATGATGACATGGAATTTGAATTATGGTTAAAAGGCCCATTTTGAGTTGAAATTTCCTCTAATGTATCCTATCTCCTCTTTTTATTACTAGTTATCCTTTAGTGATGTTTCACCATGGTTCCAAATCTAGACAAACAACCACTATCTCCTAATTTCCCTGTTGAGATCATATTTATTTTCATAGTAGAGATATGCCTTACATATTTTAGAAACCATTCATTTCCATTATTTAACTTAATTTGTACCTTACCCATTCCAACAATTTTACATGGTTCATCATCCCCCAATCAAACATGTCCAAAATTACTTGGAACATAATCATGAAAACATTTCCTATGCAGTGTAAAATGGCATGAATCCCCTAAATCTATTACCCAGTAATCACTATTATTATATAATTCAAGAATCAAAGCATATTGTAAGACATCACCTTCTACATTTGCTTCTTGAGTAGTCTCCTGTTGCATGTCTCCTTTCTTCTTTGGAGCTCTTGAAACTTTCTTCATATGTTCTCTCTTTCCATATTTCTAGCACTTTATCTTTCCCAGTATTTACCTGGATCTTTCCTTTCTAAACTTTCTATGATTATTCCAGATATTTCCTCTTTCCCTTTGTATTCCCCTTCTCTCCATGGTCAACACATTACCTGATTTCTCAGCTGTGATTTTTCTTCCCATTTCCTCTCTAAGAATAACACCAACAACATCATCAAATTTAAGAGTGTTTGAAACAGATACATAGTTACTTACAGCCATGACAAAGCTATTCCAATTTTCTAGCAATGAGCACAAAATTAGAATATCCTTAACCTCATCCTCAAATTTCACTCCTATAGAACTTAGCTTATTAGTATCTGTATTAAATTCATTTAAATGGTCAGCAATAGATCCACCTTCTGATATCTTCATATTAAAGAAACACTTCATTAGAAATACCTTGTTGGAAGCCAAGGGTGTTTCAAAGAGCTTATCCAATGCACTCATCACATCATCCGTTTTCTTTTCTTTTGAAATATTAAAAGCCACTGACTAAGCCAAGAACATCTGTATTGTTCCTAGTGCCTTTTCGTCAATAACCTCCCATTGTTTGTCCTTCATAGTTGTCGATTTTTCTATTTTTCTTCCCAATGATAGGAACCAATCCTTCTGGTATAGATAGTCCTCCATTTACATCTTCCATAACTGGTATCTTTGGCCATTAAATTTCTTGACCCTAATATTTACTTATTCCTCCATTGCTCCCACTCAAACCAGGAACTCTTCTTTCCTGTGAGTTTACCATCCAAATAGACTTGTAGCTCTAATACCAATTTTTAGAAAAACATGATTGTAGAGTAATAAAAATAAACAAGATGAAAATATTAAACACATAAACACATTACAATAGAGACACCAATAAAACATGGTTCACCCAAGATGGGCTATGTCCACACAGAAATTGATAGCCCATTTATTATTATATCGTCCAATAAAATTAAGCGGTACAACCTACAACAAACTCATTGCAATTCCTCTTCAATATCTCATCATCACATGGATCATTTTACAATTCTACAATACAATACAATACACAGCTGTATTACAATGCTTTCTTTAAACAACAAATTACCATGGGGAAATATGACGGGTCACCCAATAACATGGGCCCATAAACTGTTGGCCAACAAAACATACCAAAAAATTTCTTTCAAGAACTTCACCTCCGAACCCCCCACCCATGGGTGATGGTCTCCCCTAAAACCCCATAGGGAGATGATGTCCCCACTCACCCCCCTACGGGGATGAGTGTACAATAAAACTAGGGTACAAACATGGATGAACAATAACATCTATTAATTAGGAATATCAGGCTCCACAACCAACACTTATTTCCTACAATGACAACATGACCTACTAGAAAGTATCCTTCTGGCTCCAGCTATTCATATCAAATATACATACAAAACATAATCAACATAATGTATACTTGTCGACCTAATATCATATATATATATATATATATATATATATATATATATATATACCAACATGCTAGCAAGGATCATATGTTAGTATTAAAACAATCTAAGAAACAATATATCATATCATATCATATGCATCATCATCTAATGTAAAACAAAAGAATCTACTATGAAACACATTATGCACTTTTATGTTCGGAGGAAAATCTAGCTCATAAGATGTTGGTCCTATATTTTCCAAAATAACAAAGGGACTACAATATCTAGCTGTAAGTATAGAACGATTCCCCAAATTTAAAGTACTATTTTTCAATTTCACTTTCAAAACACATGATCCCAAACCTGAAATTGTCTGTCAATCCTATTCTAATATGCATAACTTTTCTATCTATCATGTGTTGTTATCAAATTATGTTTAATTTTGACAATCTAATCTTCCATTTCCTTTAATAATTATGACTCAATGATAAATCTATCTATCAGAGTGTCCCAACTAATAGGTGTGTTTCATTTTCTTCCATACATTGCTTAAAAAGGACCTACTTTAAAAGAAGAGTGATAACCATTGTTATAAGCAAATTCCACAAGATGAAAATAATTTTCCCATTTAGTAGGATAATCCATTACATACATTCTTAGAATGTCTTCAATAACCTGATTAAACCTTTAAGTCTATCCATCTATATGAGGATGATGTGAAGTAATCATATTCAAATTTATTCTAAAACCTTTAAACAAACCTTTCCAAAAATTACCTGTGAAATTTGAATCCTTGTCTAACACAATTGCTTTTGGAATAC
Source organism: Pseudotsuga menziesii (assembly GCA_001517045.1). Classification (NCBI taxonomy): domain Eukaryota; kingdom Viridiplantae; phylum Streptophyta; class Pinopsida; order Pinales; family Pinaceae; genus Pseudotsuga; species Pseudotsuga menziesii. The sequence goes on along the minus strand of LPNX010319055.1, from coordinate 194,991 downwards.
CATGTTAACTAGCTACTTCTTTCATATAAATATATTCTATTTAAGTTTCTTTATGTGTAGTATTATCTAGTATAAAGTGAGTTGATTTAGTTAATTTTTCTACCGCTACCATAATAGAATCATGTTGTGACCTAGTCTTAGGTAATTCCACGATGAAATCCATACTGACTACATCCCACTTCCATGCTAGAATCTATAAAGGTTGTAACAAACTTGGAGGGTTTCTATGATCAAATTTTACTTCCTGGCATTCTAAGCATGTAGTATGTAATTTGTAATTTCCTTTTTCATTCTTGGCCAGTAATAATCCTTCCTAATTGTCGCTACTATCTATTGATAGCCATAGTGACCTGCATATGGTACATTATGCATTTATTTTAAAACCAATTTCTTAACGTTTTCAAGTTAGGAATGTATACCATGTTCTTATACTTAAGTATTCCATATTCCATTTTATAGTGTTCAAACTTATGTGTTGTTCCCTATTGCTGCAGACCTACTTTTACCTGTTGAAATAATTCATATGTACTATTTACCTCCTTTATTCTATCCTTTAAATCTGAAGAGCTAGTATTGATAGCTACATGCATCACATGAATTTTCTTACTAAGTGCATCTACCAGTTTTTTTTTTTTCCTTTTATATGTTTAATGTCAAAACATATTCACATAGTAGTTCCATCCACCTTCTTTGTCTTGCATTTAGATTAGGTTGTTCGAACAAGTATTTTAGTCCATGGTGATCAATTCTTAATTCAAATTCATTTCCCTTTACATAGCATCTCCATATGTTTAAAGCATGTACTAGTGCTACTAATTCTAAGTCATGAGTAGCTTAATTTTGTTCATGTTCATTTAAATTCCTATACCCATAATAAATAACGTGTCCATTACGAGTAAAAACGCCACCTATACCCTACTGACATGCATCTATATATACCATGAAATTTTCATCTGGAGTCACAATTTTCAAAACCAGTGCACTAGTAAGCATCTCTTTACACTTATAAAAACTTGTTTCGCATTTAAATGTCCAATCAAACTTTATACCTTTTTTTGTAAAGAAGTTATCGGATGTGCAATCTTTGGAAATCCTTTTCTGAACCTATGGTAGTAACCTGCTAATGCCGAAAAGATCTAACTTCTGACACATTCTTAGGTGTTGGCCAATTCATAATTACTTCTATATTTTAGGGGTCAACTGAGATTCCTTCTTCTAATACAATGTGTCATACGTAGTGAATCTTGTTTTGATAAAAATAGCACTTTCTTAACTTAGCATAAAGTGGATTCTCTTTGAGTACTTGCATTACTAGTCTCAAGTTTTCTTTGCATTCTTTCTTTTTCTTAGATTAAACTAGTATTTCATCCAAGAAAACAATAAAAAACATTTCCAAATGTTTTCAAAATATTGCATTCATCAAGCACATAAAGGTAGTCGGTGCATTCGTCAAACCAAATGGAACAACTGTAAACTCATAGTGACCATATCTTATTCTAAGAGTTGTATTATTGATGTCCTCTTCCTTAATTCAGACGTGATCATAACCAAACGTGAGATCTATCTTTGAAAACACTATTGCACCCCTTAACTCATCAAGTAAGTCATAAATTCTTGGTAATTGATATTTTTTCTTTATAGTTGCTTTATTTAACTTCCTGTAATCTATGAGAACTCTCAAGGCACCATCTTTCTTTCTTACAAACAAAATTGGTGCTCGTGAAGGTGAAACACTAGGTTTGATACAAACTTTCTTTAATAAATCCTCTAACTGCATCTGTAACTCTTTTAATTTAGGTGTACTCATCCTTCCTCATCTAGACATGTGTAAGTATTATTGTAACAATCCAAGATAGCTTGTTATGTAGTCAACCATTCCATACCACTCAAAACATTGTAAGAGCCTAAGGGGGTAACATTCAAATATGCTAAAGTCTTGAAAATATTCATTTCCAAAGGACATTATCTTACTATTTCTATGACTTTTCTTTTAGTTCCAGTTGCTAACTATATAAGGCATTCTACCTCAAGGTTACTTTTCTTAAGAGAACAATTCAAAACTACACTCCGTGCAACATAATTTTTATAATCTCTGGAGTCAATTAAAATAGACACAATTCTATTACAAATCTTACCNTACCTCAAGGTTACTTTTCTTAAGAGAACAATTCAAAACTACACTCCGTGCAACATAATTTTTATAATCTCTGGAGTCAATTAAAATAGACACAATTCTATTACAAATCTTCCCTGCCACTTCTATCATGTGAGACTCGTGATATTCCTTCCTACCTTTCAAAGTTGCATAAATCATATGAGTCTTACCCACATCACTTACTATTGCTTTTTTAATCTTGTGAATGTTGTCTCCTTTCTTAATGGAAAATCCCTTGCGTAGTTATTCTCATTACAATTACAACATCTAACAAGATGTCTCTTATCTGAATATGGATGCTTATGAAAATTACCACTTCTATTGACATGAGGCTTGGTTCTATTCTTTCTTTGGTCTCATGTAGCACTCTTATTATCCTTCAAGTTCTTATGCTCCTTATTCTTATCCAACTTATACAAATGTAGTTCCTTCTCGATTACTTCTTAAGGATCTTGGGCATATCATACAATTGGTAGTCTACTTAGAAATATATGAATCTTAAATTTATCATCTTTTATATAGTTTGTGTAAGTTAATAGTTCAAGAAATTTCTTCTCATATGAATCCATAGTTAAATTCCCCATCTTAAGTTCAAATAATTATTTTTTCTTATTATCATATTATTTCTATGAAAGGTATTCTTGTTGAAAATACTTTTTAAAAGTTTTCCAAGTGATATTTTCTTCATCAATATATTTCATTTTAACCAAATTTTCCCACTAAAGAGAGGCTCTTACGTGCAAATGATAGATATCTATTCTTTCTTCCATGGTTGATGAATAATTATGCAAGTGGAAAAACTTTTGAATCCCTACTATCCATGTTTCTACTTCTTCACTCTATTTAACTTCACCCTCAAAGGTTGGAGGTTTAATATTTCTTAATTTCCCATCAACTGATCATGTTCATACCTTCTCCTTATGCTATTACAGTCATCTGAAAAAATGGCTGGACTAGTCTGAGGACTTCTAACTCTTTTTCTAAAGGGAGGTCTACGGTAACCGTCTAGTGGAAGTCCATGCTAGAGTAAGTTTTCCTATTTTTCCTTTCTTTCTTGTATTAAGTATTATTTAAGGATATTAGTTCTTTCATGATATGTTCTTGAAGGTGAGTGATCATTTCATTACATTTATAAACTAAGTATTCCAAGTCAAGGGTTGAACTAATCCTCCTCCATCCTACATACTCCTCTTTAGGACCATAAGGGGTTGTTTGTTTATCTTCCATCCTCTATTTTTTCCTTTGCAAGGTATTTTTGGGTCAAATTATTTATTGTGAGTTGCAACGTGTTTATTATAAGTTTTTTTAACCTTCCATTATCAAATTTATTTATTTTCTCAAATAATAATTAATTTTCTAGTTAAGAAGAAACATACGATAGTATATTAGTCTTCAATTTTTGAAATAAATAACTAAGAAAAATGCATAAAAGGATATGTTTCTTTTCAAACATCTTCCAAATATTAAAAATAAAAAATAGTTTTTCATCTTTCACAAAAGATAACATCACTTTCATAATCAACTTTCATATAGGAAACACTTAACTTTTATTCAAGCAAGCAAATTTAAAACGACCAATAGGCCCAATAGCCGTAAAGGTGCAACCACAACACCGATATAATGTGTAATGTCCTCCCAGGGATATCAAGGGGTCTCAGGGACATATCATTAGCTCTATAAGTATAATTAGATCATTTTATCAGAGAGGATTAGTGAAACAAATATTTAATTTCATTTTTCATGATTCAATTTCGACAAAATCCCTTTAATTATAAATAAATTCAATAACTATTCCAACAAACTATACAAAGGTTGGGAAATTTTCTTAACATCATATAACATTATCAAAGCTTCAATACAAGTCATATCAGATATGATAACCACTTCTAAAAGCTAATTATTCCTATTTATAGTTAACTAGTAATTAAGGTGTTAATTACAAAACTTCACGACACTTAATGCACAAATGACGACACTTAAATCAAATCCAATTGTTTAAAAAATGGAAAATAATTATAAATCGCAATGGACTAATAACATATAATTACGTGTAAATGATTAGTCCTAATTACCAAAATCACAATAATTAATTATGGTAATTACGAAAGAGAGTCCACAAGACTAGTTAACTACTTTTCCAATATAAGAATCTAATCTTGCACAAGATCAACATGTAACCATGCCACTAATATTGCACCTACATCCAATTAAATGTTTTGCATATCATTCCAATTGCACATAAGGTGACATTTTCCATTAATTCTGCTGAAACTACTTAACATTCATTGTAAAGAATTGAGTCTAAATAACTAAACCAAAATGAAATGCATCCATAAGTAAAGGTTACCACCTGATAAGTATCCAAATACAATATAATAACATGTTATAGACAAAGAACATGGCTGTAGCATTCTCTTTTTATGAAAATAGAGATTTCAATCCATAACTAGTTATCAATTTTCACCACAATGTACCTAGTTTCCAATTTAACTTTCCAAATACTAATAAAGAGAAATATATGAACAATGTAGGTCATGGAAAGAGTAGCAAGGGTCACCTACAACCATATGAATAGAAATTTCTTCCCATATGCTGTCCATTAAATAACTCCCAAACTAGTTATTTCTACTCATATGAGTTGACTAGTGATTCTAGGAATCGATAGAATAACTAAATCCACAGCTCACAGAATCATTCAAATTCCATTTCAACTCTAAATAACATGTTTTATCAGTCATAATAGAGTTATTATATCTCATTTTAACATTTCATCAAGTACTTCATATACAAAGTCAGAAATCTACTCAAAACAATTCCATTGAAGGAGATATAAATTGGAAATCGATATAGAATTTCGGTAAACATTTTCCAAACAATATCAAGAATATTTTCGCTCACATTTTCACACAGATTTCAAGGGTATGTATCAAACATAAGACTAAAAAGAACACTCAGTAATTTTTACAAACACTTCATGTGCCAAGTCTCCAAACTATGCAAAACAATCCAATCAAAGAGAAGTGTCTTAAACCATTATGAGGCCATTGTAACATAAAAATACACATTCTATAATGAACAGAGCATAAATATCAGTTTCTGTAAGGTTACGAAGTATTTTTTCCTCTCACAATTTGTGCACAAAATCGCAAAAACTAGTTTTCAATTCCTTCACAAAACTTATTCTCATAAATAAATTGAATTCTATGAGTGGTTTAATCTACAAATAACTCATATGTTTCATAAAAAAATTCATGTGCATCCATAAATAAATCATATTAGAGATAAATAAATTAAATAAACATGAGCTAAGTCCCCTATCTTTGTCAAATAAGCAACCAGGCTCCACCTTGTCATAGACACAATGCAAGACCAAACTCACTTTGCAATGGTCACCTCCGAGCTAGAACCATGATGACACAAGCAAGGTCGCACTCAACCAAAAATTATCTCAAGAAATTAGTCCAATCACAACCCAATGACAAGTATGACAACTACTTCTACTCCAGGGCAATTCCACTGGCTCCAAAGACAACAATCCAACCTAAAATTCAATGGCAGTGGTCTCTCTCCTGCCAAAGGAAATTCTAGGACATATACCAGTGGCTCTAGAGTAACTCAACTTGGTAACATGCTTGGCAAGGATCTTATGCCAAGAGCACCAAAATCAAGGCACACGTACCAAACACAAGCACAAAGAGAAGGAGCCAACACACAATTTTGACTTCCTCCAACACAAGCAAATTGAATTACTTCATGAGCACTTCAAGTTGGAAGAGAGAGAGGGACACAAGGGATGGGAGTTATCTTGTTGATGTTTTTCTCCGTCAACTGAATCTGGAAGGCAAAGTATTCCCAAGCTTCTCCTCGTCCTCCGAGATGACATAATATCCATTTATTTTACAAGTGTCGAACCTTAGCTTAGGTCTCTAGCTAGTTTGATGTTGATTTGGGGTTTCACGGTTAGAGAGATTTTGAGAACTTTAATGGAATAATTGGTTTGATTATTAAAAACTAATAATTTGTTGGTCAAAATTGCACATGATGATATATATTGATGGCATATTATATGTTGTTTCAAATATTGCATAGATAATTTGCTTCAAGGAATCATCAAACAACAAAGTTTATATGTTGGTGACAAATTATATGTGGTTTCAAATAAGTTTCCATGCTTTAGCTCTCCCTTTCTTTTTATCTTCTATATTAACCACTTTAGTCAATACCATTAACTCTTCTTCATTTAAAAAATAAACATTATAAAATCTTCCTCATCATTCTCCCATTTCCATAGCCTTTGTGTACATTTTCAATGATATTATATGGATTAGATGATTGAAGAAGACTTTTAATGTGCATCTCATTCTTCTCAAGAAACCCATGCTCTTACCTTTTTCAATCTTACTTTTCTTAATTTGTGTGCATTTTCAATGAGATTATATGGATTAGATTGTTGAAGAAGACTTTTAATATCCAATCTTACTTTTCTTAATTTGTGAACATTTTCAATGAGATTATATGGATTAGATTGTTGAAGAAGACTTTTAATATCCATCTCATTCTTTTGGAGAAACCCATGCTCTTACCTTTTCAATCTTACTTTTCTAAATGTCCTTTCATGGTAAATTGTTTTCAAATATATTAAAGAGAAGGGTGCTTTGAATTGAACTTTTTTTCCATTACATTTTAGAAGTGGAAAATTGTATTCTTTACTATGGTCTGAGCACTCCACAAGGCGCGACCCACATGAGCCCGTGAGATAGCATTGGTACACTACACCATGGAAGATGTGACAACATATTTATATAAACAATTGATAAGAAAAAACTATGGCGAATGAGGGACATACACCACATGACATAATTAAAATATACACAACGAACTTCAATAGTCATTTCCAAGTCTCAAGCTCATGTCGAAAGTTACTTTCTACAGTAAATGTGGGAGATGTGCAAAATCTAAATTGGTTCGGATTGGGTCTAGTGTTGCATGTAGACCCACCTCAGAAGCAAGATGACTGTCACATATTTTGAAGTAGCGGAATGCAAATATGATGCTGAAAGTGATGATGAGGAGGAGGAGAAAGAGACAACAATGGAAGCATAAATATGGCTGAGAGGTGCCTCAGGGCCAACATCTTCTCATAGAAGAACTGGGTCCAGAAAACAATTTACAACACAAGTTCTGAAGGACATGTTCATCCTTTGACTTTAGTAATCAAGATGAAGCAAGAAAACAAAATATTAAAAGGGAATATAGGCCTGTTTGTGAGCAGATGAAGAAACATATGGTAGAGGCACTGCAATGGGTTGTGGCGAACCCAGTCAATTTATCTGATGACGAACCAGTTACCCGCAAATAGCTTCGGATTCTACTCAGAATTGCATTGAATGGAGTCTTGTTGATCAAAAGGCATCAAACAATCATAGAAATGGTTCAGAATCAGTTGAAGATGTTTTGTTAAGTTCAGATAGAGCCTTGATTACGACAAGGTGGCATTTCTTTGTTTGTCGGGCTCTTGATTTATTGAAAGAGCATGTACACGTTTGCATGCAAAATCATCGTATTAGAGAAGTAGAAGACAATAAGATTTCAAAAAACGAGAGAATGATGGCATACGGTGAAGTAGAGTGAAATAAATACTCCTTGATCCCTTCTTCTTGGATTCCTCTAACTCGCAGTCGCCCCCAGTCACGAATAGTAGGTTAAGGCGTGAGTTAGGTTTAGGTCTTGAGTCCTATTATTCCTTAATATTTCGACCTAACCGCATCGCCACCGCTTCTAACATCTTGAAAAAACAGCGCACAATAGCAGAAAGGGGTTCCATCAGTCTCATACTCACGCCCAGTAAAGGAGGGCAAAAACCAGCAGTGAGAGCATGTTTGCTTGCTCTTCATATGCTTTATTTATTCATACATTGTCTGCTCACAGGGTTTAGTATGGTTTGTTGATAGCAGGTAACACTTCAAGGCTTGCAGAGGAAGGAGAAAGGCAGAAACTTTAGATTTTGGTGCCATTGGCCAGGTTTTTTTTTTTGGGTTCGTTTTTCTGTTTCGTTTCCACCGATTTTATCACTTTAGTTGGTATTAATTGGTGATGGATTTTGCAGGAAACTTAAACTTAAACTTACCGCTGGAGATTCTTTCTTGATTGGTTCATTTTTCTATTTGCTCCCCTGGATTGCACTCACGGTCTTGGAAACGTTTCTCTAATCTTTGTGTTTGAATCTGGTCCGAATCTTCGCAGAGGTCCCAAAAATCCATTAGTACTGTATGAAATTTCTTTGCTGGTTTCCTTCACTGGTTTCCATACCTTATTATTATTTTTCTTTCAGCAACATTATCTTTGTTTTAAATAAATCTCAGTTTAAAGGCTTTAATGTTTGATTCATTGTGTTCATTTCTTTAATCTATTTGCAAAAAGCACGTTTTTTTTAAGTTTTCATGTTATGTCATATGTCAATATTAGTTTATATTTATGATTTCTTTGAATTATATTTAGTAGTTTCTCAATTCATTTCTTTTGTTTAGTTTAACCCATTGCATTGTTTTTTATTATTAGTCTAGATTCATATAAATTTAGGTTTTTTTTTAACGTGTAATTTTTTTTTATTGTCCATCTCTTGTGTATAAATTTAATTTTTTCAAGGTGTAAGCTTTTTTTTATTCTCAATCTTTTGTGTTTAATAGGCTTATACCTTGAGAGATTTGATCTTTATGGGTCTATGGTAGATCCAGAATTTATATGGATTTAGGCTGTTGTATAGATTTAGACCACTCACATTGAATTTATAGATAGTTATGATCATTATTTATATGAAGTATGTTATCTCCTTAACATGTACACCTTCTATTTATTCATTATGAGATGACATTAAAACTTTATCCCTTAAACAAAGAGTTGAATCAATAGTATTAAGAAAACAAAAGAAAATTGATTGTAACTTAAACCTAATATCATGGTGAAATCACTATTATAAAAAAAAAGAAACACATAAATCAATACAACAAATGTTGTATGCATTGTAATTAAAACCCTATTTTAGAGAAATGTCACTCAAATTATTGCATCTACCATGATTTATTTGAATAAATATCATTAAAATTATTGCAACTACCATGTTCTATGTAAAGAAATGCATTGAATTAATGTAGATGGATCTATTTGAACAAAATGTCATTAAAATTATTAAAATTACCATGATTTAGTTAAAGAAATGTGACTAAATTTCTACAACCACCATGTTCTATTTGAAGAAATGTCTTTTTTTTCAGAGGAAAAAATACCAATCTTTGTTATTCATAGGAATCAAAAGACATATTATACATATACCCTCTTTCTTAATAGAAAGGAACAATAAGGGGCCAATCAACACATAAACATACAATGATCATGCCTGCAAAAACATCCAGCCAACAAAAAGACATAAAAAGTCTGATCATAGCAGACTTTTCTCATCATCCCTGATATATCAGGTCAAAAAATGCTATGAAATCGGAGGTGATCCCAAATAGACATTCTTGAGAAAAACTTGCTGGCTGAAAAAGTCTCATACATGACAGACATAGCAGAACAAATCAAATGCTAAAAAAACAAATGGGGATCAGCAGCTAAAAAAGAATAAATTGGCCATGTTCTATGACCATTCCATAAAATGATTCAAAGAAAGTTCCATATCCCATATCCAAATTCAGAGCCTGTTTGGAGAGGCCATCAACCAGCATGTTATTCTCACGGTATATATGCTTGAATATCACCGAAGGGACAAGATGGAGCATATTTTTTATTTCATCACACCAATGCATCAGAGAAGGTATATCAAGGGAAAAAAGTCCGTTGAGCCATGAAATAATAACCATAGAGTCACCAAATATCAAGTGAATGGGAAGACCCATCATCAAACTCACTCTTAGAACAGCCCAGAGCGCCAATAATTCTGCTCTTGTATTCGTGCTACATCCACAGCCCAAAGAGAAATTGAAATAATGGTTATCATTTAGGTAGATCACAAAACGTACACCTCCTAAATTCTCAGCAGCAGCCCCATCAAAAAATCCACAAGGAAAGACCTTCTGTGGCTTAGGACTTATAATCCATTTTTTATGAGGTTTATGAGGAATTGGATAAAGATTTAAAAAACTCTCAACCCTAAAGATAAGAGGCTGAACTGAAGGATTCCAATTCTCAAAAAGACATTTATTCTAAAGATTCCAAATACACCATAATGTAAAAAGGGGTAAACATCGAAAATCAGCAGTAGTTGTGAACCAATGAACCAGAAGGGACGGGAATGAGTTGAAAAAGGGAAAAGAGAACCCAAACCGAGCCGCAAAGTAAGAGAAAATACTCACAGTGAAGGGGAAAAACAAGAAAAGATGCTGGATATCCTCGAAACTCCTCTCACATAGAACGCAGCGACTCGGACCATGAAACCCACGAGATTGGAGCTGCTCCCAGGTAAGAATCCGGCCTTTATCCAATAGCCAGATGAAACAAGCTATTTTTGTGGGGATATTCAGAGTCCAAAGAGAATCAATAACAGGGTTTTGCACCTCTTAACTACTATTCGAGGTGATACAATCGTATCCTTTGGCTGCAATAAGAGGTCCAACATAATTGTTATGTGACCATAGAAGTGTATCACGAAGATCCTTTAGACGGATTCTGCTGTATTCTAGCCCTCTAACATAGTTTTCCCAACAATATTTCCAATCTCCACAAAGGTCGAGATCCTCAGTTGTAAACCAGTACCCTGAATCAAAGGAAGTTTTATTTCTTGCTTGAGCTAAGGTACAAATCCCAAAGTATTCCAAATATGCTCTTAAATCACCTGGGAGAATAAAAGAGTTGCCCAAACCAACAACAGGATCCACACCCAGACGAATATCTGAACCATTTCCAACTTGCCAGAGAATCCCTTTACCAAACCAAGGCAAGGTTAAGAGGAAGCCTTTGCATATAACCGAGGCATTTTGCATCCTAAAACATTTCTCTCTAAGCCATGAGTGCACAGGCAGTTTCTTCATATATTTAACAGAGAGTAGATGCTTCCAGATGCTGTTGTTGTTTAAAGCATTCCAAAAACTCTTCAATCTCAAAGATAAACTGAAACTAGGGAGATGCTTGATTCCCCAGCCACCTAAAGAGATAGGTCGTGCGAGAAGATGCCAATCAATGAGGTGGAATTATTTTTGCTTTGTAGAGGAGCCCCAAAGAAAAGAAAAGATCAATTTTCTGAGCTTATCTAAGATTGAGGATGGAACCGGAACAAGGGCCATCCAGTAGATAGGTAGGCTTGAAAGAACAGATCAAATGAGGACTAAACGACCTCCAATAGACAAGAGCCTATTAGACCAACGAGAGATACGCTTCTCAAATTTAGATAAAAGCCAATTTCAATCCTTGACCAGATATCCCGAAGGCTTGAGAAAGTAACTAAGATAATTGAAACCCTGAATAAGATGAGCAAATATGTACGGAAGGAGGCCTGTTATTCTACCAAGAAGAGCAGCATCTAAGTCATTATGGAGAAAGCAGGATTTTTCCAAATTTATACACATGCCAGAGGCCTCACAAAAAGTGTCAAGTAAAAATTTGAAGGCTATCCATTCCTCAAATGAACCCATACCAAATAAAATCACATCATCTACGAATAGTAAATGAGTGAGGAAGAGATGAGACGAAATTTTGATCCCTTTGATTTTTCCATTTCTCTTGGCATCTTCAATTAGAAGGATAAGACCTTCAATAATGAGGATGAACAATAGGGGGGACAATGGATAGCCCTTCCTAATTCCACGTGAAGCCGGAAAGCATGTAGAAGGAGATCCATTTACAAGGACAACAAAAATTGCAGAAGAAATGGAGCCCAAAATCCAATTCACCTCTACAAGAGGAACCCCAATCTGGATAAGTATAAGACGGATGTAAGTCCAATTGACCCTATCGAATGCCTTTGTCAAGTCCAACTTGAGGATGAGTGCACATATCTTTTTCATTTTTGACAGAATGAAGGACTTCCTGCGTGATGGATACCAGCTCAAGGATCTGACGGTTCTTCAGGAAGCCGAATTGTTGAGGAGAAATAGAGGAGTCAAGGAAAGGTTTGAGTCTCAGGGCCGCAACTTTAGAGATCAACTTATAACAGAGATTGCAGAGAGAAATAGGATGAAAGTTAGCAAAAGAGACAGGATGTTCAACTTTTGGGATTAAAGCTAAAAAGGTGGAGTTAAGGGAAGGAGCCACACTACTCGTGATTCTAGAGGATTCCACCATATTGACAAGGAGAGGTCCTAGAAGATCAAAAAAGGTCATATAGAATTCGACAGGCCAGCCATCAGGGCCTGGGGCCTTATCCCTTTTGAAAGTTTTAAGGGCCCCCTCAACTTTCGAAAGAGTGACAGAACCAGTAAAGGCCTTTTTCCCTTCCTTGCTGATATAGGAAGGAAAAAGACGAATAACCTTAAGCTGAGCAGAAATATTTGTCAAATGATCATCAGCAAAAATATTTTTAAAATAGCAAATCCCAAGGGATTTGATGCTTTGATCATCCGAGATCCAGTTACCCTCCTCATCTTGTAAACTCCAGATGGCATTATGTTTTTTTCGAGCCAATGCCACCACATGGAAGTATTTGGTATTGGCATCCCCATTCGAGGCCCATGTAACTCTGCTTTGAAGTCTTGCAGAGTAAAGCTCATGATCTAAAATCTTTTGTAGATCAGCTTTTAGAGACATCCGTCTACGATGCTGATCATCATTTAAGATAGCAAATTGAGAAGAATGTAGAAGAGAACTAATTTCATCCTCCAAGTTAAACGATTTTTCCTTCAATTTTTGAGACTCAACTTTTATCCAAGGCTTTACTTTTTCTTTCAGCAAGTGAAGTTTGTGTGAAAGATCATTCATAGCATCCATCGAGGCATCCGAATGGATAAGCGGCCATTCAGTTCAAATCATATGGATAAATTCCTCATTTCCTAACCAAGATTGATTGAATTTGAAGGGTTATGCGCAAGGGATTTGTTGATCCATCCATTCAAGCAAAACTGGGAAGTGATCAAAAATCCCACATCTATGAGCCCAAGCCCTATGTCTAGGAAGAGAGCTAATGAGCTGATCCGATAGCAAATAATGATCAAGTCTTTTGGATATGCCTTCTTCCCACATCCTACCATTCCTCCAAGTTGGTCCTTCATAAGAGGGGGCCACATCCACTAATTGATGATCAGAGAAGAGTTTGGAGAAAAAAGGTCCCAAGGGATCAAGTTGCGCTCTAGTGCCCCAAATCTCTGAGGAATTTAAATTTAAGTTCATATCACCAGCGAGAATAAGGTTGGGCAATGGGAGAAGACCGCCAGAGGCCATGGCATTCTAGAATGAGTCACGATTAAGATAAGGGCCGTAACAATTAAGGATAGACAGAGAGAAGGTCGGGCCATGAATCGAAGCTTTAAGCAAGATACCAGCAAAAGTATGGAAAGATTTACATCTGAGGAGCTTCGGATTCCAGCCAGAAATAATTCCCCCTGAGAGACCATTAGAACTAAGGGCACAAAACTCCCAACCTGGACACAGCTTTGAAAAGGAAAAGAGGGCTGGGTAAGAGCTGGTCATGGTCTCCTGTAGGAGCACTACATCAGGAGCAAGTGACACTATCAGATGACGAAGGATTTTTTGTTTGGATGAACCTCCCAACCCTCGGACATTCAGGGAGAGAATACGCATCAGGAATCAAATTGAAGAGGGGTCAATGCTCTAAGGACCCTTTGTGATGAAGAGGCAGGCTTCCAAGCCGCATTCTTTAGTCTAGTAGATAAAGGAGTATAAGGGGCGGGTGCAATAGTCGCAGCATCCGGAGGAGATTTTTTTTTTCCTTATAGTGACATTTTCAAAATGGATGGAATCAAGGGGGAGAACTGAGGGAGACAAAGGAGTCTTATCAGAAAAAATATTCAGGGATTTTTGTAATGCTGGGTCTGCAAAGGATGGGGAGGTGACCGGGCTGAGGGATTGAGAATCCAAATTTGAACGACCAGTGTTTACTAGAGGAGGAAAGTCCGAATCGTTAAAGAGAGGCTGGGGCGAGACACCTTCCAGATTCGGTGTATGTAAAGTAGAGGCAACAGGAGGGGTGGATGCATGGAAGAATCACAAGAGAAGGAGGGCATGGAAGAATCACAAGAGAAGGAGAGGGAGGATAGAATTTTGGGGGAAGGGGGATCTAAAGTCGATGGAGGTGGTAGCAACGGGAGAGAGTCACCAGAGCTTTGAGGAGGGATGTCAGACAGAGCCTTACGAGGGGAAGAGTGAACCAAAGCCAGAGAAGAAGCTAAAGACTTTGGAGAGCCTCTTTCATCAAAGCTTTGAGGGGGGATACATGATAGAGCCTTACGAGGGGCAGAATGATCCAAAGACAGAGGAGTGGCTGAAGTTTTAGGGGAGCCTCTATTAACATCGACCGAATCCATCAAAGCTAATTCTAAATCTGAAGCATCTTCGAAAAGGGAGCATGCATTTTTTAGAATTCCAATGGACGAAACCAGAGGGACCAAGGACATTCTTACCTGGGAAATCATTTGATTTGGTAATGGGGACAGCTGTGCTGCAGAAGGGAGTCGATGGCCTGGGGAGGCAGAGTCTTGACGAAAAGACAGACAGGCCCATCTCAGATGGCCTGTTTCCTAGCAGCAACTGCTACTAAAAGGGATGCCCTGATAGTCGAGCCTTTGTGAAAATAGGTGCTCCCGACAGAGAATTTCTATATTAGCCGGTAATCCTTTTGAAATGTCCATCTCTAGTAAAACTCTGGCCATCCTCTTATCGTATGAATTCATAAAATCTTCTTCAATAGCCACAAAGCGACCTATAATGTTCCCTATGCCCTCCAGAAGTGAAGAATTCCACAGCGGGAAGGGAATCCTAGGCAGCAGAGTCCACAGATGTCATTTTTTAACCCTTTCTCGAGCTGGGTCAAACTAAAGATGCCATCGATCTAATACGAGAGATCCTTTTCCCACTCTCCACAGACGATTAAGGACGGATGTAGCATGGGCATCCTCTAAGAAAACAAAAACTATCCAACCCCGAACCAGAAGACTGATAGCAAGAACATATGACAGGAAGGGCTTCCAATGTTCGATGGCCCAAGCGAACCAATCTTTCTTATCCATGGAAGTATATTCCAGTATTCCAAATGAGCACGCGAGAACATAAGGCTTCCACTCTATCGAGGTAGATATCTCGACCCACAACGTAGCGTAGTTTTCCTTCGAGAACCTTGTGAGCTTTAGCCTTTCTTCTACATCGGAAGCGAGCAGTACATCCATCTGCCGCGTCGTCGGGAGACCCATCATGGGTTTTCGACATAATGACCGAAAGGAGGAGCCCAAAAAGGATTCGCCAGTCAACAAGAATCCAACAAAGCTAATGATGGGAGGCAAATAAGTCTCAAGCAATCAGCAGAAACCCAGGATGCAAACCCTAGTTAAGGGATAACAATGGGAGTCTACTAGGGTTAGTTGGCAGCAAAGACCCAAATCATACCAACAGACCCTGAGAACGACATCCATATCAAGGACCGACCAACCCCTTAAAACCAGGAAGAGCCGCGAATGGACTCACCAGTCAACGAGAACCCGACAGTATTGAGCCACAAGCAATCACAAGAAACCACGAACCCAAACCCTAGTTAGGGAAAACAAGGAGAATCCCGAATCAAACCCACAACCCTGAAAGTGACAGTCGAATCTAGGAAAACCAAGTCCCAAAAAACTAGGAGACGTAGAATATTCTAGCACCCGAACAAATTAAACCAACATCAACGTCATATAGGGAGGGTGACAGAAAAAACCACACATCCACACAGAAGAAGGTGAACATAAAACTATGGCTAAGCCAGAACTGACATCTATATACAATTCCCACTTATTTTAGACTGGTTGGTACTAGTCCTCAGCTTTGAGGATGGACTCCAGTATAGAACAATAGCCATCAAAACAAGAAAAAATGCAAGATGAAACGTGGACTGATAACCCAAAAAACAACGAACCAGACAGCAAAAACAGGGACAGGGAGCTCGAAGCAAAGGGTTCATAAGGAGCAGACTAAAACCAAAGGAACGGCTCCAGAAGATACAGCAAGAAAAACCCAAGAAGGAGACCGCCGGGGAACACCATCAACCTGCAAACCCTTATTCCTCCTGCAAACCCTCAGCGAGGTTGCCATCTCGCCGAGCTCAAACTCCATCCTTATTATGCATGAATGGAGCCCCTATGTCCAAAAAGTATTGTACAAAATTAATATATTTGAAGAAATGCCAATGAAGAAATGTGACTAAAATTAATGCAACCACCACTACTTGTTTGAAGAAACTTGATTGAAATGCAACCACCATTATCTATCTCAACATTCAATCACCATCATCTATTTTAAGAAATGTCACTGAAATAACTACCACATGCAACCACCATGAATTGTGTGATACCAAACTTTGGTCTATAGCACCTAAGTTTTAACTATATAATATTATTATTACATTACTTTAACATTATACCTCTTCCTAAATTCTATTAAAACTTTTTTAATATATATATATGTTTAATTAATTTTTGATACTTTTATCTTCAAGTATTGAACATTACCATATAAGAAAAAAAATTATACATATAACAAAAAGAATAATTAAAGTTGCATAAATCATTATTAATATATCATATTAATTTTATTTAAATTTTAACTATTTCATATTTCATATTAAACATTATTATTTATTTAACTTATTTTAAATTATACCTAAATATATAACTACTTAAAAAAAATTGCAATCAACTTATTTTAAATTATGTTAACACATTAATTACTAAAAATAACTAAAGCAACCAATATAACAATTCAATATAGCTATAACAATTTAATTTAAAATAACTAAAATAAACACAATATTATAATAATTTTGTAAATAGAAAAGAAATACCATATAACAATTCAATATAACTATAACAATTTAATTTAAAATAACTAAAACAAAAACAAAATATTATAATAATTTTGTAAATAGAAAAGAAATACCATAAACAAATTATGCTTTGAAAATTTTATTCAACCTAGAGGCATATTTGGAAATCATTAAGTTAGTCAAATTGTAAAACAGTTGAAGGAAGGTGTTGATTAGCTTTTTTTTTAAATTATTTTTCCTTAAGATACATGTAAACCAAAAGTGTATAGAAAACAACTTTACTATACTAGAAACCCAAAAGTGTATAGAAAAGACTCACCCTTAGAATGATCTAAAGTAGTGATAATTGTAATTATTGTCTCAACAAATGTCACTAAATTTAATTCAACCACCATGATCTATTTTAAGAAATGTCACTAACATTATTGCAACCACCACAATGAACTATTTGAAGAATTGACACCACCTTAATCTATCTAAGAAAATATGACTGAAATTAATGCAACCACCATGAATTGTGTGAAGAAATGTCACTGAATTTAATGCAACTAGGCTGATCAATATAATATAACTATATAACATTACTATTACATTGTTTCAACTAACATTATTATTACATTACTTTAACATTAACCTGTTACTAAAACCTATTAAAACTATATATATAGGTTTAATTAACTTTAATATTTTAAATTTCACATATTTAACATTACAATAACAAAAAAATTATACATATAACAAAAAAATAATAAAAATTATACATATAAGGTTGCATAAATCATTATTAATATATCACATTAATTTTATTTAAATTTTAACTATTTAATATTTCATATTAAACATTATTATTTATTTAACTTATTTTAAATTATGCTTAATTATATAATTACTAAAAAAATATACACAACTTATTTTAAATTTTATTAACACTTTAATTGCTAAAAATAACTAAAACAACCAATATAACAATTCAATATTTGTATAACAATTCAATTTAAAATAACTAAAACAAAAATACAACATCATAATTATTTTGTAAATAGAAAAGAAATACCGTAAAAAAATTATGCTTTGAAAAATGTATTCATGCAAAGATATGGTTCCTCCATATTCAAGCTACATGATTATTTATGAGTCTATATATATATTCAATTTTTTTTTAAATTTAAATTTTATAACATGTTGGCTTATTTTTTTTAATTATTTTTAATATACAAAACCACCTTACTATACTATAAAACCAAAAGTGTATAGAAAAGACTCACCCTTGGAATGATCTAGAGTAGTGATAACTGTAATTG
This sequence comes from Pseudotsuga menziesii, assembly GCA_001517045.1. Lineage (NCBI taxonomy): Eukaryota > Viridiplantae > Streptophyta > Pinopsida > Pinales > Pinaceae > Pseudotsuga > Pseudotsuga menziesii. Next base: position 176,582 of record LPNX010319055.1, on the reverse strand, counting down.
TGCATAGAAAAAACTCACCCTTGGAATGATCTAGAATAGTGATAATTGTAATTCTTGTCTCAACAAATATCATTGAATTTAATTCAACCACCATGATCTATTTTAAGAAATGTAATTGAAATTATTGCAACTACCACAATAAAGACCTATTTGAAGAATTGACACCACATTGATCTATCTAAAAAGAATATGACTGAAATTAATGCAAACACCATAAATTGTCTAAAGAAATGTCACTAAATTTAATGCAACTAGGATGATATATATACTATAACTAATATAGCATTATTATTACATTGTTTTAAATAACATCATTATTACATTACTTTAGCAATATACCTCTTACTAAAACTTATTGAAACTTTATTAATATATATGCTAATATATGTGTGTGTCTGTGGTGTGTGAGCCCGCAGGCGCCTTAATATTAAATATATATCTTTATTTATCATTATAGGTTTAATTAATTTTTAATATTTTTAAATTCACTTATTTAACATTACAATATAACAAAAAAATTTATACATATAATAAAAAGAATAATTAAAGTTGCATAAATCATTATTAATATAGCACATTAATTTTATTCAAATTTTAACTATTTAATATTTCATATTAAACATTATTATTTATTTAACTTATTTTAAATTATATTAACACTTTAATTACTAAAAATAACTAAAACAACCAATATAACAATTTAATATAGCTATAACAATTTAATTTAAAATAACTAAAACAAAAAACACAATATTATTTTGTAAATAGAAAAGAAATACCATAAAGGCATACCTAAAAATCCCCCCCCCCCAAAAGAAATTAATCACATATTAGTTTGTCAAATTGTAAAACAACAAAGAGAAGGTGTTGATTAAATTAAATATGGTTCTTCCATATTCAAGTTACATGATTCTTTATTGCGTCCATGTATATATTTTTAATTTTTTTATTTAAAATTTTATTTTAAAATTTAAATTCTATTACATGTGGGCTTATTTTTTTTAATTATTTTTCGTTATGCTACATGCAAACAGAAAACCACCTTACTATACTAGATAACCAAAAGTGTATAGAAAATACTCACCCTTGGAATGATTTCGAGTAGTGATAGTTGTAATTGTTGTTATTCGGTATTTCATTCTCACTAAATTACTTATTATATATCTCTCAATTTGCTTCGATATATCAACAACATATATGACCGTTAGTTCTTTGTAGGCTTTTAGTTTCAAGGTTCATCATGTCGAAGACTTTACCATCTCGGTCCAAGAAATTCCCGTAGTAGACAGCAGCAACTTCCCGCAATATTATCGTTAATGCATATATGTAGCATGTGAGAAACAATCTAAAGTAGAAAACATGTCAAAGTGTATTAATTTATCCTTTGATGTACTCATATTCACATTTAAGCGATAAATGTTTATCAGTGCTCTATCATGCGTAGCTAAATGATAAAATCACATGGCGGATGATATCACAAAATCCAGTCTAAACACGTCCTTAAACAAAATAAAATCGTTTGGAAAATCAATTTGTGGTAATCGACTGAATATATCAAATTTTTTCCAAACTCAAACAAACATGACTGATTTTTAAAATTTATTTTTCCTTATGCTACATGTAACATGACAAATATGACAATATCTTCACATTCTCGTTATTTTTCCTCATGCTACATGTACCATGATAAACGTGACAATGTATTCACATATGTGACAATATCTTCACATTCTCGTTATTTTTCCTCATGCTACATGTACCATGATAAACGTGACAATGTATTCACATTCCGATTACATGTCGGTTGAATTGTTTTTTTTTAATTTATTTCGTTATGCTACAATCCTCATTGGGTCTCCATTCTTTAGTTTCTCGGTTCTTGGGTTATTCAGTAAACCTATTAGGTGTTTCCGAAGAGCATGCTGATTTGGATCAATGAGTTGGTATCAGTCTGAATCTCTTTCACTGATCATCCACGCATCCTGTGAGTTTTCGCTCCCCACTCGACCTATTTCGCCAATTACTTACCCTATGAAGAGGTCTCTGGTATCATATGTGTGTTCTTATTCTTTGGTGAGTAACAATTATATCAAGATTCTAAAGCTCGCATTTTAACCACTCAATACACTTTCCATGACCACGTGACCATGTCGTCTCGAAGACTTATCTCCGCCTCCATTGACTTTGCGTGTGTGAAGGGGAGCACCCTGTCGTGAAATCCAGTGATCTACAGACATGATTAACGGAAATGGAGCTTTTGTTGCTACTCTCCATTCGTGTGGGACAAAATCACACCAGGTAGGGAGCTAAACTTACATCATAATAATGACAACATCTTCTCCATACTAATTATATGTCGACTTAATTGTTTTATTTATTTATTTATTTAGTTATGCTACATGTAACATGAAAATTGTGACAACATCTCCTCCATACTGGTTATATGTCAGCTTAATTGTTTTTTTTTAATTATTTATTTCGTTATGCTACATATAACGTGACAAACATGACAACATCCCCCCATACAAAAGTGTAGAAGCACCTCTCGATGCAATTACATTAGCGTAGATCCATTTTAAATCCGAATTTATCAACCACCGAGAGGAATCCAATTGTTGAGTTGTACATTTTTATACCATTTGGATCCCTCTCGGTTCTTGATAGATTTGGAATTAAAATGGATCTATGCTAGTTTTTTTTAAGTCGATATGTAATTTATATTTTTAATTTTTTTATTTAGTCACAATATATAATTTATATTTTTCATTTTTTTCATTTTTATTTTTGTCAGCTAACATAACGTGACTAATGTGACACGATCTCCTCATACTTAACTAGAGAGCACTTCACTTCTCTCACGGCAATTATAAAAAAACACAAACATTTACATAATTCCATTCCTTTCTCATTATGTAAAAAATGTTTCTTTTAAAAATTCTTGTTTAAAACTTGTCCACAAATATATATACGTTGTTAATTATTTAATTTGTGAATTAAATATTATGATTATAATAAATCATTTTCCTTTTCTTGCCGAAGTATAATTAGTATTCTATTTTATTTACTTTATTCTATAAATGATGTTTTAGTTATATTTATTTCTTGTAAAATAGTTAAATAACAAATAAAATAGATATAAAAAAAACCAAGGAAACCAATATAGAAGAAGTATGACCTTGTGTCTATTTCATTTAAGTTCTTTCCGAGATTCTTCCTTTTCCTTGTCGTGTTTGTAATTAGTTTGTCTTTCTTCTTTTTTACATTTTCATGTTGTAGGATTGCGCACTCTGTCACTTTGACATTGGTGACAAGGTTAAGTACCATGACTATTCACATGAATTTGACTCTTCTTTGTGGCTCTAAATTCATATTGTCTATCTCCATTTTCTCTTCATCTAGTCAACCTAGAGGTTGAAGTGTTGTTGTATAGGTTCACACTAACAAGTTACATTTCAAAAATAGAAAATAGGATTTACACATCAAGTGGCGACATTAAGAGGTATACTAATCCAACTCATCAGGGTGCATTAGTGAGAAAGGGACTCCATTTCTCAAATAAAAATTAATCTCAAGGTAAATAAAGCCAAGAAGTGACATAATGTGAGGGTACATAACAAAGAGGGTCCATCAAGTACACACGAAGGGTGTATAGCATCAACATAAGCTCAACACACATAGGTAAACACTTTTCCAGAACCCCTTTCTCGTAACATTAGGATTCCTCATACTCTCTTTCGTGGCATCGATCATCTGATTGTTTTTATTTTATTAATTATTCTAGAAGTTAAACAAAATAATAATAATAATAATGTGCAAATCATAGTCCAGGAACCTTGTGCCACTATGTCCAACATAACAACAACAATAATATGTCTAAGGGATAAACCAAAGGGTATGATAGGTTACCCAGATGTGTATGTTCACACTGAGATGAGTGACATAGTGACACTTGTAGGAATTGTTTTGAATTTAATAGTTGTCATTGAACATGAACTTTTCAATCAATTGTAGATGCTAATAAAAATGAGTCTGATGTTAAAGATTGTGTTGTAAACAATGCACATTTAAGGAATGATCATTATCAGCAACACTATTATAGCTATATTTTCCAAACTTGGTAGATCATATTTTTATAACCTATCCCTATCCATATGCATACTATTTGAACCCCCTTTGCTCAGTATTACTTTGATGCTCTAGAGAATCCCTTTAAAATTTCATTTTTATGGGTATAAGCGAGTCACTAGCTTACTGCCCGCATGTACATACAGCTTGCTCCACTATGAACTGTGTACATCGAGAAATGTGATAAAAATAAATATTTGGAGTTTTTCTCTCATCAAGTAAAAAATAACTTGACTCTATTCCTTCCATATGACTGGAAATGCTCCGACTTGACCCTTCGCTTCTCATTGAGAGGCTATATATTGAGCTACTTGGAAGCATTAAAGGAGGAGGACTTGTGAGAGAGAAGAAATTATAGTGGAATTATGCCCCATTCTTCATACTTTAGTATGCATTCCTTTGTCCTTGGAGTATCCATCCGTGCTCAAGTATTCTTATTGCTTTATTGAGGACCAATCTCCTAAACCGAAGGATAAAAGTTATCTAAAATTATAAGCCAAATTTTTCATATTACTTTATTCTAGGGAAGGTTTTCTTTATAACTGTTGGAATTATGGTAGGTTTTTCAATCATATGGAAACAGGTTAGATTTTGATATGGTTGTCATTGATGGAAACACATTTTTCCAATAATATGATCCATAGAATTAGAGGACTCACAATAATCCATGCTTTGTGCACAGGTCGAACGGTCAAGAGCGAACCCGCAAAGAAATCAAAGGTTCAGAAGAAAAGCGGAATGAGGAAAGTGGAAGGCAGAATGCCAAAGATGAGAAATAAAAGTCTAAAATAATATGGGTTTCCACCACCTGGAGTCCTCCAGCAAAAGGGAGAATGCGGAAGACAAGAGATCAAAGTCTAAAATAATATGGGTTTTCGCGACCCAAAGTCCGCCAACAGAAGGAAGATAGCGAAAGACAAGAAATCAAAGTCTAAAGTAATATGGGTTCCCACGACCTGGAGTCCAACAACAGAAGGCTGAATGTGGAAGAGAAGGAATCAAATTCTTAATTAATATGGGTTTTCATGACCCGGAGTCTGGCCTGCAGAATACGGAAGGCGGAAAGCAAAAATTGTTGAAGTTTTTTAAACAAATTTGTAAAACCCACGATCTGCAATCTACATCTAATTTAAGATCCATGATCGAGAAATGGTGCACAAGAAATCCATGGCAGGGAAGGAGTTTGCGGAAAATGATCTACAGAAGTAGGTTTTTGTTAATTCCTTTTTCCAGATCAATGATCAGAAGAAATGCCACATGAAATCGACGACAGACTCCACATAGAACAAAACTAAACTGCATTAAAATCTCGCTCCCATCTTCATCATTATCTCACCTACTAGTCAAATCTATGGAATAGATGACGGTCGTCAGATCTAGATCAATGGTGGATCTCAAATATCATAAGGTGGATTTGATATAAATTTCCCACACATCAAGATTTTATTAATCCGTGTTGGTTTTCCTTGCGAAATAACTCATAGCTATTAATATGTTTTGGTGATTAATCTCCTTCGTTGATCTTGATCCTTATCCCAATGATTAGTTTCAGATTTCGCAACTCGACTGCCCTTTTATCCTTCATGCTCTTTCACCAGCGAAATTCATTCTGGTCATAGATATTTGGCACCTTCAGATCTCTACCACACAATCTACAATCGCGAGGACAATTTAATTTTGGCACTATTGGGTTATCTCATGCATCAAACGGTTTTGATCAGTTATGAAAATGAACAGTCAGACATACGAACGGGTGAAGGATTCAAAGATTGATAAGTATAAGAGGATGTGGGTAAAGATTTGTGTGTGTGCTCTTTGGAGGCAGAGAGATGGTGCATGGACCATCGTTGAAGTGGGGATTGCAGAATGAAATAGGACTATGAGTTCTTTCAATAATATCCAAAACAGAGACAATGAGGGGAGCCAAGGTGCATAAGCAAATCCAAAAGTAGATCAGAACATAGGTGGTATGCATTGTTATATCTTTTTTTCTATACATTGTAATGAACATGTTTGACTCTAAGGAACAAGGGTGGTAGGGTGGTGCTAGGAAAAGCATGTTGTCTTATCTGTACAAGTTGGAGCCTGTATAAGTAGAAGTTGGTGCTTCCACTCAGTAGTAGCTGGAGAATGTTATTTTAGTGGGTGCTATAAAAAACATGAGGGTTGGTTCTCTCCACAAGAAGGAATTTGTAAACAGAGGTTGCAACCTCATTTCAGTAGGTGCTCAAATAAATATGAATATTTTTTTGTTGCTATCATGTGTGTGTGATTAATCATTATCATTTGTTTTGTTATACTTGCTACATTATCATAACTATAAATATGTAATTACTAATAATGGTTTAAGCTTTAGAAATAACTAATTCACCCCCCTCTCTCAGCTATTTGAACAATTTCAACAATTGGTATAAGAGAAAGTTCCTTTTATTTAAAGGTAGATATGTAATCTTAAACATGACAAGTTATGAAGGGACTTCATCCAATAAGGTTCCTCTGTTTGATGGAACAAATTTTTCCTTTTGGAAGGTTAGAATGAGAACTTATATAATGTCCTTAGGTGTTGATGTTTGAGATGTATTAGACACTGGCTATGTAAATCCAATTGCGCTAGCCTCTAGAGATGATAAGTTGGAATTTAGTTTCAATACAAATACAATGAACGCTATCCTAAATGGTCTTGTAGAGGCTGAGTTTGTTAAGGTGATGCATCTTGAATCTGCGAAAGAAATGTGCGATAAACTTGTAAGTAGTTATGAACAAAATGAGAAAGTAAAGGATGCCAAACTATAGACATATAGACTAAAATTTGAACAGCTAAAGATGAATGAGGATGATATTGATAGTAAATATTTCTTAAGAACTGAAGAGACTATGAATTCTATTAAGGGACTTGGTGAAAATATTGATGAACCATCCTTAGTTTAGAAAATTTTGAGATCTTTTCATGAAAGATTTAATCCCAAAGTTTCTGCAATAAATAATTAAGTGATCTTAAAACTCTTCCTATTGACCGACTCATAGGTACTCTGACAACCTATGAAATGAGGATTAGTAAAGATAAATATACCACTAGAGAAGCATCCTTTAAAGCATATAAGAACACTGAATTTGAAATGGATGTGAGGAAAAAATTGTAAGGAGACTGAAAAAAGGAACAAGTAAATATAAAGGAAAGATGCCCTTTAAATGTTTTATTGTGGTGAAATAGGCCATTTTGCATCTAAATGCCCCCACAAGAAAATGAGGTAGAATTCTGATGATGAAGAAAATTATTGATCCAATAAATAAAATAAAGAGGCTAAAAATAAAAATAAAAGCTTGTGTCCAAATGATGTTGATTCTTCAGAAGAGACAGACAGTGATTCATCTTATGAATATGAAGTGAATAACTTTATGCTTACGTCCATATATATTTTGGAAATGAATATATAGGAAGTGACCTAAATGATGAAGAAGCTATGGTTGATATGGAAGGTGAACTAATCAGTGCTCTAGAGGAGATTGACAGACTAAGGCTAAAGAAGAGGAAACAAAAACAATTATTTATACAGTATGAAATGAATGGTAAAGAACCAAGTGAAGATATTTCCCTGTTAAAATTGGAATTAGAAGAGGAAAAGAAAATAGAGTATATTCTGAAACAACAATTAACAAAAGAAAAAGGAGATGTGAAGCTTTGGAAGAAAAGTAGTGACAACTAGGAAAGAATTGGAGAAATTTCAAGCTATGTATCACCAAAATCTGTCAAGTATTAAAGGTTCAGAAGAATTGAACAACATTTTGAGTAAAAAAAGGTCCCCATGGTTAAAAACAGGTCTTGGCTATGAAGAAGGTTCAAGCAGTAAATAGTCAGAATGCGAGCATACTGTGGAAACAAAAGGAAATGAAACAAGTACTAGAATCAGAAACTCTGATCAAAATTATCAACCAAGGATTTCTCCGAAACAAAGTAAAAAAAAGGGAAGACAACCAAGATTCAGGTACCAAATTTTTTTCCATGGTTACTATTATTGGTGTTCTAATTTTGGCCATAAAGCTACAAAATGTGCATTTAATTTTAGAAATATGAAATCAAAGAACAATCAATTGTTGCAACATAGAACAAGACAGACAACAAGTAAGCAAGAACTGCATACAGCTCAGTTCACAAATAAAGGAATAACCCATGATAGATATAAAAAATCTGTTAATCTACTATACAACGAGCTAGAATGTTATGTTTGTCATAATTTTGGACACAAGTATTCAAATTGTCATTTGAAGGACTACAAAATAGACCCAAGAGTGAATTAATCTGTTGAAAGTGCTAAAGTTTGGAAGAAGAAAGAAAATAACAAATGTGGCTTAGTGATTTATGTTCAAAGGCAAAAAAGCCCCTAGAATATTGACAGTGGATGTTCCAAACACATGACTGGTGATAAAATTAAGTCTCTCTCTCTCTAAATGAAAAGAAATCAGAAAATGTAACTTTTGGAAATGATGCTCCAAGGAAAATCAAAGGAAAAGGAATGGTAAGGTTGAGTAATGGAAAAGGGAAATCCAAATATGTGTTGTTTGTACATGGACTAAAACATAATATTCTTAGTGTCAGTCAGGTTTGTGACAGAGGATTTGAAGTTGGTTTCACTTCTAAAGATTGCAAGATAAAATATGTACCCTCAAGACAGTTGGTTGCAAAAGGCATAAGAACAGAAAACAATGTCTATGTCTTGAAAGAAGGAAAAGAAGAATGCCATGTAAGCAAGTATGATGAAAGATGGATTTGGAATAAGAGACTTGGACATTTAAACTCTGATCATATAATAAAGCTTGTGAATAATGGGGCAGGAAAATATCTTTCAAAAATATCAAATCCATGTGACTATGTTTGTAAACCTTGTGAAATGGGAAAATTGACTTGCACACAGTTTAAATATAGGAACTTCACATCAACAGAAAAACCACTTTAGTTAGTACATATGGATTTGTGTGGACCATCAAGAAAGGAGGGCACAAGAAGTGAAAGATATTTTATGTTCTTCATTGATATTTATTCTAGACTCACATGGGTTGCTTCTTTGGAATAAAAATCTGAAGCATTTGAAAAGTTCAAAATTGGCAAGGCTCTGACTAAGAATCAAACAGGAAAGAGATTGAAGAAAATAAGATCTGATAGAGGAGGAGAGTTCAGTTCAAGAGACTTCAAAGTGTTTTGTGATAAACATGGAATTAAAAGAGAATACCCAATTCCAGGGACTCCACAACAAAATGGAGTAGTTGAGAGACAGAATAGGTCAATACAATAGATGGAAAGATCAATGATGAATGAAAGGAAAATTTCTCAAACATATTGGGTAGAGGCAATTCACACAGCTGTCCATATTCTTAACAAAACTCACTTAAGAACAAACAATGATAAGACTCTTTATGGACTATGGTTTGGAATACGTTCTTCTATCAAACACTTTAAAGTATTTGGAAGTAAATGTTATATTAAAAATAATGATGAACATCTTGGAAAATATGATGACAGGGCTGATGAAGATTATTTCTTAGGATATGCTGCAAACACTAAAGGATCCACTTGTTATAATATGATGCTGCATAAATTGGTTGATTGTATTGACATTAAAATCAATGAAGGGATCCATGTAAAAGATATCTAGATAAGCAGTGTTGAACCAAATACAGAAGATACAGTTGAAGATAAAGAAGAATAGGTCCAAGAATAAAAAAAAGAAGATTCAGAGTTAGATGATGAAAGTGCAAACACTCATACAGATTCAAGACAACAGAAAAAAAACAAACCCCCTTCCAAAATCATTTAGAAGAATCATCCTGAATATCAAATAATTGGTGACAAGGATAAAGGAGTTCAGATAAGAAGGGAGACGATTAAAGATTCATAACAATCGTAGATTGCTTTCCTATTTATGATGGAACCTAAGAATTTTGGAGAAGTGAGTAGGGATGAAGATTGGGATAAATCCATGAATGAAGAGATTGATCAGATTGAGAAGAATAATACTTGGGAGTTGGTTCCTAGACCTGCAGATAAAAATGTAATAGGCTCCAAGTGGATGTTTAAAAACAAGATGAATGAACGAGGACAAATTGTGAGGAATAAATCCCGATTGGTCTGTAAGGGGTATGCATAAGTTGAGGGATAGGATTTTGATGAAACTTTTGCACTAGTGTCACATCCCCTCCCCTCTAGCCCCATAAACGTAAGCATAAAATTATGTTGAAGTAAAATATGCAATTATGTATTGTCTAACATCATTAATCAACATTATAGTGGAAGCAAACATACATTCAACATAAGTATCATGTTCATCATGATTCATATAAACAATACAATTGCATGGGTAATTACACGAGATTACTTATCTTCGAATGAAGCTTCTCGCAATGAGCTATGTCGCTGCAACGTTCCACCCAACCATAGGCTAGTGTGCTCATTGATCTCTCGGCATCACTGGCACCCACGAGCTGGGCATGATTACCCGAGGAAAAGGAAACTAAGTAGGCTCACACATAGCCAAAGATATGTCAAAAATCAGCCAAGCAAAAGCTATATTTGGGTTTATCATATTTCCAAGGGGATGGAAAGGCTTGTTTTCTAAGCTAGTGAGATCAACCATAGAGCTATGGACATCTACACAAGATCTGACTTGGATTTCGCAACAAATACACACCCAACACAAGGAATCATCCCCTTCTCTGCTATTAAGTCCCTCGGGCTATGCATTCCCTTCTAGTGCTATTCAGGATGTGCAGTAAGGAGTAATCAACCCTCAAAATCACTCAGTGAGGTTCCTCATGCACTAGGTTTATCAAGCAACTTACCTCTTCCACTCCTAACTAGTTCAGACCCAAAGTAAGGTGCATAACAGTTCAGACCAAAACAAAAATGCCCATGACAACAAAAATGCATTTGTTGGGCAATTTACAACACGTGGGCAACCAAAAACGAAATTCAGATGGGGAAACATACCAGGCATGAGGAAAACAATTTCAGAATCATTCTGTTCCTCCATAGAGGTAAAATCAACCTCTACAAAAACCCAACTCAGCAAATCGATTTTAGAAAACAGCTATGGGGATTTCGGGGAAAAACGGCCTCTACAAACCCCAAAAACGTGAATCTTCTTACCCACTAATTCTGAGGAAGTTTATGGCATTACAGGAGCCAAAATCACTGCCATAAACTCCCAAAACGAAAATATTTCTTTCCCACTTGCTGAACAACACCAAAATGGATTTTCTGGGCATGCAAGATGAGAAAAATGAGTAAAAACGTGAAGTTAAAACATCTCTCAAGCTTCCACTACGTGAGGGAATGGAGAACATGGGTGTACGGACAAATGGGCATGCATTTTGGGTGTTATCTTTCCCCAAAAGTCAAAAACATTTTTCCCCAAAAATGGGTGTCACGTCCCCAACCCTTACTCAGGGGAGAGGATGCGACTAACATCCATCAACCTGGGAAATCTAAGCCCCCATGAACATATATAAATATATAGCGATTGCCTTGAAATTAAAGCATATAAATACACAGATGTATAATAAAATATACATGATATATACAGTGAAAGAAAATCATTCATTCAACACATTCATGCATTCAACATGTTCATGATAATTTCATAATAATTCATAAGCAAATATAGTTCTAGAACTTAAATAAACAAGAAAACTTATCATTGGAGAATATTGTCCTGCAACCAACTATGTCACTGCAACGTTCCACCCAACCATAGACCAATTTTCTCTTTAATCTCTCACCAACACTGTCACCCTTGAGCTGGGCATGATTTTCCCCAAGGAATAAGGAACACTAGCATACTTTCCCCATAACCAAGGATACAATATAACTTAGTCAAGCCAACACAGTTGGGTTTATCAAACTTACATAGGCAGTGGCTTACACTTCTCCAAATTCACATGAGACACAACCAAGCCAATAGATGGGTTTATCAGGCTACCAACTAATCCATCCTTCTAGTTGGGTTTATTAGGCTGCTAAGGAGGTGGTAAGACAGACTGCTAAGATAGTGAGATCAACCATAGAGCTATGAACAACCACACCGAATCTATCCTAATTTCTAAACAATTACACACCCAACACAAGGAAGCATTCCCTTCTCTACTACACAATCCCTCAGGCCATGCCTTCCCTTCCAGTGCTATTTAGGGTATGCAAAGAAGAAATCAGCCTTCTAGATAGGTCTGTGAAGTTATTTCACACACTGGGTTTATCAAGCAACTCTAGACTCTATTTCCATTCCTTCAATTCAAATGCTAAATGTGGATGCACACATAGGGATATCAGTCATGGGATTTATCAAAACATAGCAGATGCCAGGGATTACATACACACACACCGAAATTTACAAATTTATGAACATTGTCGGTGCTAGACCAATTGCTGCAAAATACCAAAACAAAAATGTTTTCAATCTTTCAATTCAAGACACCAAATCAATTTCAGGGAAATCATACTCAGGAAAACAACTAACAGACAAGGGAAAACGTGAGAGACAACAGAATTGTCGTATAGGGGAAAATTCATAACACAGAAACCAAAAACATGAAGGATTCATATCGTCGGACAAGAGAAATTCCTGAAAGGTTTAGAATTAGAATCGTTTTTGCTTGCTTGCTTGCTGCGTGAATGCTCAATTGGTTTTCCCAAAACATTTTTCCATTGCAAATTCGTGAGGGAAGGTGAAACGCTGTCGCATGAGGGAAAAGGTGGTTGTTTTTGGTGTTTTCTTGCCCAAGAAATTCAAAAAATGTTTTTCCCAAAGTAGGGATCTTCCCAATTCGAATTTCCCCACTCTTCCAATCCCCCAGTCCCTCATCCTTAGGAAAAAATCATGCCCCCATCTCATTTAGTTGCATTGACATAGCTAGATGTCGGTTTTAATTAAATATTCACAATTTAAACATAATGTCCATCTTTTTAATTTTCAGCTAGCATAAAAAAATACCATCGACCACACCTTAATGGCTGAAACATAAATACTAAATCAATGGTGGGGTTTTTTCCTAGCTCCACCATCCATGATTATTTACATCATTTATTTAAATGCAACAGGGTCAAAACCGAGGTGTTATAATGGGTTTTCCCCAAATTCAAATTTCATTTCCCGTCCTCTTCCCATCCCCATGCAATAACTACTTCAACCAATTTATGGAAGAATTAAATGATTGGGTGAATGAGACAAGAAGGCAGTTGAATGTTTCATGGGTTCTCCCTTTGACATTTGACTTTTCCCCATTGGCCCCAAAGGTTAAATATCCCCCCCCCCTTATCCTTAGGAAATCATGCCCCCATCTCATTATTTGTTGCATTGACATAGCTGGTTGGGGTTTTTAATTAAATTGCATATTTACATGATGCTAAAATTATAATGTGTCGGCTAGCAAAAAATACCATCAACAACGATTTTAATCACCTAAACATAAAATGTTTAATCGATGGTCGGGCTTTTACCTTTAGCTCCACACCATGATTAGTTACAATATATACATCATATACATTTTTAATGCAAACGGGGTCAAAACCGCAGTGTTGCAACTGGTGGAAAGTTTGAAAGCTATCAGAATGTGTCTTTCCTGTGCTAGTCATAAGAACTTCAAAGTGTATCAGATGGGTGTTAAGTCAGCTTTTCTTAATGAAGATCTAGAAGAAGAAGTCTATATAGAGCAACCTGAAGGGTTCCAACTGCCACACAATCTTGACAATGTCTGCAAATTGAAGAAGGATCTATATGGATTGAAATGAGCACCACGAACCTAGTATTATAGAATGGATAAATATCTATAGGACAAAGGGTTCAAGAAAGGTATTCTTGACAATAACATGTATATCAAATCTGAAGGTGATAATTTATTAGTCGTTTTGGTATATGTGGATGAATTTATTTTTGGATGCACTAATAATACTTTTGCTCAGTGGTTTTCTAATGCCATGCAATCTAAGTTTGAGATGTCAATGATAGGATACTTGTCATTCTTTCTTGGTCTTCGCATTATTCAGATTTCTAAAGGTTTATGTCTCTCCCAAGAGAAGTATTTGAAAGAGATGTTGAAGAAATTTTCGATGGAAGATTCGCCATCTATTAGTACACCTATGGTTGTTGGTTATAAAATTAGCAAGGATGATCCCTCACCTAATGTTGACCAAAGAACATATCAGTTAATGATAGGAAGTCTCTTATACATCATAGCATCTAGTCCTGATATAATGCAAGTTGTTGGAATGGTAGGAAGATTTCAGTTTGCTCCTAAGAAAACTCATTTGGTGGATGTTAAGAGGATATTTAAACATTTGAAGGGAACAATGAATTATGGTCTCTAGTATCCTAGAAATCATAATCTTCAGCTAACTGTATATTCAGATGTTGATTGGGAAAATTGTTTGGATGAAAGAAAGAGCACGAGTGGACGTGCATGCTTCTTGGGTGATTCTATAGTTGCATGGCTGAGTAAGAAGTAAGGCTCAATATGTTTATCTACTACAGAAGCTGAAAACATTGTTGCTTCCACATTTTGTACACAAATACTCGGGATGATCCAAACACTGGAAAACTTGGAGGTAAAATATGTTGATCCCATTCTTTTCCATTGTGATAATACTAGCATCATTAGTATGTCCCAAATCCAGTCCTTCATGCCAATACTAAGCACATACCTATTAAGTATCACTTCTTAAGGGAGAAGGTCACAAACAAAGAGGTTCATCTATATTTTATTCCTTCTACAGAACAAATTGTTGATATCTTCACTAAACCCTTACCAAAGACACAGTTTTAGTATCTACACTAGAAGATGGGTATCATATCTTATTGCAAATAACTTGTCCACTTTGATAGGGGGAGTTGAGCTATAGAGTCTTATTTGACATTGATTTCAAAGGGGCAGAAGTTGTTTTTGCTACAAATGATAAAACACTGGTGACTACAATTAGAACATGCATCCAGAATTTAAAGGTTGGCATCAATGCCAAAGGGCGATATTGTTGGAATTATGGTAGGTTTTGAGATCATATGGAAACAAATTAGATTTTGATATGGTTGTCATTGATGGAAACACATTGTTCCAAGCATATGATCCAAAGAAGGAGAGGACTCTGAAGAATCCATGATTTGTACATAGTTTCAATGGTTAAGAGCGAACCCACAAAGAAATCAACGATTCAGAAGAAAACCGAAAGACGGAGAGTGGAAGGCGGAATGCAGAAGATGAGAAATCAAAGTATAAATAATATGGGTTTCTGTGACCCAGAGTCCGCCAGTAGAAGGTGGAATGCAGAAAACAAGAGATGAAAGTCTAAAATAATATGGTTTTCGCAACCCAGAGTCTAAGGATAATTTTAGCCCAATGGGCTATTTTTCCATTTTTTTATCCCAAAAAGATTCACCATTTTGCATTTTTTGAAGCCCTGTTTCGCCCAATTTTGATGGGGTAAAATTTTTTCACCCTAAAAATTGCCAAATTATTATATAAATCATATAAAATCCTTGGAAATTAAAATATTTTTTGAAAAATATCGCCAATCATTTTATAGTTGACGTTTTAAGAATTGGTAATATTCGCCAACATTTATACACTTTTAAATAAGTATGGTTCCTTAAAATCATCCCTACCAGAGTTCGGCAGCAGAAGGCGGAAAGCCGGAGGCGAAAAGTGGAAGATAAGAAATCAAAGTCTAAAGTAATATGGGTTGACGTGACCCGAAGTCCACCAACGGAAGGCGGAATGCGGAAAAAAAGAAATCAAAGTCTAAAATAATATGGATTTCTGTGACCTGGAGTCCGCCCTCTGGAATACTAAAGGCGAAAGGTGGAAAGTGAAAATTGTGTAAGTTGTTAAAAGAAATTTGGAAAACCCGTGATCCGCCGTCTGCATATAATTCAAGATTGATGATCGGGAAATGGTGCATAAGAAATTGACGGCGTGGAAGGAGTTTGTGGAAAATGATGTATGGAAGCATGTGTTCATTAAGTCATATTCCATATCAACGATCAAAAGAAAGGTCGCACGAAATTGACGGCGGAATCCAAATAGAAGAAAATTAAATTGCAATAAAATATCACTCCCATATTCGTTGTTATCTCACCTACTAGTCGAATTTGCAAAATAGCTGCAGACCGTCATATCTAGATCGACAGTCGACCTCAAATATCATAAGGCAGATTTGATATAAATTTTGCGTGCATCAGGATTTTATTAATCCGTGTTAGTTTTCCTTGTGAAATAGCTGTCAGTCATTGATATGTTTTGGTGATTAATCTCATGTGTTGATCTTAATCCTAATCCCAACGATTAGTTTCAAATTTCTCAACTCGACTGCCCTTTTATCATTCTATCTCTTTCACTAGAGAAATTCATTTTGGGCATAGATCTTCGGCACCTTCAAATCTCTACCATACAATCTATAATCGTGGGGACAGTTTAATTTTGGCACTGTTGGGTTATCTTAGGCATCGAACGGTTTTGATCAGTTATGAAAATGAACAGTCAGGAATACGAATAGGTGAAAGGTTCAAATATTTATAAGTATAAGAGGATGCAAGTGAAGAGTTGTGTGTGTGCTCTCTGGAGGCAGACAGCTGGTGCGTGCACCCTCGTAGAAGTGAGGATTTCGGAATGAAAGAGGACTATGAGTTCTTTCAAGAATATCCAGAACAGAGACAAGGAGGGGAACCAAGGTGCATAAGAAAATCCAAAAGTAGATCAAAACAGAGGTGGTATGCATTGTTATATTTGTTTTTCTCCATATTGTAATGAACATGTTTGACTCTAAGGAACAAGGGAGGTAGGGTGGTGCTAGGAAAAGCATGTTGTCTTCTCTGTACAATTTGGAGCCTGTACAAGTGGAAGTTGGTGCATCCACTTAGTAGTAGCTGAAGAATGTTATTTTAGTGGTTGCTAGAAAAAACATAAGGTAGGTGCTCTCCACAAGAAGGAATTTATAAACAGAGGTTGTAGCCTCATTTGAGTAGGTGCTCAAATAAAGATGATTATTTGTCTATCTCTGTCATGTGTGTGTGATTGATGATTATCATTCCTTCTATTATACTTGTTGCATTATCATAACTGTAAAGCTATAATGAGTAATAATGGTTGAAACTTTAGAAATAACTGATTCACTCCTCACCCCTCACCCCCCACTCAGTTATTTGAACAATTTCCACAATAACATTTCATTATAAAAATTTGAAATTAATTATGTGGAGAGTACATGCATGATTGATTTTAATTAAGAGTAATCCTACATAGTTAATTTAAAAATTTTATTAAGAAGTTATCTAAAACTATAAACCAAAGTTTTTTTATTACTTTATACTATTCTTAATTTTGGAAGGTTTTTGTTTATAATATTTCATAATAAAATTTGAAATTAATTAGCTAAGTAAAAATGTATTTTAATTTAAATTTTTTATTTAAGTAATTTTTTTGGGTACATTTTTTTTCTTTATTTTATTTTTAATGATAGAATAGTTAAAATAAAATAAAATAATCTTAAACTTGATTTTATGTTTGATTTATCATACTAATAACTATCAAATTTTATATGAATATTTTGAACTTATAAAGAAAAATTAAAATTAAATAAAAAATTACATCCAAAAAAATTGAATTATTTTATATAATAAAAACATGTTTGTGGTGATTCAACATCATGCTCCTAATAGATTCCTTTGGATTTTGAGTAATTAATTAATTTATGAATTCCTTAATATAATAAAAGGATGTTTTTGTTGATTCAACATCATGCTCCTAATAGATTTCTTTGGGTTTTGAGTAAATAATTTATTTCATTACATGGGAAGAAAAAAAACATTCAACAAATAAAAAAAAATGGTCTTATCAACACTTTATTATAAATTGAAAAAATAATATATTTCTTTTAACTCTTAGGAGTTGTTAGCAAGTGTATGTCATACTTGCATCCCTTAGCTACCAATACAAAGTGAGATATTTTCGATATTTTTTTAAAAGCTAGTTAAAAACATAACGATTTTTTGGAGCTATTAATTACTCCATTGTCCATATTTGTGGCAGCTAATGAAGAGTCACAGCATCGCTATACTGCCTCGCCATCTGACAGACATAAGATTATTAAAATATGAAAAGTCAATTTGGTTGAGTCAGTGAAACACATCTAAATTTTTAAGAGGCATGACAGATTTTATTTCTATGAAACTGTAAATCATTTATAATTCTATTTTGTATAAGCGAATGGCCAGTTAGTAATTAATGACTGACTTAGTTAGAAATAGTATAAATATTTATCTTGTAATACTGATTTACACACACTAATACATGGAGAAATACAAAGAGTTGAAACTCTCATTTTACTGTGTATTTTTATTTTTACTCTGTTTCTGAGTGTGAAAAAATTAGTTGTTTTATTTTGATGTTAGTATGCACTAACAGATGTTAATGTGGTTTATTAATTCAGTAGAATATTTGTGTTAATATTTGTGTTAAGTTTACGGAGGTCATTTGAAACTTGTTAAAAAGTCACTTGTAACTGAGTTGTGAGTGTGTTGTAGGTGATTGTTAGCAGTCACAACTAGCTGAAATAGTGAGTTGTGAGTGTATTGTAGGTGACTGTTAGCAGTGACAACTAGTTGAAATAGTCGTGTTAATTGTTGTTAGCTATAACAGCTAGTTGGAACACTATTTGTAGCTCTAACAGTAATTTGAGTTTTTTGAGCTCTATCAGCGGTCACATCCAGCTGTAACAGTGCCGTAAGTGTTGATTTGATCTCTTAGTGAAGTTTTAAGTGTTGTTGAAGCAAAGAGCGGCACTCCCCTACCTTCCCCACAAAGATGATGTGTAATTCTGCTCAATTTTAGAGTATCTAATTCTCTTTAAAATAGGATAAAATTCAAGGGACAGAGTTTTATAGAGTAACATTACCACATATCCTCGGAACTCTGTCTTTATAGAATTTTATCAAGAATTCTGCTTGAAAACCTTATTGACAAAGGTGCAAACTCTTGTGTTTTGTTTTTAGCTCGGTCTTTTTTTATAATTGTTTATTTTAAATTTAAAACAATTGCAATATGAATCTTCTATGTATACTTTTCTCATCACTCCCAATTTAGGAAGAGAAACTTTCCTAATCCAGCCCAAATTGTAAAATATATACACCTATGTATCTGAAAATAGACATTTAGACAATGTTTTATAGATATTTATGGCTTTAAATTTTGATGATTGATTCTGTATGGTATGGGCTAAAATTAACCCGCCAAACCGCTCGAGATCCAACTACCTGCTACACAACTGCCGTAAATTAAAGCTTGCTGGGCTATTAGACAATGTTTTATAGATATTTATGGCTTTAAATTTTGATGATTGATTCTTTACGGGCTAAAATTAACCAGCCAACCCGCTTGAGATCCTAAAATTAACCAGCCAAACCACTTGAGATTCAACTACCTGCTACATAGCTGCAGTCAATTAAAGCCAGCAAGCTGGTTATTGATCGATGATGAGATTGAATCATTGTCGGTGAGAAAGCCAATAGTGAGTCGTACATTGAAGTAGAGATAAAAACTAATTTTTAGCATACCTCCGGACTCACATCACAATTGGAAGTGATGGTCCCCGGTACGATTTAAAGACAACTTTAATAAAAAAGAACCGTAGAGGAATCATATCATAAACGCTTTCACTTTGAAACATTCACATACCTCATATTGATTTTGTAACATTCGTTTTTCAATTTACGTATCTCAGTGCACTGTGTGCCAGTCAGCCTCAAAATATTGATATTGATTTTGTAACGATGGTAATGTTGATGATTGATTCCCTACCCAAATAAAATGCAACGCATGGCAACTTTCTTTGTAATAGAATACAACTGTCGGTCAGCCGCACATATTCATTCATTAATTATCTCAATTATAAAATCAATGACGAAATCAATTATAAAGAAACCTATGGGGCCTCTCATTTCCCGAATGAGTTGTCCAGTGCAATATAATGTCTCTCTGTATCGTTACTCTGACTCTGTGTGGGATTACTATCTTTGATCTTTGACTCTACAACAACATTTGATCAACCATCAATCATTTAACTAACTTGACAATCAATCTACAGCCAGAACTTCAATTTCTTCGAACAAGATGGATGCGGCAGAGAATAAAGGATTGGAGTCAAACTTGTGTTTTGAAATTTAAAATGGTAAACTTATATTTGCATCCATGTGTTGAATCACTTTTCCAATTTTTAGATTTGCAAGCGCTAATTTTGTTATAGAGAGTTAATAGTAAGTATTCATATCATCATAGTTTTATATTCTCTATGTAATTTTATGCAAAGTAATATGCTTGTTGTTAGGTTTTCTTTTTATCTTTCTTCAAAATTATTATAAATATAAAATTTATAAGAACTTTCTTTACTATATTTATATCTATCCAAAATTTTCCTTTCTACATTTACATGTACGAAAAAAAATTCCAACATTTACATTTATCAAAATGTCTAAAAAGTTATTGGACCAGCTTCAAGTGAGTACTCCATTTTTAAAATAAGTACAGGTGAAGGTGACTTTGCATGCAGTGAATATGTTGAATTTCCATGCATGCTTACATGGTGAGTCACATTGAGACACTCATTCAAGGTGTATAACACACTTTGGCTAGGTGATGAAAATTGAAACACTTAAAATAATGACTACATTCAAGGTGTATAATACATTTTTTCAAGTAAAGAAGTAAAACACTTAAGATTATGAATAGTTAGTAAAGATAAATTAAATAGTAAAGTTAATTATAGTTATTTTAATTCTATTTTTTTAAAATCAATTTATCATTGATTATGAAAATAAAAAAACTATAAAAAAACAATAACTAAATAATAAAATCAAAGAAATGATATTTCAAATAAAGATGGATTACATTCATCATTAACAACCTAAATTTATTCAATCAATAACATTCTCATATTGATTTTATTCAACCAATAACATTCTCATATTGATTTTTATCTCTACATGGTATGATGACATGTCACATCTAAGAACAAGTACCAGACATACATGAGCAAGAGCATTTGATTTGTAATTTCAATAAAAGAGTTTAGAAAATGAAAGTTGATTTAGCAAAGATTATAGCCACCCATAAATTAGCTACTTTTACGGATGTCATAAAGGGAATATGTTTCATGGGAGTATCTCAATATTTAATGAAGTTTATTTCAATTTTTTTCTAAAGAAATATGTTTCATAGGAGTGTCTCAATATTTTATGAAGTTTATTTCAATTTTTTATATAACAAAATAGGGAGGAATTTTTTAAGGGACTATTATCACAAAGATATTTTGAAAACGAAAGAGAAAGAATAATGAACCATTGAATGTTTAATTTGCCATAAATTTTTATATTTATTATATTTCAATTTATGAAAGTTAGAAATCAGCATGTTAATTTTGTGAGATTGATTCTTTCTTGAGAAATTTGAACCTGCCGGGTTAAGTCCTCTTCCATATGGTGGAAACTAGTGAGAACAATTAGGGGACGGAATCACTTAAGGTTCTCAAACATTTTATGGGATTGATCCCTTTGAGAAATTTGACCTTGGAAGATCATTAAGTCCTTTTCCATATGGTGGCAGTTAGTGAGAACAATTAGGAAACGTAATCCTTTATATTTCTCAATCTTGTGTTAGTTTGGCCACTTAACTTATGAAGAAGATTGAACTTGGTGTTGGTGTTGCTTCTTGATCTCTTCCACCGCTTAGATTTTAGATAACTTCCATTTATAACTCCATCACAAATGAATAATATTTTGACAAATATTAGTCTTTTATATTTAGCAAATAAATGATAATAATAATAAGTAAGTAAACATTACTAATGAAATGATATTCATTTAACAAATACGCATAGACTTTCAAGATGAATTAGTACACTTTCAATAATGTGTTCACAACTTTATCATGAATTATACATGGTTCATCATTTCTACCTCCTTAAATATCAGCAAGATGGAACAAATAATTTGTCATTTTAGGGAGCCATCACACACTCTCTGATCCTTTTCTGCCATCTCCTTACTCTTTATCATTTTCTGGTATCTCCTTACTTTCTTGTGTTTTTGCTTTATAAAATTTGATTCTAACAATGGCATCAAAGCGTCAGTTGGAGATCCATGAAGCTGCAAGCACACTGTCCATGAAATGCTGAGTAAAGGAGATATGAGGTTCCCACGCCAAAGTCTGCTTTATTTTTCAAAGGAGTAAAAATATGCTCTAGTTCCCATGGAATATTCCCATTCTAAAGTCTGAAACTCCTCTGATGTGTTACTTGTGGAATATCCTATATAGAAATTCTGAGGGAAGTGAACATGGGAGTCTTGTGGGTCTTAATAACCACAAGCCCAATCGACTAGAATGATTTCTTATAGAGATTTCAATTTGTGCCGTGTTCATCGAATCCAAGACAAAGAAGAAAGTAAGAATGCGACTGGTAGATTGAATGTTTGATACGAAATCAAGAAAGGTATGGAGAATACGCTATCGTGAATGTGGACCCTTTGGACAAAGACAACTGTGTGTTGAAACTAGAATTCATTGTTTGATACAAAATTGAGAATGGATCACGTTTTCCAGAGAGGAGATAACTGTGCGACAGGAGACTGTAGAGGGGAGCCCAAAGGCGTGTTTTGTCCAGTTTCTTGCAACGTAGAAACCCAACAATATTATTTCCCGCAAGATCCAAATATTTAAGTGTGTATGAGGGTGGAATCTGTCCTTCGAACAATTGAAAGGTAATGAACCCAATCAATGTATTTGACGTCGAAGTTGAATATTTCTTGTTTGCCATATATCAGAGTTGAAGAAAACAAAAAAAGGGGGCCAACTATCAATCGTTCAAGTGCTCCAAAATTTCAGTAGAGAATCGAGGTGAGGCCACCATATATTAAACAACCATGGGTTTGTTGATCGAGGGAGCCAACGAGAGGCTCCAGATCCTGATCTATTATGTGCAGAAACTCATTTTAAGGCAGTGAATGTAAGACGATAACAACAATTTATTACAGTCATGTGAAGTTAATTTCTGAACCCTACGCCATCCCCATCCATATAAATAACTTCAATGCATATTAAAGGTTCACGAGCAACGTTAAAATCTAATGTTTTAGTAAATCAGGGTGGCAAGACATCAATGATAACTCGTCACTCAATGATTTATAGAAACTAGAAGAGGTATGGAAAAGTTATGTGTTACGGACTCATGGCTGGATCATTAAACCTACCGCATAAATGAAATCACTTCACACAAAAGTTTTGGTTTCCAGTAAAGCGAGGAAGTGTTAGACACAAACTTGTCCATAGGGATTTACACTTTGTCGACACCCTAACTCAAGGATCTCCCTGAGCATCGGCCCTAACATCGGCCCTAACAGTTAGATGGTGTGATGTTGCCTAAGTTAGCAAATGGAAGTCGGCTCAAGCCCTGCTGAGAGGGCCCGGTGCAACGCGATGCTTGAGTCATTGCACAGTGAAAAAAAATGCATGTGGTGGTACTGAGGAGGCTGGCGCACTGGAAACCAGTGGTAGCGCAAGCACAAGTGTTGAGATCGCAGCTAGGAAGCAGTGTCGCGACGTCCGCAGGGGTACGATAGGGACAAATCGAGCAGTTAATGCAGCAGTTAAACCAATCAAGTGCCGGCGTCGATGGACGAAACACACATTTATGGAAAATCCGACCGTTAGATTGAGAGGATTGGCAGTGAATTTGGGTGATAAGTGGTGGATTTGGTCATGATGATTAAGAAATCTTTCGCACAGATGATCCCATGCTATAAGAGTTGGCGCGGTGCGGTTTGAAGGAACCATTGTGATTGTTGAGTAAGCAGAGCCAAGTATAGAGCATAGAGAGTGATAGCAAAGCATTATTGAGCATTTGTGAGTAACTTAGAGTGCAACAATGGCGCAAGAGATTTTGAGTAGGAGTATCAGGGATTCGCTAGTCATTTGCATTCCAACTGAGGAGGATGCAGCCAACATGTCGTTGGTATCATCACCTATTACATGGAAGAAGAGGGGGGCCAATCGACCCAAGTCACATACACAAAAGAAGAGGAACATTAGAACCTCGCGCAAAGCAGAAGCGAAAGCTGCAGAGCAGGCAAGGTCGTCGACAATTGGAGCCGTAGGCTCCATGGCAAGGAATGGGGTGACTGCTGCGGACATCGCTAGATTCAGTCCCCCATGTTAAGCCGACACCAAGTGACCGAAGTTTACGAAGAACCAGAAGTATCCAATTCGGATGCCGACACTGCCAATGGGGATGAAATGCACCTTAAACATTGTGTAGTGCTTGACAAATATGAAGTATGAAGACCATGGCCTGCTGGCATGTACTGAGTGCACAATGGATCCATTTGAGATGAAGAAAGGGAAAGATAGCGACCCAACAGTGCGCACCCCACAGCAGTGGGTGACGGGATTGCAAAGGCCAGGGATCTTAGGCCTCATCCATAGGCCTCACTTTGGCAGGTTGGTGGAAGCCAATGCGTTCACTAAGCAGTTGTTGGTGTGTTTTCACAATGGTTATCTGTGGCTAGATAGGCTAGTTCCAGTCACTGTGGAGTTGATCTCTCAAATTACGGGGTTGCGAATGCAAGGACCCGATCCGTCGCAGTACTTTTACGGCAAGGACAATGATAAGAGATTGGCTGCCAAGCTAAAGAAGAAATATGGCTTGGATCGCAAAAACACGAGCATACGTGGTAGATACCATTAATGATTAGGTTGTTCGCGTTGCAGAGAAGATTATGGCCATCAAGGTGGTGTGCAAGAACCTACCCAATTAGTGTACCTCTAGGGTGATAGCATGCACCAGGCAGTGTGTAAAGGGAGTACAAATGAACTAGTCCTTATTTCTACTCTACTAGTTAATAGAAGATGCAGTGTTGGTACAGGAAGGGAAGCGACCATTTACTTACACTTGGCTGTTGATTTTGATTGACTTAGTCACATGGATGGATCCTGCAGACTATCAAGGCATGGATGTTGAGGTCACCTAGGTCGGCAAGGGCGTAAGGTATCAAAACCTCTGGTATTTCAGCGAGAAAGAGCGGTTGAAGGATTGTGCGATACAGTTTTGGTTGTATTGGGATGCGCTGCAGGTCGCAACTATGAATATTATGCGCTTATCTGAAGAAGCGGCATCAAAATATAGATGGGTTATAAGATTTGCGATAGCCCCGCATGCGATTCATGTGCAAGAGAGAAGGGACCTGGAAAGGAAGTGGTTAACTATGCAGTACAAGTTAACTAACGAGGAGATAGACACGGTAGTGGCTGATTGGCCTGCGGATTGGAGAGTTCTCGTCATCTTGGAAGAAGTGTCAGATGCTACGATGGGTCCTCCACCCAATGCTCTGGTGGATCAAGCACTGGTACAGCAAAGTGACCAAGAGTCCCAGGAGGAATTGTCAAGGACTCCGATAGATTCTAAGATGAATCGATGGTTTGAAGAAACAAGGATGAAGTGCAGACAAGAGCAAGGCGAGGCGAGCATTACTGCACCAATGCTGGATGAGTAGGTGAAACGTATCATCGCGACAATCACAATGATGACTACTACAAGTGAAGCACAGCAGAGGCAACAGTCAACTGGAGGCTTTCAAGAGGTAAAGACTCAATTGCACTCTTTAGTTACTGTCATTTTGGAAAATGTGTCTGAAGCAAATTTGTTGCAGTGAACGACAGAGTTAAGTACATGGAAGCGGGTCAGGATTGTGTAAATTCCTCCATGTGTAGTAGAAACCTAGAGTGAGGATGTTGATGCCTCACTGTGGCGATTTTAGACGACCGTGTTAGATGTCAATGAGTTACCCATGCATGATTTGGTGCGCTTACAAAAGTTAGCAAGTCAGGAGCTCGTTGAACGAAAGGAAATTATCGACGATCACTTATTAAAGTCATTGGACCAGGAAGAGTTAGCAAAGTAGAATATTGAGAACCTGAAGAAGGAACAGGACATGCTAATTGTCAAGAAAGGGAAGCCGTGGGATAATAGGGAAAGGATGGAGAAAGTTTTTTCCTTCGCCTGTCAAGAATTCCCAAAGATAACGGATGACATGGATGCGGAAGCCAAAGCTTAGAAGCTAGGACAAGTCATTGTAGACTTCAAAAGAGACCTTGAAGACTTGCAGAGACTATTGACCCCGAGCACACCTCCATAAAAAGTTGCTGAGTGCAAAGGTGCTATTGAAGATGCAGTGACATGGCTCGAGGAAAGTGAGAAAGAAACCAAGTTGATCATGGATGCGATCGTATAGTTTTGGGGTAGCGTGGTCCATGACGAGAAGTTGGAGCAGCTGAACACACACTTGCGGGAAGTGAAAGTGTAGTTGGTTGCACTGAGGACATCACTCAGAGTGATTCCCTCGGTCATACAAGTCACTAAAGAATCATAATTAAATACATTACAGCAGTGCATAATGAAGGCACGAGAGCATCAACAACGTCTCACAACTCAACCATAGGAGTTCTAGGATGTTGGCGAGAAACTGTCGTTGACAACTGTAAACGCACTTCAAGCAGTGCCCAAAAGTCGAAGAGAGATGATGGCTAAGATCCTCGAATATCCATCTGAGCAGGATGTCGAAGACTACATGGGAATTAGCAACAAGGTAAAACCTCAAGTAGAAGAATTCAAACAACAGTATGAGGACTTCAAAATAAAAACAAATTAATACATTGTTTCCACTTGATGTGGCTTGAGGGCAAGCCATAAGATTGTGTTGGGAACCTGTTGGAAGGAGGTTTTGGTAAGGAAAATATGTGCAATACCAAGGATGGCACATAAGGCAGAAAGGTCGACAAAGAGTCGGCTTGGTCACAATTTTGCAGTTTTGGTCATAGTTTTATAGTTTTTGGTATGAATTAGTTAATGAGTCTGTTAAAGTGGACCATGTTGTAAAAGATGTTTTTTTAAAAGATGCTTTGTTACTAAAAATCTCGTCCCATACAAATGGTAAGGAATTAGGAAAAACTCAAAACAACAAAGTTGTAGAGAATTTTAAGACCTTTAATATGGTCTAAATTACACCCAATTCCAAGTTACGAGTGAAAAGTATGCCCAAAATACAAAATATTCCATGAATCTTTTCACTTTTTGTTAAATAGGATACATTATATAAGAGGGTAGAATGTTATGACCTTCTCTTGTCCAAATCACCTACGAAATCTGAATCAACAAAACCACATATAGAATCACTGTTACTATTAAAGGTGATACAACAGTCATGTGTGCCTATTAAGTACCAAAGCACCCATTTCACTGCATTCCAATGTTCTTTTCTTGGATTTTCCCTATATTTACTAACAACACCTACTGCATGTGAAATATCAGGTCTAGTACACACCATTGCATACATTAAACATCCTACTTTATTGACATATGGTACACGAGAAATATAATCCATTTCTTCAACACTACTAGGACATAAAATTGAAGAAAGTTTAAAATGGGAAGCCAAAGGAACATTCATAGGATTTGCCTTACTCATTTCGAATCATTCAAGTACTTTCTCAACATATTTCTCTTGTGAAAAACCGAACTTACCATTTTTTCTATCTCTGTGAATCTCAATACCCAAGATTTGTTTTTTAGCTCCAAGATCTGTCATATCAAAATTTCTAGCCATCTGAGCCTTTAACCTCTTAATCTCGTCCATGATTTTTGTCACAATAAGCATATCATCAACATACAATACTAAGATAATGAATATATCATTCAAATTTTTGAAGTATAAACAAATATCAAACTCACTTCTAATATAACCTTGGCTCACCATGAAATAATCAAACTTCTTCTACCATCTCCTGGGAGACTGTTTTAGGCCATACAATGATTTCTTGAGCTTGCAAACTAATCTACGTTTTTCAATGTTGTACAAAACCTTATGGTTGTTCCATATAAATATCCTCATATAAATCTCCATGTAAGAAAGTTGCTTTAACATCTACTTGCTCTAACTCCAAATCAAGTAATGCAACTGATGCTAAAACAATACAAATACATACAAGCTTAACAACTGGTGAAAAAATCTCATGATAGTCTATACCTTCCATCTGAGAGTACCCTTTTGCGACCAATCTAGATTTGTGTATTTCAACCTTACCATCAACTCCTTTCTTCAATTTGAACACCCATTTACATCCAACAATTTTTCTATCTTTGGGGAGTTTAACAAATTCCCATGTCTTGTTTTTCTCCAAGGAATCCATTTCTTCTTTCATTGACACCTTCCACTTAGCATTGTCAATAAAATCAATGGATTCCTAAAAACAAGAAGTTTCTCCATCATCAGTAAATAAAACTGACAAAACAAAATCAGTATACCTCTTAGGAGTATTTCTCTCCCTTAATGATCTTCTTCGTGTAGGTTGTGGGGTTTCCAAAATTTCTTCAATTTCTTCATCTTCTATGACTTCTCTCTCACCATAAACTGCTTTGTATTTCTTTGAGTCATTAGAAGATTGGTTCTCTAACTAAATTAGTTGTTTTGATATTACTTGTTCCGATTCCACATCAACTCTTACACTTTCATATTTAATCATAGAAGATTCATAAAAAATTACATCTCTGCTAATGAAAATTTTGTGGGCAGTAGGATCCCACAATATATACCCTTTTTACACCATCATAACCCACAAAAATGCACTTCTTTGATCTAGGGTCTAACTTTGAACGTTGGTTTTTAGGATTAAGTGCATAAGCTTCACAACCAAAGATTTTCAAATTCGAATAATCACAGGAATGACCAATCCACACCTCTTCCATAATTTTACAATCTATTTCCATTGAAGGTGATCGATTTATTAGATAACAAGCAGTAGAAACTGCTTATGCCCACAACTCTTGCCCCAAATTAGCATTACTGAGCATGTTCCTTGCTCTTTCTAGAAGAGTCATGTTAATGCGTTCCGTAACGCCATTTTGCTGAGGAGTGTATACATTTGTTTTGTGTCTGAAGATCCCTTCATCTTTGCAATATTTTTCAAACTCCAAAGAAGTAAATTCACCTTCATTATCAGTGTTTAAACACTTGATTGTCATGTCAGTTATTTTTTCAACCATAACTCTAAATTGTTTAAACGTGTTAAGCACATCGGATTTTCTTTTTAGGACATAGACCCAAACCTTTCTAGAAAATTCATATACAAATAATTTAATATTTTTCTCCCCCATAGAAAATGGTAGGAGATGGACCCCACAAATCAGAATGAGTGTAGTCAAGAACACCTTTACTAGCATGACTACCTGCTTTAAACCTTTGTCTACACTCCTTTCCACATATACAATGTTTACAAAACATAAAATTCAGAGTTTTCAAGTTTGGAAGGAATTTATGATTCATTAATACCTGAAGTCCCTTTTCACTCATATGACCAAGACGGTGATTCCATAACTGAGTGGGTCTTGAATCTTCTTCAGATACTGATGCAGTACCATTAACTTGCATCCTTCCAACCAGTTTGTAAAGGTTTCATGTCCTCTGTGCCTTCATGACCACTAAAGCACCCTTGGAAACTTTTAGAGTTCCATCAAAACCTGTAAACTTATGACCACAAGAATCCAACACTTCCAAAGAAATTAAATTTTACTTTAACTCGGGTACATGTCTAACATCTGTAACTGTTCTTTTTAGTCCATCAAACTTCTTAATTTTAACACTTCCAACCCCATCAGTTTTACATGAATGATTGTCTCCTAAAAGAACTATTCCATCATTAACTATTTGATAGAAAGAAAACCAATTTTTATGAGGACAGATATGGTGCGAAGAACCAGAATCTAATAGTCATTACTCATTATATTCAGAAATATTACGAACAGAAAAGACCTCATCAATCATACCTGAATCAGAATACTTAACTGAATTTGCCTCTGACTTGGAGTCATCTTTCTTAGATTCTTATCTCTTCCAACAGTCCTTCTTGAGATGACTAGTTTTGTTACAGTACCAAAATTTAAATTTTCTCTTTCTGCCCTTCGATTTAAACCTGGAAGTACCTATTGACTTTTCTCCTTTCTCCTTGGATCAACCTTTAACAACCAAAGCTTCTGGTGAAGAGTTGTCAATACTAGACTTCTTCTTTAATTCTTAAGACAATAACACTCCAACCACATTGTCAAATTCTAAAGTATCAGTTGTACTAAGGCTAATGGAAGAAACTACTTGACCCCAAGAATTAGGTAAAGTACATAGATTGATTGCTTTATCTTCATCATCAGTTTTAATATCCATACTACTCAATTGGCATATAAGAGTGTTAAAAACATTTAAATGATTTGCAATCTTCATACCTTCTTTCATTCTCATACCATACACCTGTCGCTTCAAGTAAAATTTTTTTTTTCACTGATTTGGTCATATACAGACTTTCTAACTTGTTCCATAGGCTCGATGCCGATGTTTCTCCAATAATGTTGAGCAACACTTCATCTGCAAGACATAAACGGATTGTGCTTAGCGCTTTGGCATCTAAATCTTCCCATTCATCATATGTCATAGTGAGAGGCCTTTTTCTTTTTCTGTCTAAAGCTTTCTGTAATCCCTACTGAACTAATAAATCCCGCATTTTTAACTTCCATAGTTCAAAATTGTTTTTACCATTGAATTTTTCAATCTCAAATTTCATGCTAGACATTATTGAAAAATATATATTTTTTCCGAAAAATTATTCTGGAACAAAAAACAACCGTAAATTCTCCCCAGATTGAATGGATTGAATGCTTATTTATATTTTTTAAACTCTCTCTCTCTCTCTCTCTATATATATATTCCAAACTTCCCATAAATAAAAAATTAGCACGTTTTTTATTATTATTCCAAACTTCCAATAAATAAAAATTAGCAAGGTTTTTTTTATACCGCTCATTTCCAACACGAGCAGAACCCTTCCACAATGTAGGATTTCACTTCGAGACGCATATTTTTAGCAGTCAATAGTCAACTCTCCTAGCTCTCCATCATTCCTCATGCAGACGCTTCTAGGAATCCCTTCTAACACAACAACAATCACTTCATTCACATGCGACTTCCTCCTTATGTTGGCTTCCTCACAACCTCCATGCAAGAAACTCGACAGTCGGGTGACGGTGTAGGAAGACTCTTCAACTTCATGGTTCTCATCAGCCAGGAAACTCTGTAGACAGACTCTTCATGTTCACAGCTTCTTCTACAGTGGATAGTCAGGAGACTCCGCAAGAAGACTCTTCAACTTCACGGTTTCTTCTCCACAGCCAGGCGACTCTACAGGCAAGATCTTCAACTTCATGCTTCTTCTCCATTCCTGGGCGAATATGTAGGAAGACTCTTCAATGTCACGACTTCTTCTACGGTGGTTGCACGCTATATGATTCACATATGGCAGAGTTCACGACCCAGTGTTCACGTCCAGCAGCGGTCAGACTCTTCACGGGCATGGTTTCATTATATTCTCTTCAGCAATGATTCCAAGCGATTCCAACAATGTTCTTCCTTTTCTTCAAATAGGCAAATTACCTCGTCTCTGAACCAATGTATCTTTTCACACTAGCTTTGATACCACTTGTTAGTAATCAGAGACACATTAGACAATAAGACAATGAACAACACCATACAATACACCATGATTTCATTGGTAAAACCCCAGAGGGAAAACATCCACACAGGAAAACTACTAAAGCCCATTAATGAAGAAGGAGAGATTACAAGACGATCTCAACTTCACAGACAAATCTCTACATTGTGTATCCCAACCATGCACTATATACTTCTTGAAATTAGTTACATGAGTAAACTGTTGTCGGCTATGCCCGTTATGAGAAACTTCCCGTAATGAGAAACCTCCCATAAACACATTAGTTTAGTTGTCATTTAACACAACACACTTGTCTCATCCTAGTGCAATCTAAGAAAAACACAAGTGTTAATCCACCCCAAATTATAAGATATAAACGCCTATTAGTATAAACATGATCTAAAACACATAGTTTCCCTCTTAGATTTTTACCCCTATCATACCTTAAATTAAAGATAAGCCTATTATTTTGTATATTTAAAATATTCCAAATTTGCGTTATAAAAAGACTTTTAGTTTTTGGTTTTCTAATTACCTTATTCCTTTCTTCATCCTGATTAGTTGTACAAGAGTGTATTCCTGATTAGCTATACAAGAGTGTATGCTGAATTTAATTATTTTTCTTTGAGTAGTGGATGCTTAATTATGTTTTGATTTTAACTCATAGAATTTGTTGGAATTATTAACTTTTAATTGTTTTATTGTTGATGTGAGATTTTCCATAATTACATGGATAGGTGTTTATATTTTAGAATTTGGACTGGACTAGCGAGTATATTTTTTCTAGAGTGCAGGAGGCTATGACAAGTGTACTGTCTAGATTAATTTTATGGACATTGTTCCAAATTTTAAATAAACAATTATAAAAAAAATGCATGGATAACTTAGTAGAAAACAAGTAACATATAACTTGTTCATGGCATTTAACTTGTGATGGGTTATGTGATTGTGCTAGAAGTTATGCTTCATTATTGTATTATGTAGGAACTTGTTAATTTTAGTTGAATTGAGAGATTCTCCAATTTATTATTTTATTTGGATGAATGATTAAACTTGAGATATTCAAGAAACAATTTATCACTGATTAAAATAGAACAACATGTTAGATTTAATGCAGAAATATCTTCATGTTTTTTCTATATTCATTTGTTCTTGTTCAAACTGCTCCTATGCTGGTGGTCTGATCCACATTTATTGGATCTAGATTAGGTTATCAGTTTTCTATATATGTAACCTTATTTCATTAATTCAATGAGTTGAGTGTTTCTCCTCCTATGTGATTGAGCAAGCCTTTGTGCTCTGCTGGTTTCCTTCTTGGTTTCTTTGATTTGGTATCAGAGCCAAGTTGTGGGCTGGTGTGAGGAAACCTGAAATTGGTGTGAGTGTCCCTGTGTGGAGAAGCTCATTGCTTGACTTCCTGTATAAAACTGATAAAGGGAGAGCATTTAATTTCGAGCTACCGTTGTTGATATCTTGAAGGGAGAGGCCTTCGTTGATATCTTGAAGGGAGAACAGTATGTGAGATTTTTTTTTCTAGAGAAATCGTTGCAGAATTATATTTTGTTTTCTCCCTCACCTGTAAAATGTGAAATTCTTTGTTTTTCTATCCCTCCCTCAACGTGTAATGTTTACAGGAAGCAGCGTGTAAAATAATTTTCTTGTTTCGTGAAATTCTTTTTCACAGGAGGTAATAATTATTATTTTTTTTAAAGTTTGACTGGGTATTTTGCTTTCAAAGTTCACGCGGGCACTCTTTTTAGCTACAAGTTAAAGCGCACAGCGCCAACAGTGTGGTCTCCAAAGAGCCGTCGGTGCCTACTAGGCTAAAGAAAAAGCGTCGAATGACGTTTATCATCTAGAGAGAAGGAACACCATAGAGACCTTACTTACAATGATTTTGGACCGGCACAGAAGGTAACCCAGGCAAGAGCAATGGTATATTTGCTGAGAGAATTAGAGAGGTGAGAATTTGATATTTTTTTTCTTCTCTGTGGCTGAAATTTTTCTTACCCTACAGTTCTCTGAAAATGGCCAACATGTATCTTGCCGATACATGCATTACTAAAGCATTGAAACTAAATGGGGAAAATTATAAATTGGAATTTCAAGCTGATTATTGTGCTTGAAGCACTTAGTTTGTGGTCAATTGTGGAAGGGGATGAACAAAATCCTGTAGATCCATTGTCTCTTGCAGATTGGAACTCCAGGGAATCTCAAGCAAAGGTGTTGATTCGTATGTCTATAAAAGACAACATCATACCTCACATCAGAAATTCTAAGACATCCAAAGACACATGGAACAAACTGAAAGGTTTGTATGAAACATCTGATGCTAATAGAATCTTGTTTTTAAAGACCAAATTATTGTCTATCAAGATGGATGTGAGTGAAAATATGACTAAATATCTCTCTTGCATCAAAGACCTTCGAGATAATCTGGGTGACATAGGTGAATAAGTATCTAGTACTGATCTAGTATCTATCACATTAAAGGGTCTGTTGCCAGATTACAAAATATTCATCTCATCACTTGCAGCAAGACAGACCCCTCCTACATTTACAGACGAGCCTGAATCTCAGTCTTCAGATCAGGCGTTGATGGCAAGAGCCAGATTCCCACACAAAGGTAATCATTGGAATCCACATAGAGGCAAGTTTCGTGCAAGACACAGAGGTATGTCACGCAATGACTCTAGTGCCAATTAAGATGTTATATGCCATTATTGTGGCAAGTTAGGTCACATATCTAGATATTGTTTTAAGGAGATAAACATTGGTTCTAATAATAGATACATAAAACATAATGAAAATTATGTTAGAAAAGACACCGCAAATGTAAATGGATTTAAAAACCTAAGACTGTTTATATCTGAACATGCTTTGTCTACTGAGACAGACGATGAAAATGCATGGTTCATAGATTCAAGTGCATCTTCCCACATGTCCTGTAATAAATATTGGTATGATGTGTATTATGAAAAGTCTGATGGTACACACATCTATCTAGGTGATAATAGGTCTCACAAAGTCTTAGGTTATGGAGTGATAAGTGTTAACCTACTTGATGGACAATTTAAATAGATACATAATGTGATGTATGTTCCTAGCATCGAAAAGAACTTAATATATGTTTTTACTATGATCGATAATGATATGAAAGTTGAATTTGATAAATACAAGTGCCATGTGAAAGATGTCCAAGGTCATTACAGGGTAATAGCAACAAGATCCAGACTTGGTGGATTGTACAAGATGGATGCAATCAAGGGCAATTATCAGGCACTAGCAGCATCAACTATTTCAGATGTGGAATTGTGGCATCAAAGGTATGGACACCTCAATCAGAATGATCTCATGTTATTACAGAAAAATTCGATGGTTGAGGGTCTTCCTGTTATAAAAAATGATCATATTGAATGTGTTGCTTATGCAATTGGGAAACAATACCGAAATGAATTTCTGAACCATGAAGAGAAGAGACAGACTGAACTCCTTGAACTAATACACACTGATGTATGTGGACCTATGCAGACTAGATCACTTAGCTTTTGCACACATACCTAAATATGAAAGAAGGAAATTGGATGCAAAATCCATAGAATGTATCTTTGTTGGTTACTATGATGATTAGAAAGCATATAAACTCTTTCATCCTAGTTCACACAAATTGATTGCTAGTAGAGATGTTGTATTTCATGAAAATACAGATATATGTAACAGGACGAATAATGCTAATGATGAATTGATCCCATATGAGCATGTCAAAATAGATAAAATTCTTCAAAAAGTGTAGGATCGGCAACAGGTGCAAGAACAACAACAAGTTTAGGAACAAGAATCAAGCATGAGTGATATTGCCTCAGATGATGAAACAATAGAAGACAGAATAATTATGGATGGAAACCCAATAGGTACTGTAGTACCTACAAGGTCATCTCATCAAACTCATCCTCCAATAAATTTTAGAGATTATGCCTTGATGACTAGTATAATGAATGTCATAGAGCCATTAAATTATGAACAAGCCAAATAGAAGGAAGAATGGGTAACTGCAATGAATGAATAATATAATTCTATTATGAGAAACAAAACTTGGAATTTAGTAGAATTAACCAAAGATAAAGTACCCATAGGATCAAAATGGCTAATCAAATCTAAACTTAAAGCAGATGGTAGTATTGACAAGTTCAAGGAAAGATTAGATGCAAAGGGTTATTCTTAGCAAGAGGGGATTGACTTTGAAGAGACATATGCACCAATAGCTAAGCTAAACACAATAAGATTGTTAGTTGCATTAGCTACTAAACATAACTGGAGAATACATCAGTTAGATGTCAAATCTGCATTTCTAAATGGTGATTTAAAAGAGGAAGTATACTTAGTGCAGCCTGAAGGTTTGGTTCAGAAAGGACAGGAGCAGCTTGTGTGCAGGTTAAAGAAAGCGATTTATGGACTGAAACAAGCTCCTAGATCATGGTATATCAAGATTGACACCTTCTTCAAAAAACAAGGATTTCTCAAAAGTAAAAATGATTCAAGCTTATATATTAAATCAGATAAACAGGGAAATGTTTGTTTGATATCTCTATATGTGGATGATCTTATCATTACAGGTGGAGCATATAAACTAGTTGCAGAAATTAAAAGTAATTTGTCACAGGAATTTGAAATGAAAGACCTAGGTGACTTACATTATTGTTTAGGCATTGGTTTTTGGAGAGAATCTGGTAAAACATTCATCACTCAGAGCAAATATGCAAGGGAAATACTTGACAGGTTTCAAATGAGTGAATGCAAATCTGTATCCACTCCTTTGGATCAAAATGTCAAATTATACAACAGTGATGGATTTAAGAAGCTGATGGTACTTTGTATCGTCAACTAGTTGGTAGTATTAACTACCTCACTGCTACAAGGCCAGACCTATCATATTTTGTTAGCATCCTTAGTCAGTTCTTGGATAATCCATGCGAAACACATTGGAAAGTTGTAAAGCATGTCCTAAGATATTTAAAAGGAACTGTTGATTATGGTCTTTTATATACTGATGTATCTGGTTCAGTTGGCAGGTTACTTTGACTCTAACTGGGTAGGAAATCTCGATGACAGAAAATCCACTTCTAGATATTCCTTTAACATTTGTTTGGGAGTCATATCATGGAGTAGTAAGAAACAACCAATTGTTTCTTTATCATCCACAGAAGCTGAATACAAAGCATTAACCAGTGCTACTAGTAAAGCCATTTGGTTGAGGTGCATTCTTGAAAAAGTTGGAATACGACAAAAACAAGCTACCAGAATCCATTGTGAAAATCAAAGCTCAATTAAGCTGGCACACAATACAATCTATCATGCCAGATCTAAACATATTGAGTTGCAGCATCATTTTGTCAGAGAGAAAATTGAGACTCAAGAAATATAACTCATTTATTGTAACACAAGTCAAAATGTTGCTGATGTGTTTACTAAGCCTGTTGGAAGGATTCATTTTCAGGATCTTAGGAAGAAATTAGGTGTTTTTAAAAATCCCTTTCTGCATTAAGGGAGGCTGTTAGATTTAATGCAGATAAATATCTTCATCTGTTTTCTATATTCGTTTGTTCTTGTTCAAACTGCTCTTATGCTGGTGGATCTGATCCACATTTATTGGATCTAGGTTAGGTTATCAATTTTCTATATATGTAACCTTATTTCATTAATTCAATGAGTTGAGTGTTTCTCCTCCTGTGTGATTGAGCGAGCCTTTGTGCTTTGCTGGTTTCCTTCTTGGTTTCTCTGATTCAACATACTTAGAAAAGCTTTTGTTATGAAAACAAATGTCTACTCTCCACTTTTTGTACAAGACAAACACAAAATGACTTAAATGACCTACAACAAGCTGAATATTGCTTGCCCTATTAGATAATGATTTATAGATATTTATGTCATTAAATTTTATATTCTAAGTAGTATTCATATTTTCGACATCACACCACAGTTGGATGGACTGGTCCCTGTTTGTTTTAAAGCAAACTGTGGTAAAAGTGGAGACACGGGAATCATATCATAACCCTTCACTGCAATACACTTTGAAACGCTCGTTTTTCAATTTACGTATGCCATTGCACTGTATGTCACTCAGCCTGAAAAGATTCAGATTGATTTTCGGATGATGTCAAATTCCATTCATCATTTTGATTTTGAATTTGTTAAGTAGGTGAATGAATTGATCTCGACTTATTCACTTCACTTTTTTCATCAAGCAGAGAGGAAAAGGCGGTGTGCAACTTGCCAATGTACCGACTTCCATTAAAAGAAATGTTGATGATTGATTCCTTACGCTAATAAAAAGGAATGCATGCATAGTAGTAACTTTGTAACAAAAAAAAATGCAATGCATGCATAGTGGGTAACTGGTAACTTTATAAGAGAATAGAATGGTCAATTTTACAAGAGAATAGAATTGTGAGCGAACCTAACAATATATTATATTTCACAACTTAAGTGTTCCTTCGCAATTATAAAATAATGGATGGGACAATTATGAAATCTCTAAAAGAGAATGTATGACCTTTTAGTGTATGAGAAATAAATTATAAACAAGACTCAAGTGGTGGTAATGTTTTTGATGTTGCCACTAACTTTAAGATTAGTTATGAGCAAGCGTTTGCTTAAATATAAATAATTGTTGAAAGAGTTGTTTTTTCATACTTATGAATCATTTGTTTATGTATATTTATATTTAGTAATGAAATATAAGATGAATTTTGCAACAAAGGAATATGAAAGTAAATAAACAATTGTCCTTATAAACATAAAAATATGGTCATTCACACTAGTGACATTATAAGCTATAAGGTGTTAATTAAAACGACTCTCAATTATCATATTATAGATGGTGTAAATGATCCACATTATTTCCCAACCTACAATTGAAATTAATACAAATGTGAGCATATCGCTTACAGTGAGAAAAAACCACTTATACTATGAAACGAGAACTTTATACTAAGAACGAGAACTATAGGCATAAAACGATGATTTTTGAAAAAAAAAACACAAAAACACCCCCCAAATAGCAAAGTGGTGATACCAGTATACATGTTTTTTTTTTTCGAGGTTAAAAATAGAGCCATGGCCTAAACATCCATTACTGTTGTTTGCAAAAACTTTAAAATCAACCCTTAAATTGGAAAATATTTTTTCTCCAAAAAATAAATTACAACTTTTTTGAAACTTGCATATTAATCAAACAAAAATATTTCATAAATAATTTCAAAGGGCCGCCCCTCATTGGTCAGACATAGAAGATCCAATGGAAGAGGACAATGATGTCCTTGAGGAAAACCAAGCTCTAGAAAATTCCAAATTTCGATGAGAAATTTGACATGCATGATATTGTTGATTAGTTTAATGTTTTGAAGAAAATGTTAAATTTGACAACTTTTTCATAAGATATATTAGTACTATTTTTGACTTTCATATTTTATTTTAGAAATAAAATTTCTATATATATTGTTTTTACTATGTTATTACAAATATATGGTATAGTTTTTCTTGAATTTATGTGAATCTTAACATTCTGGAATATAGTATGAAATAATATCATTTTTTATACAAAAACTCTATAAAAATCTATTGAAAATGGTTTTAAGTGTCTTTATTTTCTGGAATTTCTTAGAATTTTGTCAATAAAAAAGCCTTATGTTGTCTATAAAATGTCTTAAATTTAAAAAAAAAAAATGCAAAATGTACATGTTTTTCAATATAACATCTAAATATATGTTATTTTGCTAAATGTCTAAAAAACACACTTGAAAATAGAAAGTAATAATATTTTATGACATAGATGATTCAAATAACCAAAAAAATGCCTTAAAATGAAAATGTGTGATACTGGTATAAACCCCTTTTTAAATTGAGATTACCAGCCTAGATCCAAATCCTAGGCTCTATCAAGCGCCGAGAGGAATAAAATCTCTCAAGGTGCAAACCTATTCTTAGTTATTGCACTCAAGGAGCTCTTAGCTTTGGTGTGTCCTATAGTGGTCCTATATATAGCCATTGATTTGATTCAAACCAAAAGACACGTCTTTTTATTTAAGGTCGACATATAAATTTTTATTATTAATATCTAATATTATTTATGGCCGACATATAATATTTATTATTATTTTTTATTTTGTTAGGAACGAACATTACAACATCTCCCCACACATGGTTTTAAAACGATGTGAAAGGCCCTCCTAAAACCATGGGTTGTTCAGGAGGCCTTGCACATGGTCTTAAAACCATTTGCAAGGCCCTCCTAAATCATATACAATAAAACCATGGGTTGTTGAGGAGGCCTTCCACATGGTTTTAAAACCATTTGCAAGGCCATCCTAAACCATGTACAATAAAACCATGGGTTTTTTATGAGGAGCCATGTGTAAGGCAACATTTTTTTGCGGATAACTCAATTTTTTTTTATTATTTTGTTAGGTAGGAACATTACAACATTTCCCCCGTATTGTTTTTTTTCTTTCTGACCCAATTTTTTTTTGTGGATAGTTAATTTTTTTATTTTTATTTTTTTGTTAGGTAGGAACATTACAACATCTCCCCCGTATTAGGTTGTTTTCTGGCCGACATTTATTTTGGCGGGTAATTAAAATTTTTAATTTTTATTATTTTGTTAGTAACAAAATAATAATGTTACAAGATCACCCCCATACTGGGCTGTAGAGTGCCTCTTGGCGCAAAAATAACTACTAAAATTAGGAGAGAGAAAAATGAGAACTGTGTCGAGTTCTCATTTCATAGTATAGGTGGTTAAAATACAATGGATTAAATATAGTTTGATGGCATTGGGGGAGCTACCCGCAGGGAGGGCTACATTATATATCGAATCAATATCAATATTTTATAAAGGGGAAAGTATTTTCATGACTCATATTTGATTTTACGAATGAAGGATAAAAATTCCCACGGTTTCCCCATACGATCTTCTATATAAATTAGTATATGTTCCTTTCCATTACGAACAACAATTGTATGACCACTCATTGCGGGTACAATGACATGCAACCGTAACCTCTACTCATATAGAGGTAAATACATAAGTCAAAACTACATCCAAGAGACAATTTCAACACCCACAATAGAATTGTGGTCTCTGGTACTAAAGCTGGATAAAGGATGAAGTTGTTAAGGCTTCAATGGGGAAGCCCTTACTGGCATGAATAACACAATTGCTTCATTACAAGCATGAATTTGGATTCCTATATGATATTCTTATGTAGAAACTCTTCCTGATACTTATTCTAATCTTTATGAGATATGCAATTCCAAAAGAACCTGTTGCAGCTGCAACTATTTCCCAATTTTTTTAAATTTTAGACCCTCCTTTTAATTTCATTTTTCCTGGGATTGTTTGGATTGATGAACTTTGTTTTTGTTTTCCCTCTGCTACAAATTTGGATTGTTTGAAGTTGAAGTGAGGTGAACTGTTTTCATGATTTTCAGAAAACTGCTTTTGTCTGCCAATGCTTTGGACTGTGGAGTTTAAAGTTGATTTGAAAATGATGTCCTTTGATCTGAATGATTTCCTTCATTGCTATCAAAAGTGTATTTGTGTTTGAATCAAAACTTTAGTTCTCTTTGTTACCGTTGTTTCGGAGGTGAAACAAACTATTTCTATCACTACCCAGCCGAAAGTTTTTTGGAACTTAACTTTTTTTTTATTTGGTTTTTCAGAGGTTAGTTGAATAGTGAATCAGGGCCGTAGTTCTCTATGCAGCTGCCTTTGTGAAAGCTAATTAATAAACATCCCGATGGTAAGTTCTGTTTTTTCACCGATGTCTTGGTTTTATTGACCAACTTTTTACTTTGCGATGCTTTATTTTTGCTATCAGAACGGTTTTGACTATTGATCAGGAAGCTAGTTCTTTGCATTGTCGATACGGCGGTAGCATTGAGCCTTTGGTCGCCGATACATAGTCCCCAAAGCTTCCGACTGCCGATGTTTTTATGTTGACTGTGGAACTTTTAGTCAGTATTTCTCCCGTTGTTGCGGTCGTGCAGGGAACTATCTAGCTGATGCTTTAGTGGTTTCGATCTCCTACGCTTAACTATCAGGCATTTTTAGCGTTTGGGAGTGCCGACATTACAGAAAGGTTGAGGACTAATCGTCTAACGCATAGTGCTTAGAGCCTCCGATAACCGATGTTATTCTTGTCGCGGAACCCGTAGTCTGATGGTCTCCCGTCGTTGCGGATGCTCAGTCAATTGATCATCCGATGCTATAGTACTTCTGCCTGTCAAAGTGGATCATCTGCCCGATGCTTAGTGTTTATTGCTTCCGACTGTCCCGACATTTTGTTGTTTTGTTACTCTACTTTATGGGATGGCAGAATTTTCCCATGGGTGCTGGTCGAGTCAAGGTTTTTTCTGAGATGAAGAGCACAGTCTGGGATTTGGTGTTTTGAGGAGTGTTGGTTGCATTGTCTTGGCTCATGATTTCTTCGCAAGGTTTCGAGTTAGTTTAGATGCGTCTTGGTTTTAGATGAAGAGTCTGTTCTATCGGGATTGTAGTTTTAGTGGGACAGTGGGCTTAGAGGTTTTCCGGACCTAGCTTGCAGGATTTTCTTTGCCTTATCATTTTTCTTTTCATGCGTTAATATTTCTTATAGTTCATTTTACAAAATGCATGTATTTTTATAGTTTATGTTACTTTGTTAAACGGTAAATGGTCTAAAAATCTAATATGGTCATGACAGGATGA
>LPNX010319055.1:78966-133927 GCA_001517045.1 Pseudotsuga menziesii | reverse complement strand
GGGGGGGGGGGGAAAGGTCACTGAGGGGTAGTCCAAGAGTTTTTCTTGTAGTATAAGAATAGGATAGTTAGATAGTGAAGGGACTTTTTCCCAAATAGATTTGTGGGAGTATGATGTAAGAAGAACTATTTCCTTTTACATAAAGAAATTACAAGTTTCCTGTTGAAGAAAGCTTTGTAGAAGGTTTCAAATGTTGTGCTATGGATTTGTTGAATGTGAACTATTTCGTTTTCAACTGTTATCGATTAAGTGTGAGATCATTCTAACTCTTTGAACCTATGTTCTTGTTATGAATGCACTCTAGTTTATTCTATGAAATTTCCACTGTGGGTAATGAATGCTTTTCATAAACAATGAGCTATGTTGTTGTTCATATATCTATAAATGTTCATGTGTTTTGAAATAAGTAACAACTATCTGTGATTTCTCTTAATGCATGCACAAAATACATTACTCATTGATAAATGATAATATTGCTCCCTAGGGATAGTCTAGGTAGTTAGTTTTAGTTTCTTGCTGTGTGTGATTTAGATGAGAGAGAGTTAAGACGAGAGGTAAGAATCTACGCATCACATTGTGACCACTCCTTGTATTCTCTATCAATTTGCATTTTTAGATAGGCACTTGCATCTCATACTTAAATACAAAAAACTAAAAACATACACGGTGGACCGGGCCGTAACCGGTAAAACCTTTTATTTTGTTACTTGACCTATGGTAGCTGGACCATAAACCCGACAGATTCCCCATACCAAACAGTAACTGGATAGTTGGGAATGTTTATGGGGAGAATCCCTAACTGTTGTGACCTACGATTTTCTAGGCCTCAACAGTTTTTGGCGATAGAAGGAGGGCAGCCAGTGCATGGCTGGCCAAGGAAACCCATTTCCTTGAAATTACTCAACCGGTAATAGTTTTGAGAGAAGTTTGTTTCCCAATCCAATTCCTGAAGAGAAAGGTAAAGAGTTTTTGTATCCTATTGATAACGAAGTAGTTGAGGATTTAAGAAGGATTACTAGGGATTATGCAAAGAAGATCGGAGGATTACCAATTATCCTTGCCTTACCTAGAAGAAAATATTAGAAGAAAGACCATCCTATATTGGAAGACGTAGTTCTGGTTGGAGATGTTAAAGAACTGGTAGAAACAGCCTTACATGAAGTTGTTCAACCTCTGAATCAGTTGGGCCCAGAAACACCTTACTGTTCACCTGTTCATACCCATGTTCACTCACCACCTCACTCTCCACTTAAAATCATGGAAAATGTAAACGCAAATCAACCACCTAACCCACCAAATCCACCACCTGCATGGAGGGATATATCACCACTAAACCTAGCACCTCCTTTGCATGACTTACCTCAGGCTTTTGAGAAAATTTTGCCTAAGTTTGACCCAAGTGAAAATATTTTGGTAGATGATCATTTGCAAAGCTTTTACTTGGCTATAGAAGGACTACGGGCTAGAGAACATGAAGATGTAGTCTAGAGATTGTTTCCACATACCCTGAAAGGAGAAGCAACCTCATGGTATTTTTCTCTTCCTGCAAACTCAATCACAGACTGTGATACATTTGAAAGAATATTTAGAAGTAAATATGCAATCCAAAAAACTCACACAGCTCTCATGAAAGGATTATGCACTTTAAAGAAAGAAAGAAAGGAAAAAGT
The DNA here is from genome assembly GCA_001517045.1 of Pseudotsuga menziesii. Taxonomy (NCBI): domain Eukaryota; kingdom Viridiplantae; phylum Streptophyta; class Pinopsida; order Pinales; family Pinaceae; genus Pseudotsuga; species Pseudotsuga menziesii. The sequence goes on along the minus strand of LPNX010319055.1, from coordinate 132,257 downwards.
GCATAGTTTCACTCAAAGGTTTGCTGCTTATCTAAAGAATTTTTCTGCAACTGATAAACCATCTGATAAAGTTCTGAGTGAATACTATACTTTAGCTCTAGGGCCTGAATTGGCCATGTTTTCCAAGATGTTAGTCAAACCTACATTATCAGAAACTTATGAAGAAGCTGAGAGAGTAGAAGCTGAAAAAGAGAGCATAGAAGATGATCCTGAACAGTCGAGAGAAATGTTTTTTGGTAAGGATGAGAAATCACATGATTTTGAAAGGATGGTGAAGATGATGCAGAAACTATCTAATAGAGTGATAGATTTGGAAAAAGAAAAGGAGGCTCATAAAGCATACAAGCCTTACTATGAAAGGAGAGAAGACAATAATCAATCTAAATATCCTCCACACAATCCTGCATCAATAAATTTAACTGAGGTAGGTATGGATAATTTTTGCACCTTTCATCAGCAGCCTCACTCTGAAAAAAAATTCCCTCAATGGATCAATTCAATGAAATTAGTAATGAATCAGCTATTGTACTCTAGACTAACAGACGCTGATGATGAGGATGAAAAGGGTAATAAATCCACAGAAAAACAAGAAGAGGATGCCTTAGTTTTATGGGACTGTGTCTCACTTTTTGATAGAGAAGAGGAAGGTTCATGGAAATAGGAAGAAACATCAGAAACAAATGTGACAACAAGAAGTCAAGGTTTGTTAAATAAAGACAATTCCATACTCCCGAAAGTTAAGAGACTTCAAGAGAATGTAAATAAAATTCAGAAGAACAACACAGATGACAAAATACCTGAATTTACCATTACCAGTCAAGATTCAAAACATGTCAACATGCCTATTAAGCCTATTGAAGACAAAGTTGATAATGTCAAGGAAAATCTCAAAGCACCTGAGATAGGGTACGATATTGTGGAGGACATTAAAAGGGCTAAGGAAAATATTTTGTTATTTGAAATGTGTAATGTACCTCAACAGAAAGAAAGATTGTTAAAATCACTTGAAGTACCAAAGGAAGAGCTTTCCACTAACAACCAACATGTAGAAGAAATTGTTGAAGCAAGTGTGGGAGGTAAGGCTAGGTTTAAAACCCCACCATTCCTCTTGAATTTTGAGATTTTAAACCATAAGGTGCACAATTGTTTAGTAGAATCAGGGTCAGCAGTCAATGTTATGCCACTTTCAGTATGCAAAAATATCAATGGACAACCTAAACCCACTATCTGGCAGGTGACTCAGCTAGACAGGACCAATGCCAAAGTAGTCGAGGAAATGGAAGATGTTCTGATTTGCCTATCTGCCAATGAAAAGATATGTTAGTACATTGATATTGTGGTAGCACACATACCTGATGTTTATAGACTTGTTTTGAATCGAGACTGGTCAGCAAGGTTAAATGGGTATTTCGCATCAGATTGCTCACATCTGTGGTTTCCCCATAAGGGAAGTCCAAACCAGATAAAGATATTAAGAGATCCCCACATGAAACATAATATTACTCAATTGGAAGAAAAGAATGAACTAGTGAATTATGTATTGAGAAATTATCTAATTGAGCTAGAACTAGGAAACTACCAAGCAAAAAGAGCTAGCAGTACACCAGACACCCAACCCGATCTCCTCCAATTTTCACGGGATAATGAGATTGATTGTAAAATAGTAGATGTAGTTTTTGATAATGGGCAGGCCTTCTTCAATTTGAAATCAAGCCTAACCCCTCAACTTACAAGCTGTTAGATTTACCGGGGTGGGAAGAGAATTGACTAGTTAGTGGTTTAGCTCTCAAACTTTATTTTTCTTGGTTTTTATTTCTTGATTATCTTGCACATAAATAAATTGATTTGGTTGTTTATTTATTATTTATTTTATTTCTGTTTGTTTTAGTTAGATTTTGATTGATTTCAATAAAAGAACCAAAATTTTGGTTGCATGGAGAGCATCAGAATTCTGGTTAACAAAAATCCTTGATTATAAGACTATGTGCTATTGATTTATCTGAAAGAATTTATTCTAGTTTAGCAGTTTTCCTAAATGGCTATAAACACATTGAAGTTCGACTTAATCCTTGTAAAATAAAATAGGATCAAAAGGTATGGAATACTATTTCGAGGCTCCATCCATCTCACATTCAAAAATTTCTGAGGGGGTGACAGTAAGGACCCATGGAAGGGAAGAAAGGTAAACAGTATATTATATATAAATGATCCCATGCCAAGAATTGAAAGCCAAAAGGCAAATAAGAGTAAAAAAAAATCTCCTAAGAAAGTAATGTGTATCAAAACAAACTACTGAACAATATGAGTACAAAATTGCCAAAGTTCTTCTCCGTCTGTGAACTGAAAATTAAATATATCTCTCACACAAAAGGACACTATGGCTAGAGGAGTATGAATAAAAAAATCAGAAATAAAGGCATGCAGAAGGACTCAAAAAGGACAAAATTCCAAAAGCACAAAAAGTGCAAAATGGCATGGGAATGGGGAACAAATGAATATTTCTGTTTACCATATGTTACAATCCTATGGTGTCCAAGCTAGAAGCTACCTGAAGACAAAGGTAAAAAATGAAACTCATATTCCTGGCCTCAAAAGAGTTATCTTGACTTTGAAATCTTGGTTTCCATTTTCCTAAATTGGACTATCATCAATGATTAAAAGTACATACATCTTCCATTTGGGAAATCCAGACATCTAGAAGAATTCAACATGTTGGTTTTACTGTCAAACAGTCTGTTGTTCAAAGAAGTTGTTTTCCAGATATTTGAGTTCACTAGGTAGTCGCCAATTGTTGTAGCTACAACTATTTCCCAATTTTTTTAAATTTTGGACCCTCCTTTTAATTTCATTTTGCCTGGGATTGTTTGGATTGCTGAACTCTGTTTTTGTTTTCCCTCTTCTACAAATTTGGATTGTTTGAAGTTGAAGTGAGGTCAACTATTTTCATGCTTTTCGGAAAACTGCTTTTATCTGCCAATGCTTTGGACTGTGGAGTTTAAAGTTGATTTGAAAATTATGTCCTTTGATCTGAATGATTTCCTTCATTGCTATCGGAAGTCTATTTGTGTTTGAATCGAAATTTTAGTTCTCTTTGCCACCGCTATTTCAAAGGTGAAACAAACTATTTCTATTGCTACCGAGCTGAAAGTTTTTTGGAACTTAACTTTTTTTTTATTTGGTTTTTTGGACGTTAGTTGAACAGTGAATCGTGGCCGTAGCTCTCTATGCAGCCACCATTGAGGAAGCTAATTAATAAACGTCCCAATGGTAGGTTATGTTTTTTCACCAATGCCTTGGCTTTATTGACCAACTTTTTACTTTGTGATGCTTTATTTTTGCTATCGGAACGATTTTGACTATTGATCGGGGAGCTAGTTCTTTTTGTTGCTGATACGGCTGTAGCATTGAGCCTTTGGTCACCAATACATAGTCCCCAAAGCTTTCGACCATCGATGTTTTTATGTTGACTGTGGAACTTTTAGTCAGTCTATCTCCCATCGTCGCGGCCATGCAGGGAACTATCTGGCGGATGATTTATTGGTTCTGATCTTCGACGCTTAACTATCAGGGGTTTTTAGCATTTGGGAGTGTCGAAATTGTGGAAAGGTTGAGGACTGATCATCCGACACATAGTGCTCAGAGCCTCCAATCACCAATGTTATTCTTGTCACAGAATCCATAGTCTGATGGTCTTCTGCAGTTACAGCTCCTCGGTGAACTGATCATCTGATGCTATAGTACTTTCACCCGCAGAAGTCGATTATCTACCCGATGCTTAGCGTTTATTGCTTCTGACTGTCCCACCGTTTTGTTGTGATGTTACTCTACTTTATGGGATGGCAGAATTTTCCAATGGGTGCTGGTAGATTCAAGGTTTTTTCTGAGATGAAGAGCGCAGTATGGGGGTTTGGTGTTTTGAGGAGTGTCGGTTGCATTGTCTTGGCTCGTTCTTTCTTTGCAAGGTTTCAAGTTAGTTCAGATGCGGCTTGGTTTTAGATGAAGAGTCTGTTCTATCGAGATTGTAGGTTTAGTGGGACAGTGGGCTTAGAGGTTTTCCAGACCCAACTTGCAGGATTTTATTTGCCTTATCATTTTTCTTTTCATGTGTTAATATTGCTTATATTTCATTTTACATAATACATGTATTACTACAGTTTATGTTCCTTTGTTAAATGCTAAATGGTCTAAAAATTTGATATGGTCATGACAAGATGATTAGTGCAAAGAAGATATGTCTAAAGGACAAAGCAGAAGGGAGGCAGCAAGGAAAGAAGAAGCTGAAGCATAAAGAAGCAGAGATGTTGCTCAAGAAAAAGTAGAGAGTGAAGGTCTAAGATCAACAGGATATTAAAAAGACCAACGGATTACTAAGTAGAATCGATATCAGCAGAGGCCCAGGCTGGGAAAAGTTCATCAGTTACTAAGCTGGTCCCTTTTTATAAAGTGCTCTTAAATATTGATATGAAATGTAACGTATTGTATCAATCATGAGCACTCACAAAGAGACAAAGGGGTGGGTTTGAACGGTTGGGGGGAGCCCAAAGATCACTGAGGGGCAGCCCAAGAGTTTTTCTTGTCGTATAAGTATAGGAGAGTTAGATAGTGAATGGACTTTTTCCCAGATAGATTTGTGAGAGTATGATGTAAGAAGAACTATTTCCTTTTGCATAAAGAAATTACAAGTTTCCTGTTGGAGAAAGCTTTGTGGAAGGTTTCAAATGTTGTGCTATGGATTTGTTGAATGTGAACTATTTCATTTTCAGCTGTTATCCATTAACTGTGAGATCGTTTTAACTCTTTGAACCTATGTTCTTGTTATGAATTTTCTCTAGTTTATTCTATGAAATTTCCACTATGGGTAATGAATGCTTTTCATAAACAATGAGCTATGTTGTTGTTCATATATCTATAAATGTTCATGTGTTTTGAAATAAGTAACAACTATATGTTATTTCTTTTAAAGCATGCGCAAAATACATTACTCATTGATAAATGATAATCTTTCTCCCTAGGGATAGGTTAGGTAGTTAGTTTTAGTTTCTTGTTGTGTGTGATTTAGATGCGAGAGAGTTAAGACGAGAGGTAAGAACATGCACATCACATTGTGACCGCTCCTCGTATTCTCTATCAATCTGCATTTTTAGATAGGCACTTGCATCTCATACTTAAATACAAAAAACTAAAAACATACACGGTGGACCAGGCCATAACCGATAAAACCTTTTATTTTGTTACTTGACCTATGGTAGCCGGACCGTAAACTGAACGGATTCCCCATACCAAACAGTAATGGGCTAGTTGGGAACGTTTACTGGGGAGAATCCCAAACTGTTGTTACCTGCGATTTTCCAGGCCTCAACAGAACCACAAGATCAAATTTGTGCAAGTATCATTTACCATAGGCAGAAATCCATTAGCACAAAAAATCATTATATTCTTCAATAACAGCGAGACGGATAGAGTACAACAAACAATCATAAACAACATAATTATAATTTAATCATTTATAGTTGGTGGATCATAACAAAGTTAAATAAAAGTCAATTCCAAACTATATGGTATTTATGTCACAGTGTAGGTCATGGGTTATGGTTCCCTGGTAATGTGAAAACCCTCCCATATCAGTTAAATATTGATGGATAAAAGAGTATGCAAGTATTCGCCTACCTCTTCATGTAACTAATATGATTACTCCTAGAATTGCTATCACAAAACACTAGACATATATGTTAGTAAAACGTCTAGATTATATTGAAGCACACATGCATAACAAATTTGAGTATCCTGCATTAGTCATTTTATATATAGATTAATATGCTTAGATCTTTTTCTAACTGGAACTAACTACGCACTTCTACCGAAATCATATTGATCAAGTTTAACATTCACAACTAAGGTCACAATAGTTATAAGCTCATGCAATCCATAACTAAGAACTTGTATAGATGCAAATTACTCAAAAAAGCAAGAAAGCATGAGTATATAGAACCGATTTAAACTCACATCCTTATGTGTTTTGCTTGCTTACATATGTATGAACTCAACATCAACTTATGAAATTACCAATATATATTTTAAGTTATGCTTAATTATGTAATATAAAATTAGTTGATTAACTTCTTATTATTATAAATATTATCAATTTTATGGTATTGTATATATTACATATTATAAACATAATTTTTTTTCAATTACAAATAAAAAATATTTTAATCAAAACCATATTTTATTATAAAACTTTATATTTTATTTAATTTGATTATTTTAAATTTATTTTAAATAAATAAAAAATAAACTATATTAATAATATAAAATCCATCATTTTCTTTTTAATTGAAACCAACTTTATTATTAAATGCTAGTTATAAGGAGGGGCATATCACTACAATTATACTTTCACTAAAACATGCTTTTAATGAAAACAATTTAAACTTTTCAAACATTAAACCACTTTAAAGCAACCATTATAAATGATTCGATGTAATAATGCTTCTTTTTGTTGTGAACTTACATGGTCATATATTGAATGGAGAGCACGAACATTACCTCGAATTGAGAGTTATTGTCCCTTCACATGTATATGCCTAAATGGACCACAACTTGAAGTGTTGTTAGTGCAATCAACTCTGTTTCTTTTCTCCGCTACCAAAACATATGGAGTTTAATGGCCTTGGGTTACAGGTATGCAATGTGGTTCACCTATAGCTAGGTGCTATCTGAAAGCAGAAAGGATTTTACAGCCAATGTGGTTTTAAACAAATAAATACTGGATCCAAAGATGATTGATTCTATGAGGAAGCAACATGCTCATTCAACTTTTTATCAATTGCATGTTTTCTCTCAAATATATTGAGTGGTTTAATGAACTACTTTGGAATATTTTTGAACTTTCATCATTACTCAAAACATGTTAGAATAATCAACCCATAGTTAGCTACCTTAAACATTAATTAATCCATTTTTGTCTTGTTTGCCTAGTTTCCATATTCCACCTTATGCAAGTTGTCATCCACATCTCCAAAGTGGTCAAACTTGCTAAAACTGAGTCATGAAGCGCTTGGGAAACCACTTGGAATCAAATCTGCTTTATTCCTGGCATTCCTAGAGCATGTCTGTTTTTTCTGCTTTATTGCCTGCTTTTGCTGAGTTTTAAGGCAATTGGGAAAGTTTGACTAGGTGAAGTTAACTTGTTTTTTGTCCTCGTCATCCTCCACTCTTTTCTCCTAAGAAAAGCATGTATGAGTTGTCCTTCCATCATCTATTAGCTTGCCTAATTGACTTTGCCAATTTGTGAGCTCCTAGATAGATTTGGAAATTGTTTTATGCATCTATGGGGGATTTGCTTAGATTTAGTAAGTCTGCTTTTGACCAAATTCAAATGGAATCCTTGTGCATTTGAATCTCTCATGTAATTATTTATTGTGCTAGCCTATGACTTCACAGCGTTGGCTATTGTACACTTATTCAATACAGATTAGTGTTCTGCTCTATATTTAATTTCCTTTGTGTGTAATTTGCATATGTAATTGGCAATTTTTGTGAGTGTAATTGTTCTAACACCTGGGTTCAATTTTCAAATGGTATCAAAGCCTTTGTAGATCAATTTCTCTACTTCCAATTTGTATTGCAGGTTCAACATCATTGACTGGGAGCATTCTGCTGACTGAAGGGACAATTTCTGAGCTATGGATCAATCTCAAAAGATCATTTTGACTCCATTTAACTTCTTTGAATGGAAAGTAGAGATGGAGATACTGTTGAGAGCGAAAGGCCTCTACAGAGTGACTATGGGAACAGAAGCAGAGCCCAATGTAGCTGTAGAGAAAATTAAATGGCACAACGGGAGGGATGAGGCCTATGGTCTCCTGTGTCTGAGCATATCCAGAGACCTCCTTTTACATATTGATGGATTAACATCACCAAATGAAGTATGGGAGAAGCTTGTTGAACTTTTTGGTAAGACATATGAGATGAGGGGACATCAAATTGAAAATCAATTGATCTCCTTGAGTCCCAATAGCTTTGAATCCCTACAACTCTCTTTTTCCAAGTTCAAATCCCTTGTTTTGCAGCTAAAATAGTGTGGGATCAAAAAGAAGGATGAGAAACTAGTTTTGGCCATACTCTCGAAGCTTGGCCCTGACTATTCAGTGTTTTTCTCGACCTTCTATGCCACAAAGTTGACAGCTCGAGCCTGGAAAATGCCTAGCCTTGCAGATTTCATGGAATCTCTCACACAATAGCAAGATAAATTGGTGATGATGGGCACCATCAAACCTTCCAAAGACCAAGCTCTGGTTACGAGAGATTCGAGGGTGGATTCAAAAGGAAAGAAGAAATATAAGAAGCCACCTGAGCAAAAGAGAGACAAGAACAAGTCTCCAGAGGAGCCCCAAGGTTCTAAGAAGAACTTCCAGAAGAAGAAGAACAAAGGAGAAATGAGCAAGTCTGCATACTGCAGTAAGGAACATCATCCTGAAAGCTCCTGCATGAAGAAGCAAATTGACATGCTGACCCAACTCCTAGAGAATAATGGCATCTCCCTTCTTGATAGCTCAAAGAAGAGGGAAGAAGGATCAAATTCAGAAGACAGAGAGAGAGTTCATGCATTGGTTGCTGGCACATCAAGCTCACCTAGTTTCATCATTGATTCTGGAGCTTCAAGACATATGGTTTCGACCAAGGAGGCATTCACCTCACTTGACATGTCGAAAGGTCCACCAATAGTACTGGGAGATGACTCTCTCACTGAAAGTTTGGGCAAAGGGAGGATTGATATTCACCATGGTAAGTTCAACAATGTGTTGTATGTTCCAGGTCTTGCCTCTAACCTCTTATCAGTGTATCAGATGACCCACACAGGGTCTCCAAAGAAGCTCATATTCTCCCATGATGAAGTTGAGACCAAAAATATCTCAAGTGGTAAATTCATTGCAAAAGGAGTTGCAAATCACACTTCGAAGGTATACATGTTCTCACACTTCCTACCCTACTCAAACCCCTCTGCTCTTCTAATTCATACTAATGAGGCAAGCAAGCTTTGGCATGAAAGATTTTGCCACCTTAATTACAAGTATCTTTCTGATCTTAGTGAAAAAGAAATGGTCATAGGGTTACCAAAGATTAAGTTTTCCAAAGGAGTCTGTCAAGGTTGCATCTTAGGAAAACACCCAAAGCATAAATTTGAGAAAGCTAGTCATGAGAGAACCTCTGCACCTCTTGAGTTGATCCACAGTGATGTTGCTGGCCCATTTCCTAATATGTCAATGAGTCAGGAAAAATATGCATTGACATTCATAGATGACTTTTCCATGTATTGCTGGGTTTACTTCCTGAAACACAAGTCTGGAGTTTATGGCCTCTTCAAAGCCTTTAAGGCTTTGGTTGAAAACCAGTCTAGGAGGAAACTCAAGGTCCTCAGATTTGACAATGTTGGTGAGTATGTCAAGTCTGAGTTCATTCAATATTGTGCAAATGCAGGTATTCAGATGCAACATTCTATCCCTTACACACCACAGCAAAATGGTGTTGCTGAGAGGAAGAACAGATCACTTAAAGAGATGGCAACATGCATGATGGAGGATAAGACTTTGCCACCAAAGTTTTGGGCCGAAGCTATAAACTGTGTAGCATATATCCAAAATAGTGTGCTTCATAAATAGCTTGATGGTATGACTCCTTTCGAAGCATGGAGTGGGCACAAGCCAGATGTGACCCATTTCAAGATTTTTGGCTCAAAGGCTTGGGCTAGAATTCCAACAGAAAAGAGGAAGGCTTTGCAGCCCCAAAGCCAAGAGTGTCTATTTGTTGGGTAATCTAAAGATTAAAAAGGGTATAAGCTGATCAATTTGAGCACAAACAAAGCCTTAATTGAAAGGAGTGTTCAGTTCCAATAAGAGCCCCTAGCAGCAGTGGAAGTTGGAGAATCCTCTTCACCACCAGAACCATTGAATGTAAGTGAAGAGATAGTTGAACTTGATGATTCTGATATGTCTGATAATTAATTGTAGATCCTAACATTCGTACAAGACCAAAATGGGCGGCAAATACCATTCATGCAGCTGGAGAACTAGCTGGAAATCCTAATGATCCTAGGAGGACTAGATCTCAGTTTGAGAGTGCTATGTGCATGAAAGATCCTATGTTTGCAGAGAAATGCTATATGATGGTTGAATCAGACCCACAGACATATGAAGATGCAGTGAATGATCCAAGATGGAAAACAACCATGAAAGAAGAGTTCAGCTCACTCCAGAAGAACAACACTTGGGAGTTGGTTGATCTTCCCCCAAGGAGGAAGCTAGTTCAGTGTAAGTGGGTTTACAAAACCAAATTTGCTGCTGATGGTTCACCTTTGAAATATAATGAAATATTGGTATCCAAGGGCTACTCACAAGTACATGGCATAGACTACAATGAGACCTTTGCACCAGTGGAAAAGATGGACTCCATCAGGGTAGCCTTAGCCATTGCAGCTTCGAAGCAGTGGGAGGTACATCACATGGATGTGAAATGTGCTTTCCTGAATGGAGATCTCACTGAAGATATTTACATGCAGTAGACTCAAGGATTTGCTACTAATCCATCTCTTGCGTGTAAGCTAAAGAAGTCATTGTATGGGCTTAAGCAAGCCCCCAGGGCTTGGTATGCCAAGATTGATAGCTTTCTGCTATCACTGAATTTTGTTCGATGTAAGTCAGATCCCAATGTCTATTTGAAGATGATTCATGGTTCATTAATGATTATTTTTTTGTATGTTGATGACCTTCTCATTACAGGAAGCTCAAAGGATGAAATTGCCTCCTTGAAGGATGCAATGAACCATGCATTCTCAATGACTGATTTGGGATTATTGAGCCAATTATTGGGGCTTGAGATTGCTCAAATCAAACAAGGAATCAAAGTGCATCAATTCAAGTATTCCTTGGATTTGCTGAAAAAATTCAACATGAAGGATTGTAAGCCAAGAAAGACTCCCTTCCTTTCAGGAGTTAAGCTTGAAGAAGTTGATTATTCACCTATGGTAAACAATACACTGTATAGGAAATTGATTGGATGTTTGTTGTATCTTACACATACTCGACCTGATATTTATTATGCAATAAGTGTGGCTTCAAGATACATGGATCAGCCTCATGAGATCCATTGGAGAGCAGCCAAAATGATCCTTAACTTTGTTCAGGGAACAAGGACTCATGGGATCTTCTACAAAGCTAAATATGATCTTGACTTGATTGGGTTTACTGACAGTGATTGGGAAGGTGACAACACATATCGAAAGTCAACATCAGGATATGTGTTCATGCTTGCTGAAGGACCAATCAGCTAGTCAAGCAAGAAACAGAGTGCCATTGCACTCTCATCTATAGAAGTAGAGTACAGAGGAGGTGTAAATGCAACAACTCAATGTTTATGGTTGCAGGGGTTACTTGGTGAGTGTGGCTTTGAATCATAATACTCAACTACTATCTATTGTGATAATCAAAGTACCATTCGAATCTGCAATGATCATGTTCAGAGACATAGAACCAAACACGTTGAGATCCATATGCACTACATCAGACAGCTTGTGCATGATGGCACCATTCACCTACTCTTCTGTTCATCTTCAGAACAAGTAGCAAATATCTTCACCAAATTTTTTTGTGAGAAGACATTCAGCAATATCAAATCACTGCTGGGGATTGCTGATCATGCTGTGAAGCATGAGTGATGACAAGATTTTCAAATTTTGTTTTACTGTCCATGTTTAAGGGAGGATTTTTCCCACTGGGTTTTTGCCTCTTTCCTTCGTTAAATGGACATGCAGTATGTAAAGGGTGACTAAGCCTTGTTTCTAGGCCCTATAATTTTCTGATAGTTTACTCATAAGGTAGGATTAATGGGGGGTTTTAGAATAATCAACCCATAGTTAGCTACCTTAGACATTAATTAATCCATTTTTGTCTTATTTTCCTAGTTTCCATATTCCACCTTATGCAAGTTGTCATCCACATCTCCAAAGTGGTCAAAATTGCTAAAACTGAGTCATGGAGCACTTGGAAAACTACTTGGAATCAAATCTACTTTATTCCTAGCCTTCCTAGCACATGTTTTCTTTTTCTGCTTTATTGCTTGCTTTTGCTAAGTTTTAAGGTAATTGGGAAAGTTTGACTAGGTGAAGTTAACTTCTTTTTTGTGCTCATCATCCTCCACTCTTTTCTCCTAAGAAAAGCATGTATGAGTTGTCCTTCCATCATCTATTAACTTTTCTAATTGATTTTTCCAATTCGTGAGCTCCTAGACAGATTTGGAAACTGCTTTATGCACCTATGGGGGATTTGCTTAGATTTAGGAAGTCTGCTTTTGACAAAATTCGAATGGCATCCTTATGTATTCTAATATATCATGTAATTATTTATTGTGGCAGCCTATGACTTCATAGGGTTGGCTATTGTACACTTATTCAATACATATTAGTGTTCTGCTCCATATTCAGTCTCCTTTGTGTGTAATTTGCATGTGTAATTGGCAATTTTTGTGAGTGTAATTGTTCTAACACCCGGGTTCAATTTCCACAAAACAAATATTCGGCTCTTCTGTTGTGTTCTTGAATAAATGTCAAAGTGCCATAGAATTCTATGAGGTCATGTTAATATGTTTTCTATACGGAATGAAATGCTTTTTGCAAAACGAATGAATAGCAGACTGTATTCAAGTTGATGCCTGTACGTATTTCAGTGATAGTTGAGCATGGTAAGGATTTTTTATTATTGATATTTGATTTTTTTATTTGATTTTTATTTATGAATTCAAGGATTGAAATTTGATGTCCTACTTTATATGTAAAGATTTTTTTAACATTTTAATTTTAACATTGCTTTTATTCGATATTTAAATAATTTTACTCGTCATAATAATACTTGATTTTTCTTTGAAATAACATTTATGATAACAATATAAAGCATTTAATTCTCATATCATGAATCATATAATACAAAAATATAGTTCCACATATTATAATATAACCTTGTATCTTAATATGAGTAAGACTTTTGCAACACAACAATGCTTTAAGGATAAAGTTTACAAAAATATAGTTCACTATATGATAATATAAATTTATATCTTAACACAAGTAAGACTTTTGCAAACTTCATTTTTTTAATTAAAACAAGACCTCCTCTTAACTATAATGTAGTGAATTTGTATTCACGCATTAAGCATTTGAAACATTGAAGGTTTTTTCAAGTCTCGATTAGACGTTGTTATGTTGCAAGGAGAAAGATACAAGGGCAATTATGATCCAAGAGGAAGGGTGTACAATTATGATTGAACTACAACTAAGAAATTAAAAAAATTGTTTAATAATCTTTTTCAATAAATTTGGCCTTTTTCCAACTCAATTTGATGAAATTGCAATTTCTTTTAGTGGAGGGTTATTCTAGAATCTCCACCTATTACTTGATCTACAAAATATGTCATATAAAATAAAAATAAAGAAATGTTGCAAATTCACTCAAGATTTCAAAATAATAGGTAGAAATTGTAACAAAATTGTAGCAATTATTTACTAAGTTTGATGCTTGAAGTGCACAGGGAAAACTTTTATTTAGGAATTCACTATTCATTTAATCTTTTGTTTTATGTTTTCTATGTAATTTAATAGTTTTGACAATGAGAGAACAATTTTAGTGAGTTGGGCGAGGGACACAAATTTGAGTTTTATTTTTTTATTCAACTTTTAATTGGTATCACAGAGTGAATGCAGCTTTATATAATGTGTGTCAATCATTATTAAGTTTTGTGTTTTATATTATGTTTGGTATATTTTTTCCTTATACATGTTTATCAAAATTCTTTACAACCATTATAATGCATGCACAATACATAAAAATATTGAAGACAATTTATCATCAATAACTACGGTTTTCTAAACAATTCTACCTACTTTAAAAATATATTAACGGCATGTCAAAAAAACTTGTCAATATGTTGTCAATGCTACCCATGTATAAGAGTGCAATTGATGGAGCGATCATGCAACTTGAACCCTTCACACATGAATTATTGATTGTAGTTATTAGGTGAGTGAATTGATTTTGGAGATGTATTTTGAAAACTAAAGGAGAAATTAATCCAAAAGGAAATTAATATCATTTATAAGATGGGCTACTCTATAATTTGGGAAACTTGTGCATATGATAGGTGAGGAGAATTAAGTTGATGAGGAAACCCATATTTTCTTAGAAATCAATAGAGATTATGGTGTCAAGAAGACCATTGCAAATCTATAGAGATATTTTGTCCTAAGTTATAAGAAGATGTTTTTGTGCTTATTAAAGGTTGCACACTTTCCAGCACTAGAAAACCAAATAATAGTAAACATGGACTATACCTGCCATAAAAGTACAGAATAGATATTTGGAAAGTGTGTTTATGAATGAAATTTGTTGGAGGTTTGTCAATGTCAAGAAGAGGCCATGACTACTTTTTTGTGCTTGTAGACTTGTTGAGTAAGTTGTGTGTGTTTGTTCTTAGAATAAAAATAATTGCAATCCCTAAATAAGTTGAATTGCTCTTTACAAATATATGGGTACATTTTGGTTTTCGAAGCTAATAGTGTCTAACGAAGACTATAGTTTTTAGCATGTTTTGGAAAATATTGTGGTAAAGGATGGATACAAGGTTCACACTCTCTATTGTTTTTCCTCCTTGCACTAATGGATACATTAAACTTGTTTGAAAATACAAGACAATATCCATGCACCCAAAGACCGAAGATAATTAAGTAGTTTACATTTATATCTCTTACAATATGGAAATTCATTATTCCACTTAAAAATCACCTTTTTAACATTTGTTTCAATAAATTTTAACCTTCAATTGTTTATGTTATTTATGCAAAAAAAAGAAAGATATATAACAAATGCATGAAGAAGGAAAAAAGAAAGAAAAAACATCAAAAATATAAAGAAGGTACATTTGAAAATGTAGTAAGATCTTGAGAAGACTAAAAAAAATGTACAATCTTAGACATGACTAACATATGACAAATAAAAAAAATATGTGCTAAGAAAAAATGTGAGTTTATCTCATTAATAGCACTTGTTAGGTTTATTGAAGCCTATGAAATATGGACCTTTTCAAATCCCTAAGCAAGTCAATAATAATACTATCATACTAAGCATATCTCATTACATGGGACTCTATTTAGTGATTAATGTGTAATGAGACTCTATTTAGTGATTAATGTGAAGGTCTTGAAATTTTTTGAAGCCTCCATGCTTTAAGGGGAGGATACAGAATATATTTTTGCTATAGCAAAATATTTTTCATCGGATGCATTTTAAAAAAGATTTGGAGTAGGACAAAGTTTTGTAGAAAACGATCGAGGACAATAAGAAAGGTAAAGAACGAGACTCAAGGGATAAAGTCTACGGAGAAGTATTCATGAGAGAATCCAAGATGCAATCATGTTTCGTGATCTTGAATGGGTAAAGAAATTTGGATTTAGTTGCACATTGAGTTTTGGATTATATATATATTATCTTGTGTTTCGCATGGATACTTTGATACATGGTAAAGAAAGAAATGAATTTGATGGAGCTTGTTACTTTGTGCTTCACATTCCACAAAAGTTAAAAATATGCAAAGCCTACCTTTATCTAAAAATGCAAGACACTGCAAGCTCTATAAATTATTCAGAATTGTTTTATTATATTATTCTATAATTATTTAATAATAAAATTTTATAAATTTATTGAGTATTAAAATTTTATTAAACATAAAGTTTGAAAAAACATTATAAACATTCTGATGTAGGAGCATAGGCTCATGGAAACGAATTCATCCAAAGCTTGATCAAAGTCATATGAATTGAGAGACCTAGGGTCTTAACACTTGTAAATTCTTTTATCTTGATTAAAAGTTGAATAATCTGGAAGAGGACACTTGTCCTTTCCACTTTTAAATGTTGGGATAAGAGTTGTTAGTTTGTTAGTGAGTCACTGATGACTTGTAGGGGTCAGTTGAGTTTATTAAGGACTATGTTCCTTAGTTATAGGATCTGGAAACAGATTTTCCATTATAAGTAAATACAAGTTTTAAGTGGTGTATTAGGTAGCTTAGCTTAACTCGGAGTTTTAGCTCACAGAGCTCTAGGAGCTCGAGGAGGAAACTTGAGTGTAGATCAAGGGAAAAAGCTCAGAATTCAATTCCTGGAGCATGCACGGAGACACGTTGCTCTACTTGTAAAGATCTATTGGAGAATTCAAGTTTGTAAAGAAGGTTTATTACTCTGTTGAATCCAATTCTAGTGTTACAGTTATGTAAGTATGATTGTTGATTTCAATATTTGAATATCAATTTGCATATAGGGTATAATTCGTGAAGTTTTACAGAGTATATGTACTCATAGTGCATTTGGTACATAGTGATAAATTCTTCTAATCAGAATAGGAACAAATCCTTGTTCAAATCGTATTATGCATGCATAGTGATTGGACCTCGGTTAGAATTGTATATGAATTAAGGAGCACTTCACGAAGATTTGAATAGAGATCATAAATCCATCGAGGACTTATAGAAATTCATTGAGAAGAATAGGAAATCCACAATTTCTGTAGCCAGAGTTCATAGATAGTAAATCGACGATCCCTGTGTAGTTTAGAGGGTTGATCGTGTAGTAGAAAGCGATCAGAATACACACAGTGAATCAAATGGCCGACATTCAAATCTAGTGAAACCCTTCTGCCAAAACTTTATTTTGTTATTGTCTTTGATATATACATTGTGTTCGCTGGTGTTTAAAATCTAAGTGGTCGTAACAAGCTTCATGCTGGCGTACCAAATTAATTTTAGAGTCCTTTAGTTTGTTTATCATCGGAAATGGACATTGCCATATAGAGAAAACTAAAACCATTACATATCTCAATATTGGAGTCTTTTTCCCATCTGTGTTCGATGAAATCAAGTGACTTGTTGGAGTTGGAGTGACGAAGAAGGGCATACTGATGTATATGCATTTGGCATATATGTAGATGAAAAGAGTCTCAAGGAAATGTTGGTTGGCAAGTATGGAAAGCTTCCAGTAACAGAATTGAAGGATAGAAAAAGATTTGATTGGAAATGATTTGAGTTCAAGAGTGAGGTTTGAGACTGTGTACATGAAATTTAGTATTGGTTCAGTGCATAGTGCCTTTGTGGAATCAATTGGGGAGTCTGCATATAGTTGAAGTGGAAATGAGAGTTAGGACATAATTTTGTTCAAAATGATGGTCTGCTTAGAGGAAGACAGGTGGTGCCTACATCAAGTGGTATCAGAGCCTGATTTACTCTTTGAAGAAGATTGGTAGAGATAAGAAGATCCTGGAAGCAGACAATAGAAGGTGAACGGGTGTACAAGAAGGAGTAGAATGCAAGCAGAGGATGATCCATTTGTATATGGATGAATAGGATCAAGGATCTTGAAGGCATAGGACAGATGTTATGCTAACTATAATTTTAAGAATTGCAGGTACAAAAACAAGAAGGCTAATGAAAGTGACAGAGCATGGAGGAGAAGTATGAGTAAAGTTATTCCCTTCTAATGTAGGAGCTTATAGCAAGTTTAGATTTGAAAATCTGATTGAGGTAAATTGAAATTTAATTTTGTTTCAATTTATAGAACTAATGATACAGTTATGGAACAAATGGTAGATCAGGGAAAGAAGCTCCATTTTGAGATAAGGAGTATGATTGTTCTGGAAATAGAACATTGTGGACTGTAACAACGAAGCTAGCAGAAGGAAAAATACTGCTACAGCCGTATATGTGCATGGGAGGTGTACATAAGAGAACTGGAGTTCTCATTTAACTAAGAGAAGTGTCTCTTGAAGAAGGAACTATACAGTAAGAGTATTGTAACAGAGAACCAATGGTGTTTTCAACTGAAGGTAAGAAATGTGTGTGAACACAACATTCTTGAGAGAAATTGGAAAAGGGAAGTTGCAGAGGATGACAATAAAAAGAACTTTAAATTTCTTGAGGAATCAGATCTATCGAAATATCACAAGTAATGGCCTTTTATTTATGTTTTCAACTAAATTGTGAAAAAAAATATTGTTGATGACAAGTAGCAGCAATGAGAAAGGACAGGAAGATGACAATGAACCAAATAGTATCCAGCTGAAGGTTGGAACAAGGAGGACAAGTTGAATGTTCTCAAGTGAAGGAAGATTTGTAGAAGCCATAGGAGCACAACATGCTCAAATGAAGAGTCCAGAGGAGGGAGTCAGTAGGAATGCCAGAGGAAGACTAAGAATGGAAGAGATTAGTATGGTATTCGAAGATAGGTTGATAGAGTCAACTTATGTTAATGGCTTGATTGTAGATTATGATGGGCAAGGAAGAGCTCATAGAATAAGGGAGAATATGATTACTGAAGATCATATTAAAGGTTCAAGGAGAGGCCATGAAAATTTGAGTCAAGATAGACTTGACAGAAGATTAGCTAAAATTGAAGTATAGCTAGAAGTGATGGAAGGACTACTACAAAAGAATGGAGAAGAGTAAAGGTATGGATGGATTTTGCCAAAGAAGGTAACATGGTATATGTTACAGAAGAAGTTGAGACAAAGGATAAATGTTCAGTGGAAGAGAGGAAAACCCATAAGAGATGAGTTACAGCAAGAGAGAGATGTTGAGGATATAAACATTCATGAACCTGAACAAGGACCTATCCTAGGAGAGAATAACTGACATTTTGTGTATGAATGCAGGGTTTATTGAGGCAGGACAATACTCTAATGTTGTCATAGAAGCAAAGAAAGGAAAAACTAAGTTTGTTCAACAGATGGAAGAAGGTTCATATAACCTTATGATGGAGGAAGAGAAATTACTGAACATTGCTATGGAAAATTGTGAAGAAGAGAGACAGCCATTCAAAGTTGTCATGGAGAAGGAAGGAGGAGATGGACAGTCGCTGATGAGTATTGACAATGAAACAAATCAGGAGGAAGGAAAGAATGTTAGACATACATCTAGTGTTGGTATAGTAAAGGAAGATTAGAGTTTTATTCTGATAAAGGATACTAAAGATTGTGTGGAATTCTCAGTAGCAATTCCAAGTGAATTGACCAGCTTGTGGGAAGAGTTAATGATTTTGGAAGTAAGGTTGAGAAATCAACAAAAGTCCATTTGAGATGTGAAGCTAGAATTGGAGAAGGAAGATGAAGAAGTAGTCATTGCTCGAAATGATGAAAAGAATGCTGAAATCTATGGTGAACAAGGTAAGAGTTTTATGATTGGGGAATTAAACATTTTTTATGATCAATCATATGCAGATATGGAGAATGAAGAAGGGAAGATTGTCTTAAAAGACAATAATGAAGAACAGATTTCTGTGAAGTAGAAATATGAGGTTGCTGAAGATAACATTTTGGAAGAAAGTTATGTCTCTAATGATATCAAGGATGAAAGAGAACAACTACTGAAAGTTGTTATGGAAGGAAGAAGGAATGAAGAGGATGGTGCTAAGAAATTTGATGAATTTCTTAAAGGGTGTCAAGAGAGAGAAGAATTGCCTAATGGCATTGAAATTTCCTTTCTTTGGTTAAAAAAAAATACAGGGAAAGAAGATGTCTTGATAGATAGTATAGAAATACAGAATAGAGATGAAGATGATGAGGGAAGAAGCAATAGTGAATCTGTTGTACAACAGAGAAGGAAAGCATTGAAATTTTTCTATACTTCTGATCAAGTGGAAGTTGAAATAAAGAAAGGTATCTAGACAGAAATGTTTCAGAAAGGAAGCATACCGGATAAGGAAATTGATGAGTTATGGTATCTCATACAGAGGTATAAGAAGAACAATGACAGTGAGGTTCAGATAGTCAATTTGATGACTATAGAATACTGTGAAGATCATTATAGAATTGATGAACAGCAGCAATCAAGTGTATATATCCACATAAGTAAAACTTATGATGATTTGCATACTAAAGTATGGGACCCAGGAGGTTTCAAGACTACAGTTACATGACCCAGAGATCATGGTTTATTTTGAAACAAAGCAAGGATGGTGACATCAAAAGAAGCAAACAAGGAAGAGACTGAACAAGAATTCATTCAAGAAATTCATTAAAATGTCAGAAGTTATATTATGACATATTGAATTATGGTTGTTTCTATGACAAGGATTAATCTATTTTGATTGTAGGATAAGTGAAGGATAAAAGTGGTTGATATGTACAGTCAAGACATAGTGCTGATACAGTACTGGAGGAGTTAAGAGACTTATTGTTGACATAATGCTAGAAAGACAATTGGAAAGGGTTGTTTGAAATGAGAAGACTGCTCAAATTCACATTTGAGTATGTGTTGCAAACCTACAGAAAAGTAGCAGGAAGGGAGCTCATGGACAGGAGCCCATGAAAAGTTTTTTTCAAGATCAGGAGTCTGATGCAGGAGCATAGGCTCATCGAAATGAATTCATCCATGGCTTGATCAAATTCATATGAATTGAGAGACCTAGGGTCTCAACACTTGTAAATTCTTTTATCTTGCTTAAAAGTTGAATAATCTGGAAGAGGACACTTTTCCGTTCCACTTGTAAATGTTGGGATACAAGTTCTTAGTTTTTTGGTGAGTCACGAATGATTCGTAGGGGTCAGTTGAGTTTATTAAGGACTATGTTCCTTAATTATAGGATCTGGAAACATATTTTCCATTATAATTAAATACAAGTTTTAAGTGTTGTATTAGGTAGCTTAGCTTAAGTGGGAGTTTTAGCTCACAGAGCTCTAGGAGCTTGAGGAGGAAACTTGAGTGTAGATCAAGGGAAAAAGCTAGGAATTTAATTCCTGGAGCATGCACGGAGACATGCTGCTCTATTTGTAAAGATCTATTGGAGAATTCAAGTTTGTAAAGAAGGTTTATTACTATGTTGAAGCCAATTCTAGTGTTACAGTTATGTAAGTATGATTGTTGATTTCAATATTTGAATATCAATTTGCATGCGGGGTATAATTCGTGAAGTTTTACATAGTATATGTACTCATAGTGCATTTGGTACATGGTGATAAATTCTTCTAATCGGAATAGGAACAAATCCTTGTTCAAATCGTATTATGCATACATAGTGATTGGACCTCGGTTAGAATTGTATATGAATTAAGGGGCACTTCACGAAGATTTGAACAGAGATCATAAATCCATTGAGGAGTTATAGAAATTCATTGAGAAGAATAGGAAATCCATGATTTCTGTAGCCAGAGTTCAAAGATAGTAAATTGACAAACCCTGTGTAGTTTATAGGGTCGATCGTGTAGCGGAAAATGATCAGAATACACATAGTGAATCAAATGGCCGAGATTCAAATCTGGTGAAACCCTTCTTCCAAAACTTTATTTTGTTATTGTCTTTGAAATATACATTGTGTTGGCTGGTGTTTAAAATCGAAGTGGTCATAACAAGCTGCCTACTGGCCTATCAAATTAATTTTGGAGTCCTTTAGTTTGTTTATCATCAGAAATGGACATTTTCATATAGAGAAAACTAAAACCATTACAGATCCCAATATTGGATTATTTTTCCCATCTGTGTTCAATGAAACCAAGCGACTTGTTGGATTTGGAGTGATGAAGAAGGCCATACTGATGTATACGCATTTGGCATATATGTATATGAAAAGAGTCTCAAGGAAATCTTGGTTGGCAAGTATGGAAAGCTTCCAATAACAGAACTAAAGGATAGAAAAATATTTGATTGGAAATCATTTGAGTTCAAGAGTGAGGTTTGAGACTATATACAGGAAATTTACTATAAGTTCAGTGCATAGTGCCTTTGGGGAATCAATTGGGGAGTCTGCATATAGTTGAAGTGGAAATGAGAGTTAGGACAAAATTTTGTTCAAATTGGTGGTCTGCTTAGAGGAAGGAAGGTGGTGCTTGCATCACATTCATGGAAGTACAAGCTTCATGTTATTCATAGTTTATTTACTATTTTGTTTTATTATTAGTCCATGTCAAAGGCTAGGGTACTAATTGTTTTTATCTGAGTTGACTAAGCATAGTTTCTGTTGACTCAAATGAAATGTACCATTTTAACCAAAGTTTCAAACTAATTCTTTATTAATTAATATAAAAATCATATTTTCTACAAGGTCATTGTATTATAGTTTGAAGTGTTATTGTTGTAAAGACGACGTGGGTATTGGGAATGATTCACTCTCCCTAGGTTCTTGAAAATGCTTTAAATCCTTGCATTCTTTGATGGGTGTCTGACATGTTTGCATTGTTTATCATTCCTAGTTGGAGTATCATTAAATTATAGCTTAGAGATCAGGATCAACTTACCAATGTCTTGTGCATTTAATGACTGGGTTTCATCGCTGTTGTTAGTTATAGGGTTTCACATGGAGTTATTCCTCTACTTAATTTTATATCCTCTTGCATTTATTTGGTTATTTAATCTGCTATCTTTCAAACTCAAAACCAAAGTTCAAAGTTCAATAATTAATGCTAAATGATATTGTATTTTTGAGAATAGTGGCACACACACATCAAGAATTTAACATATAAGTGTTTATCATCTTGTTAGCATTGTCCTCTTGATGTAGTAATAGCCATTGAATGCAATGCTACAACCATCATCATGCTTGAACTCACCTCCTCACACCATCACTTCCACCGTCATGCTTCAACTCATCACCTCACACCACCACCCCCCTCTTCCATCACTTACATCATGTTATTATTTTCTTATACACTAAATCCTACATTAGTAAGTAACACCATATAAAGAGGCAGACAATAACACTCTTACATCAATAAAATAGTAGATGCAAGAAATGTTATAGCATGATTTTCCACACCTTATGCATTATGCGCCATTGATGGCCATCCCTTGTCCCTATGCAGAATCACTAGATCCCCTTTTCTTAGTATATTCCTTATGCTTTAGTGGAACCATTAAAATGTCATTTTTGAAGATACTTACAGGTGAACAACTATGCAACTCGCTTATATGTATCTTGCACCATTACACCCTATATACATTGAGTTTTCTTCTCAAAATGAAAAATATTTCATATTTTCCATGCCAAGTCACGGGGGTTATTATCGTTGACCTTCCATATGATGGAAAATGCTCTGATTCAACCCTCTATTTCTCATTTGAGGGATATTTATTAATCCATTAAGAAGTATTATAGAAGAATAAACTTTAATATTAACGAAACTATAGCAAAATTTTTCCTGATTGCCATATGATTGAGTCTTCATCCCTTTATCCTTGTTGATTGAACCATTTATGTTCATATTGAAAGATTTCCTTTGTCCTTGTGAGATTTCCTTTGCATGGACGATTGAAGTGGTGGATGCCTAGGTGGAGGAAATTGGTTTTTCAGTTCCAATGAGTTGCTGACAGAGGTTGTCACTTTGTACTTATGTTTTGAATTATTAGAAATATTGTTTTCTAGTCCAACTTCATGTGAAAATGTGTATATTTATTTCCATGGGTATTTTTTCTACATACATGTTAAATGGATTATTATAGAGTAGGTGTTAACATTTCATGAATATACTATTTGCTTGGATACATTTTTTGTTGCAGACAAGTTGTAGGTTGTAAGCATTGGATCAAAAGCTCAATGGTGGTCTTATTGGAACATCGAGGTGAGGTATGGGCCTTCTCTTTAATTGTTATAATTTTACATTTATTTGGAATATTTGAGATTAGAGTTGATTTATGGTATTATCCCATTTGTTGTGGTTCANAGGTGAGGTATGGGCCTTCTCTTTAATTGTTATAATTTTACATTTATTTGGAATATTTGAGATTAGAGTTGATTTATGGTATTATCCCATTTGTTGTGGTTCCCCCCAAGCCATAAGAATATTTTCTCTGTAACAGAATTGGCAACTCCACTAGGGAAATTTCCTTTTTGTTGGGGTTTTTTGGGTGCATTTTTGTGTGAATTACTCTTTGTTTCTTTGAGTATTTGTGTCTCTTTTTAATATACAGTCATTATTTGTCAATTTTCTTGAGTGATTTGGATTTAAAATTACTTTTTTCCCCTCTTTTCTTTATATATGCAGGTGACAGTGTTGACAGTCGTGTGTTTACACGAGTTGTCCCTTTACAGGTCGCATACATTTCAATTATTTCTCTATATCTTGGTTGGAATTATTGTTGGGTAGATTGTGAGTGTTGATGTGTCTTATAGGGTCCCTATATTGTTAGTTTACTACTTTTATAGTGTCTAGAAACTCCATTTTTATTACTTTTTTAGGAGATTTGTTCTTGGCATTTTTCCACTTTTTGTTTTGCTTTTAGTGCATGAGTGATGGATTCTTAGTGGCTTCCTTAACTTGCTTATTTATACTTGCTGCATGGGCTAAGATTTTCATGATTCTATTTCACAGTTTCATGAATTTCTCTTGAAAATAAAAAAATTATTTTCATCTTGCATTAAAAGAGCACTTGCATTAGTTTTTTTCTTGGAATGGCATTAGTCAAGGATTCATATAAGGAAAGATTGCAATTGCATTTTAAGAGAAAGAGATTATTTTTATGCATTTCATTTAGTGGCATACCATTGTTTCATTTGGAAAACAAGTACTTATCAATGTTTTTAGGTGTGCATATTTACTTTTCTTGTTGTCTCATAACATCACTAGTTGCACGACCATATCCCTTGAGTAGGCTCAACTCACTAAAATTAACGCTTAATTTGAAATTGATTAGAAATATTTTATTTCATAGGGTGCACAAAAAAGCTTAGGTTTTAGAGTCTTGGAATAGGATTGTGTGAGAAAACATCTCCAAGAATATAAAATGGAAACAAGTAGGTGTCTAACTAGGGAGAGGAGAAATCCTTGATATAATTGGTGTTCTCAGGAAGCTCCTCTTACACAAGAGTCAATCACGAGGAATCACACACATTGGTTATGGGGATATCCCTCCAATACCTTTAGTGAGCAGAAGAGATATTCCTATAATTCTATTCGTATTTGGGGGATTTCGAGGTACCTTTGGTGCTTTCAAGCTATGAGATTAGATACCCCTCCCATATGGTTGATCCCACCTATGACTATCCACTTGGAATTGATTGTATTGTGGTGACCATTGTTTATTTTCTTAGGTTTCACAAGGGTCACTTGCAAAGTTTATTTTTTGAGTGTCATGTTTAGGTAGTGGTCAGAAAACATAGTTTCTTTACATGTTTAATTTGAGGGCCTCTATAATTAGTCACACACCTTAGCTTGTAGTGTATGGGAGTCTCATGCCTCTCATGGGTGAGAAATACCTGTTATATATTGGGATCTCATTTATTATCATTCATTGGTTGTGTGAATTTATCCTAAATTCTTTAGGGGTGTGCTCTGTGTTCGTTAATTATCTTTAGGGATTGTTGATATATGAGTTTTCTTATTTGGAGTCATCGTGGATTGAGTTTAAAATTTCCATCCTTCTCATTTCGTAGTAGCAATTTCTACTTTTGATCCTAGGAAGCCTATTTACAAGAGTCCCAAACATAATACCAGTGGTCTCTTAGAATTTTACTATGGGCACTAATTTTGAGATGTTAGAGTGTCCTCCGACCCCTTCATCAACATTGGGAGGGGGATTACATGGTACTCACTCCTTGAATACCTTATGGATCCCAAGGATGTTGGTGTTCATTGAACCTCATACTTCTGTTCCTTCTTGTCCCGTACGAACAAATCCTTTTGATTTCGTGTGGTCTTCTAATCGTGTGCCAAACTTTTTCTTATGGGGAGGGTACTGTTGCTCAGCCGTTTTCCTTTCCTTCTAACCCATTTAATTTCGGAATGTCGAATGTATCAACGAGTATTCCATCATGCATCCTGGTTTCTAATCATAACTGTGGTGTTGGACTTAGGGGAACGTTAGCCCCTTTTACTTCATATCAATTCGGGATGGTCATATTCCTCCTTTTGCTTCATTTGTTGGAAGGTTCTTACACCCTTCATAAGATCCTAACACTGGTTTCAATCCTTTTATGGGTGGAATTGGACACATAAATGTTTTTTCTATGACTTTTATCCTATCCTTTTTCCCATCGTATATGGAACCTATTCCTTCAAATGCATTCCTCATGATGAATCCTCCTCATACTTCAAGTGTTCCTTAGGGAGGGAATGTTTCTTTTGGTATGGGTCCCCCCTTTTCTGGTGTCCCTTTGTTGGTGTGATATGTGCCTCCTATGGTATTTGGGGGTAATCTAACCCATCAAACAAGTAACTTTGGTAAGGTTGTATTCCATTCCCATGGAATACCAAACATGTAAATGCATGTACACTCTTTCATGGTTCATGTGGTAGGAGGATACTATCTGACTGGTCAAGGTCATTACATTTACCAGAATCCACCTTATCAAAATCAATATTTCCAGAGAGCATGGAATCAGATGTCGTAACCTAGGCTCCCTTTCCTAACCATGTTGAATTTTCCATATTTGTCTAGACTTACAAATGACCCAATGTATCATGATTTGGCATGGCCCCTGGCCCCAGCTAAGATTCCTTCAAACTTCCCAAAGTTTGAAGGTAACAAGGGTGAGGATCCAAGTGATCACGACAGTAATTTCCATCTCTTGTGCTCACCGAATTCATTGAACCATTATTATATTTGATTGAGACTGTTTTAATGCACCCTCTGGGTCCAACCACAAAATGGTATGTTGAGCTTCATGGGGGCACATATCGGATTGTTAATGATTTGGAATTGGTGTTTCTTAATCACTTTTAGTTGTTGGTTAGTTACGACGCCAATATCCAGATTTTGTGGAAATTCCAGCAAGATAAGGCTACTCACATCTCTTACCATATTTAAGAGTGGCATAGACGAAAGACGTTAATTAAATGCAACATTCTAGCTGAATTCTTCTTGGATTGGTTCCTTAAGTCGTTATTGTTGTACATCATGAAGGATGTTTCGACATCCATAGTTACCACTGAGGAACATGCCATTTTATGAGCCCAAAAATTAGACTTTATTTATGCATATATTGGGGTCATGAGACCATTCATGATGCACGAATATCAAATCATGACCACAAGTTGAAACCCAAGATGCATGTCAATGGCATTGTGGGATATACGAGTGCAAAAGTTTTGGACCAGGTTGATCTGTAATAGGAGGAGGTGAGGCTCAAATATGTTCTTTGATCCTCACCTCTCAAACAATAATCCTAAGTAAACTTAGAAATAGGCAATCTCAATATTGAACCAACAAATGGAAGGTCGAATATGAGTGATTTGCATTATGAGGCTCAAATCCTTTTTATAAGATTACAATAGGTCCACTTGGAATTTGTCAAAACAATCTCATTAAAGGAGCTCTATTTTTTAGTAATAGATACCTAGATAACTAGTGGAGTGTAATAATGAAGAGCCCAACCTCTCCTTGACCCACATGGGCCAGCCATTAGCCCAATTCTTCTTGGTTTAGACCGAAAAGAGTCCATGCTTTCTCCTCCAAGTTTAAATGTGAGAACATTGAAACTAAAGTGAAAATATGTTTGCAGAGAGAATTGTGAGTTGAGCTATTAGGAAGCATCGATTTTAGCTTCCAGATGAGTACAAAAAGGAGTGAGTTTCCACTTAATGGAGCAGGTGGAGTGAGGACCCATGATGGACGTTTCTTTGAGATAGAAGGCATAGATGAAGGAGGTGGGGTTCCCCATCCAGTTTATTAGATGATGTATCCTGAGTGGGGATACCCATGCAACCAAAACTACATAAAGTGCACCTCTAAATATATGTTGGGAGAGGAAATGTTGAAGCAAGTGGGGAGCTCCATGCAGCTACTTAGTTGATGTAGTCTGAGTGGGAATACCCATGCATCCAGAACTAAATAAAGTGTTCCTATGAATACATGTTGTGGAATTATACTAATATTAAGTAGGTGGGGAACCCTATGACACTACTCAACTGAGATAGTCTGGGTGGGGCATGGATATAATCCGAAATGCCAAATATACCCGAAAGTGCATCTGTAGATAATTTAAAAGACGATCATTATGTATACCTGACCAACAAAAGCTATGATGAATGGATCTATGCAAATAGTTATGTGGGAGATGTTGGATCTACAATATGAACTTAGAGGCATGTGTAGGCCTGAGTGAACTAGTGGGAAACTTCCCAAAGCTGCTAGAAGTTGAGAGAGAGATGAATGTAACACCATCCTAGATCGAGATAGAATCACACTCATAAACTATTAATTATTGTACAAAACAATAGTAGTTTGGGAATAACCCCTGTGGTGATGCATCGTTCACTAGAACCCACCTAGAGGACAAAACACTTGTATGTTGAGAGAAAAAAATAAATTGTTTCTTTTGATGTGACGATCGCAACTCAGGTAGCTTAGGTGGGTCAAGGAGAGGCCCACCTTTTAATTATTACAATCCGCTAGTTAGTTACATATACAAAATTAATTATTATAGCTCATTTTGACATAGTGTCCAAATAGACATATTGCAATCTTATAAAAAGGATTTGAGCCTCATAATTCAAATCACTAGTATTCTACCTTCCATCCTATGTTGCATTGTGTAGTTTTGAGTTATTTTAGTATTATTATTTGAGAAGTGAGGCTCAAAGATCTTATTTGAGCCTCACACCCCCCTATGACAGATCATATGTTACAAACCAAATGAAAAATTTGTCTATTAACCAATGTATATAGGGAAAAGCTATGACTTCATCCACCCCCACCCAATTGGAAGATGTACATTCTGTGCAGTCGTCGAACCAAAAGGGTAACCAATAACCCCGAGAAAATAGAAAGAATGGGAATAATAATAAAACAAGTTGGGAATAATAATGAAAATTATAATCATGACAAGAATAACGACAAATGTTGGTGGGGACAAGAAGCTTTTTTTTTTGCAAACTTTGTGATCAAGACAACCTTACACACTTATGCCCTAGGATCGATGAGGCCTCAAATTTTATTGAACAAATCCCAGTTGTGTTGATGAATCCCTTTACTCATAACCATAACATGACTTAGAGTGCTTCGACCATGAGAAGTGGGTCTTGTCGGACTCAAAATCCTCCATCCCAAGATGGTGGTCATATTTGTATCAATATGTTGTCGACTATTCATGTCACTACCAGTCTGCATGATTATGGTCCCTTGAAATTGATCCTAGGGAAATATCCTCGACCTCCCAAGATTCCTTTACATATTGATAAGCTTGAGTCTATACCACGCATGTCAAAAGGAGTCCTTAAGCACTCAACACACAATCCCAATTCCCAAGCCGCTTGGAACTATTTATTGTGGTGGATCCAGGCCAAACACCATGTGTGATGTTGGCTTTAGAGTTGATCCAAATGTGTCCTACACAAAGGAACACCTTGTTGGTTTCTTTGGGAGCTCATGATTTAATTATCTTGAGTGTGATCAAGTTTGAGATGGCTGATGTCCATCCTCACTTTCCTTATCGTGTGGCTTTTCAAGTCTATGTGGAGTATCTGAACAACACCATCAAACACATAGTTCTTGATGAAGACGCCAGTGATGTCTTTATCTTGTTGAAAGGGACTTGGATATCCCTAGTTGTCTCAATCCATGACTATGCTGATAGCATTTGATGGACGCTCGTTTAGACCACATGGAATTATTCCTTCTCTTCTGGTCTAGTTGGGAGGGGATTCTATGTTGGTCAAGGTTGAGGTGGTTGATGCACCCCTTGAATATAATATTCTACTGGTATGGAACATGATTTATTCCATGAAGGTGATAATCGCGTCCATGTTTCATGTCATATTCTTTCTACATGAAGGAAGAATTGCAATGATCGATCAACTAACGTTTACTAATTATAGCTCCTCCATGTCAAAGGGGTCTAAAATTTTGGTTATCGATAATTATAATCTGACAACTAAGAATGTGGGTGTCAGGATGTATCCTTAACTTATGGGAACTTTATTTATCAATTCCACTTTTGGTGGTGCTTCACCATTATTGAGTTCGATCCCATTTCTTACTTCGTATTTGACTTATCCTTGGAATATTCCTTCTTCGATTGAATCATGTGAAGGACATTCACCTGTCGAAGTGGATATGTCATTGTATGCAGTCAATATTACTTACAAAGATGTACTTGATTTTACTGCAAACTCTCATCCGTCCTCTTCGTGGATGGAAGAGGAATATTTCCTTGTACCTCCTGCTTGGGCGATTAATTCCTCATGCTCGCATGATTTCCTTGACGACACTTTACCTTCAGAAGAATTCATCATCAAGGACATGTATGGTCCGGAATGAACTTGGGTTGATATGCATAATCAAGATTACTTCCTCTGAGATCTAGAATTGATCGAGCATTATGAATTTTAGTCGACCTTAAGCGATAAATTTGGTCCCCCTGTGGCCCCATTGGATACACATAATATCTATGTTGAAGGGAACATGGTAAATATTTCCCCTACAATTCTGGTGAATCACCAAATGACACCTGCTAGTATAGTCGATAATTATCTAGATGACCATGTTTCTCACTCTCGTAAGAGAGTGGATCATCCATCTTACTTTTGACTTGTGTTTGAAATAAGAAAACAACTATTGGGATTTACTGTTTTGAGAGAGGGAGTTAGAGTCAACCTTTAGAGGTTGAGGAAATACTTCAGTTTCCTCCACCATGATTAAAGTATTGTGCTTGAACCTCAAGCTTAGGCTAGTTCCTTGTACACTATTGTATATATTTTGGTTTTCCATAGTAAAATTTCACATTGTTATAGTTTTTCACCATACTTTTAAGAATGTTATGGACTAATTCTATAGAGTGAGGTATTTTTTGACGCAATTTCCAAGTCACAATGGAGGTTTCATTTTTTAGCATGTTTGCACCTTCAAACAGGTATATATCATTACATGAAACCTTCTAAATTCTTCTAGAAGTGTCCTTATTTAAGAGGTATGGAGTTCTTGACAATGGGCGCCCTAGTTAGAACCTTCTTTGCCACTTGGAACCCATGTCGAAGTTCCTCCTTAGTCCTGGGATTCACTTGTAGTCTCTCCATGTCTTTCAATGAAAACTTCAGGTTTAGGACACTTCTTAACGACTTCTATACAATCTTTGAAAAGCGAGCACTAGAATTATCCAATGCATAGTATCTTATGGGATATATACATCCCATAGAGGTGGCCACCACATTCCTTGGAGTGGAATTCATTCAACATATTCTTGGCCTTGTGGTGAGTGAGACACCTTCGTAATATTGAGTCAATACCTCGGTGGTACAAGGTATCACCAACTATGACATAATAATTCACATGATGGAAAATTTGGTAACATTTTTTGTGGTATAAGTCATGCCTAAAGCACTGGGTTTGGAAATTCAATGTGATATCGCCATACCATGGGTCAGACATTTTGGTCAATGGAAACTACTCATTGGGGAGAGAGTCAATGGGCTTAGTCTCTTGGTTAAAAAGAGGAAGATCACACATAATCTATGCAAAGATTAGTGATATTTTGGAACTCGACTTAGCAAACTCTAGGTCAAATTCCTGCATGATGACTATCCAATGGGATTATCCCCCCCCAACATCTGATGGGTCAATATATAATACATAGGGTTGGAGTCTGCAAGGACAGTGTTCGTGTAGAGAAATATGTAGGGATGAAACTGTCAGACAACTATGACATCCACTAGATCCATCTTCTCTACATGTGAATGACGGGTTTTATAGTCATCAAAATGTTTACTAAGGTAATAGATCACATTCTCCTATCTAAAACTAACTTCTTGAACTAATTCCATGCCAATGGTGGATATACAAGCAGTAAGATAGAGGAGATAATCCTTATTATCATCAGGCAGGTGTAACATAGTTGCATGTGTGATGGCATGTTTGAGATTGTCAAAATCCCACTAAGAAAGGTCATCCCAAACAAAAGGAAATTCCTTTTTAAGGAAACACATGAAACCATATGTTTTATCCACGTAATTACACAGAAAGCGGTACAATAAGTTTTCCTTCCCTTGAAAACTTTGAAGTTGAGTGATGTTGGTGGGTGGAGGTAGGGCTAAGATGGAATATACCTTAAGAGGATCGATACAAATACCATCCTTGAAGACAATGAATCCAAGAATATGTTTGGTTTCGACACAGAAAACACACTTGTGAGGATTCAAGTGGATATTGTAACTACGACACCAAAGGAAAATCGTTGTTAAATGGAAAATATGAAACTCTCAATGATGGGAATGAATTGGAAAATCATTGAGGTAGGGATCTACTATATCCTTAATGTCGTGAAAGGAAATCGACATGGCCCACTGGAATGTGGCACCCACATTTTTAGGGCCAAAAGGAAATTTGCGATCGACATATGCACTCGATGGGAAGATGAAAGAATTTGTTTGCTAGTCGAATGGGTTTATCTCGATTTCATTATAGCCATAGAAGCCATCCATAAATGAGAATATTACACTAGCGGCACAACTATAGATAATATGGTCGATAAAGGGGTTAGGGTAGTTATCCTTTGGATAAGCCTTGTTCAGATCCTATAATAAACGTAGACTATAATATTCCATTGTTCCTTGGCGACATGAAATATACTGTACACCTAGTCAATTAAAGGGACACTATAAATGAACCTAGATTTCAAAAGATTCTCAACTTCAACCATAATAGTTGAGTCTTCTTAGGGTGCATAGGGTGGATTTTTTGTTATACAAGCTTTTCCCCAAGGTATGTTTTGATTTCCTAGACAAAAATAACGGTGTCAAAACCTAACATTTCTACATAGCTACATGCAAAAATGATGCTGAACTATTTAAATAAGGCCTATATGGATGTGTTCCATGACACTAGGTTTCATTGAGATGTCAATGGGAATATTTAGTGTAATATTGCTCAGATTACCTTCAGTGAAAAAATAGTGTGTAATAAGGGGGGAATGAGGGTTTGAAACGACATCTAGTGGAGCGATGGATTTTATATTTTCCTCTACCATATATAAATATTAAAGGAAGGGTGATCGATGATGGTTGTATTTCCACAGAAGTTCATGTAAGCTCATGATCTCTTTAATTGATTCATTAGACGAAAAAGATTGTAGGAGATAATCCAATGATGAAAAAGATGAACCTAACCATGACGACAGAGAAAAAGGGTATGATGCCACCAAATGGTGGTCATCATAATCGAGTATGCAAAACATTGACTGGATAGCATGATATGTAGTCTCAACTGGTCTAAGAGGCATGTGATATCTAATAGAGTCAATTTTAGAAGGACTTGAAACAACCCATGGATTAATAGAGTTGGAGGAATTTTGTACCATAAATGAAATCATGTTCACCTTCGAATGTTGTGGTGGGGTTTCAAGTGACAAAAAGAATCCCATCATTGATGAATCCTTAAAGATTACTAGTCTTACAAGCTCATAACTAGGTGAATCTTTTCCTAAAAGAGATACATTGTTCACGGGGTGAAAGTTCAAATCTAGTGAACAATAGTTTAACTGGTTAATAGTGACAATTTTCCCTTCATGGGGAAATTGCATAGTGAAAAATATTGAGGATGCAACTTCAGTCATGGCATATAAATAGTTACAACCAAGTAGTAGGTTGTAATCCAATGGCACGTCTACCAATTCCATGTTAATGGAAACAATTTTACCTCCTAATTCTATTGCTAAGGATTGTAACAATCCATATGGTTGGAAAGTGCATCCGTCAAATGATTTCAATGTTAGTAGGATATTGGTTCAACTCAAGAGATCTGATGGCTTTCCTGTAGGACAAAGACATGCCAGAAGGATCCTTCATCTAACACAATACGATTGATACTTTTCCTGGCAATTTTAGAAAGGATTTTAAAGATGAGTCGATGGGAAATCCCTGGCTTATAATTTTCCAGTTTAAACATGATAATGTTCGATGTTTTTGGGTTTACCATCGCGATAGCATATAACAAGTTTTTATGTTGTTTCAAGAAATTCTGTAAGACTTCTAGTGTAGACATAGAGCAGGATGCCTGGGCCAAATCTTCAATGATGTTATATTTTGGGAAGCCTATGCATTATGATTAAAAGTATCCTTACAAGCTCACAACAGGATTTGAACCCAAAATTCGATGACATCCAACGTAAAGTACGTTTTTTGGTTTGCAATTATGAAAAGTATTGTACCTTCTAACAAGGCTTATCGTAGGTTTTTCGACAACAATTTGCGACACTAGGTTGTCATATATGCAACATTAGATCTTCAGAAATACGATATTAGGTCGTCGGATATGGGACACTATTGTGTCGAATTTGTGACGATCGGTGAGGGATGAATCGTCGGATATGTGATGATAGGTGAAGGGGTCTGCGTCGAATTTTCGACGACCTGGGGCTATTTTTCCAGCTAATATAAAGACATAGTTCAAACAGTATCATGATCTTCATCATCATCATCATCATCATCATCATGACCCTCATCATCATCATCGTCGACATCATCATCATCTTCATCATCATGTTGATAATCATCGTCTTCATCATCATGATCATGATCATCATTATCATCATCATCATAGTCTTCATCATCATGATCATCATCATCTATATCATGATATCCAAAATGATATAATTATTTATAATTATCAAAATGATATCCATCAATATGTTAGGTAACACTTTGTATCAAGTAAAATTTATAGATTTGTGATTTGCTAAATTATTTGCTTGACCTTGGTTGGCTTTAATATATCAATAATTACTGAAATGATACAATTCCAAATTTTCTCTTATGCATTGTTTAAAATGACTTATAAATTAAAATTAAAATTCAAAATAAAATCCTATAAACAAAAGAATAAGCATTATTTTACATAAAATATTGAACTATGCATGTCTATATAAATTTAATTTAAAATTTTATTATATATTATATTTAAAATTTATTATATATATTTTATTTAAAATTTATTATATAACATTTTTATAAATATAAATTAACTAATTAATATGAATTTATTTAACATGGAAACTTTTGGGTAATACTCAATTTGTTGGATCATAATATATTTATTAGAAATAAAAGACGATATTAAATATAACGACTTAATTAAAAAAATAGGATGAAAACATTTTATTGTTAGTAAAAGTGAGCAATAAAAGGAAGTTTAATTTTGTTTGTTTAATTGTTTTAAAATTAAATTTGAAAGTATTGTTTAGTTGAAAAGAAAATATCATGAAAAAGTAGGATGTAAACATTTCTAATAAGTGTAAAATTAAAAAAAAGTTTACTTTTTGTTTGTTTCTTTTTTATTAATTTTACAAGTATTGTCTAGTAGGAAATAATGAAAATAGTGAGTGGAAAAACTCTTTTAGGGAAGGAGAAGAAAAATGTCTTTTGTTGGCTCAATTTTATACCAAGGTCCATCTATCTTAGTATTCAACAAAAGGAGTATTTTGTAGCCTATGTGATAGTATATTCAATCCTTACTGAGGGGAACGTCTTACCTAAAAAGATGCACCATGATGAAAACTTGTATAGAGATCCTATATTATGATTATCACATCTAACATCCAACCTACTATTCATAAATCAACATTGATTATTATGCAATTACTAAACTATCAGTTCACAACTAGCTATTTGGTGAGTAAATGACAATGCTTCCAAAACCATCATCTCACAAAAAAGTGAAACTCGTATAAGCATATTATAGTCATTGATAGCAATAAACAATGAATAACATTAAAAGACATGATCACCATGCAATATTTAAGAAAACAAAAAATTTAAAGGAGATTGGAATTCCATTAACCTCCAAGATAAGTAAATACATCATCCATAGCCAATCTTCAACCAAAATTCAATATAATGATCGCAACAATAACGACAACAAAAACTTGTTTACAGTCGTAAGGCTTTGCATTTATATTATTATGCTCGAAGCAAAGAAGATTTGTTCATAATGTCCATCCCATAAGTTTACTTTTAGCCCCATCCTTATGAACCAACTATTGTCATCTTCTACTCTTGCTTGGTATCTTCATCCAATTACATCACTCCATTCCTTAATCACTTCGAATCTCAGCTATTATCGCAATACTCCCACCCCCCTAATGTCAATGCTCCTCACTTTTACTAACAATATTTACTTCATGTGGCATGACTACTTTTGTCCTTTTTATTGAATCTATTATTCCATATCTGTTCCTACCACCATAACATGTCCATCTACTAAAAAACACAATGAGGGTCCCTACAAGACTCAACCACACTTGTTGACTTAGCATATGGTTTAATTCTAGTGCTCTTACTAAACTCCCCAATTCCCTCTTATGAGGAGCCAAACCTTTGACTAACACTCATACCCAAACCTTCACCGTGCAGGAAGCTTCCAAGGAGCAGCTCGCAGATATTTTTGCACTATGCGTTGACATTTGCAAAAACATTTGGAACCTTCTGTACTTACCGTCTGC
Source organism: Pseudotsuga menziesii (assembly GCA_001517045.1). Lineage (NCBI taxonomy): Eukaryota > Viridiplantae > Streptophyta > Pinopsida > Pinales > Pinaceae > Pseudotsuga > Pseudotsuga menziesii. The sequence goes on along the minus strand of LPNX010319055.1, from coordinate 95,818 downwards.
CATTTTTATCTCTCGAAACGGTTTGTGTATTGGTGGTTGCATGTGATTTCTCTGACAGGGATTCACAGATTGATCAGTACGGGTGTATATGTGATTTCGGTTGACGGTGTTCATGGTGTTCTCTGAAATTTCGCTTCACCGGTTGTCTGCAATTTCTCTTCACGGGCTACTAATGGATTTACGGAACCTTCAATACGACTTCCTGCTGAAAAATATCAATAGCAACAATGGCTTCGGTATGTTAGTAGGTTAATTGTAATTAGGTTTATTAAAATACAATGGTTAATTTAGTATGGAAAGGGTTCATAGTACATGCCGATACTATGTAAGGGTTCATAGTCAATACAGGTTCATGGTACATGTCGATACTCTATACAGCTCTCGATGCGGCTAATACTCACTGGTTTACATGCCAACCCAGAGGGCAGTATAGATTATAAAATACACATGGATGATTTATAGGTGTTTTATCCTAACTTGGGAAAGAGGATCTTGGATTACAAGATTAATTGAATTCCTCCAATAACCCCTGCCCAGGAGATATATGCTTCGGTAATTTTTTATAAAGATTTGGCTCAGTTGTATTCAGAGATCATGAAATTACCGTACCTATATGAGATTAGTATGAGTTTTAGTTAATGTGATAGAATAGTATATGGCTTTACCTTATCCATGAACACACTATTTTTTGTAACTAATGTGAATCCAATAAGCACAGTATTGGATCAACAATGTCTTCGGTAAGTAGGTTAATTGTGATTAGGTTTATTAAAATATAGAGGTTAATTTAGTATGGAAAGGGTTCGAATTATATTTCTACAAATCTTAGATTGAAAACAATTGACACTTTCTGAGATAAAGAAGTAGGAATTGAGAATGTTTCTAGACTTATATAAGAAATTTGAGAGGGAACGATGTCAGAATTTTTATTTTTTAGTTTAGGCTTCAAGTAGCCATGTTTCTCATTTTATTTCATGTGCTCAAATAATTTGGTATCAAAGACTTAATATTAGGGTCTCTTTAGGGTGCTATGATTCTTCCTTTTTGGGGATATTTTTCCATCCTAGAATTCTCCTTGAACTCATCTCCAAGAGGTTCGAGCAATCTATAGGTGTGTTGATAGCCTCCTTTTGTTTTTTTAGTGCATCAAAACTCAGTAAAACTATCTTTGCTTATACTACTATTCTCCTTTTTACTTCTCTATAGTTTAGTTTTGTTATTTTTTCTACCTTTTTTTGTTGGTGTATGTCCATTCCATTGGTATTATGTCCATTTATTCCAATTAAATCCATGAAAAAGGTCCATTTCATTGATCAAAACGTGCATAATGGTACAAAAATCAATTTTTTGGTTGTTTCATAGGCCCATTATGCATTTGTAATCTACAATTTACTATTTCTTGGTGCAAAAAATATCTATTCATGCATCATCCATTTTTCTATGGCTCTCTGCAAGTCCCCTAGTGACTCCAAAGATTTTGAGAACTCCAAAATTACTCAAATCATGGTAGATCGAAAGTAGGGACAACAACGTCTCTTCGTGGAAATTCGTGTTATTTAACAAGGATAACAACTTCCACAACAAAAATACTTACAAACCAAAATATACAGTTTTCCATTGAAAATTTCTTTGGGTAAAACCTCTAGGTAGTTCTTCACATTCTAGGCATGGATCCCAGGGTAAATGTTGTCCGCATACATGTATGCCTGACCCCAAATGCCTCGTGGATTAGATATTATGACCTCCTTCTCACTTTGGCATGGAAATTCAAACCACTTGAATTATCCCTAGGGTTTATGGCGGGTGCATTGGCTGGAATGTTTGTAAGCCTTTGGTTGCACTTGCATCCAATAGATATTGTGAAGACAATAATTCAATATCCTACTATTGGTCATAGGTTTCTCTTTCATAATTTGGGGTTCATTATGTCAGAGAGAGGTATGCTTCTTTTAAAGTCAAAACAAATCCCTGTAAACTTTTCATTTGACTGATTACCAAGACTGATGTGTTGTCTAGTGCTTTTTTTTTTTAAATTCCAACTGTGGTTTCTTGGCTTCTACGTATAAAAGTCTTTTACAGAGATATAGGAAGTAATCTTGCATCATCTGCACCTATATCAAGAATTTATAACTTTACATCAGAGTCTGAAAGAAACCTTGCCGCCACACTTGGAAAAGGTAAAGACTTCTTCTATGTCACATCTTGTTATTCGTTTTATATTAGAAATTGATTTATTCCTTCTCCAAGTAGAGAAACATGTTTTCACTCGTAGTTTGGATGTCTACTCATTAAGAGACACCTAGAACAATCCATATGACTGGTATTAGGTGCAATTATGCCCAAAAGCATAATTTCACTGATGTTTAGCCGTCATGTATCCCAAAATGCATCTGAAGGTAATTGGCATGACTATTTACAGCTAATTTAGACCTAACATATGCATGTGAATGGATATTGAGGTTTTTTACATGCCCAGACTTGTGCAAAAGTGCCCAAAACTTCTGCAACAAGCCATCTTTCTGTTGTAACTATGCACAAAATGTTGGTTCAGTCTACAAAACTATCCCAGAATTCGTCTTTCATGCCAAGGTCTGAATTTTGGTCCTTTCCTCATTGTTATGCTTCCCAGCATACACAAAAACCACCTTTGAATTCCCATGGATTGAAAATGGCCTCGAATTCCCCCCTAGATACCCATTCAAATAGCTTTTATTTTGATCTGTATTTGATTTTCATTTTTTAAAGTATTAGAGAGGGCTTTGGATAATTTTTGTGTTGCATGGCATATAAAGAAAAAATAAAAATTGGGACAACACAAGGAAATACAACACTCATTGATCCATAAACCAATGAAGATTGTGAAGCAAAATTTAGAAAACAAAAACCTAGGGATAAATAACTGGAAACCTAGAATAATAGGTGGTGGCTCGAGCATAGGAAAATAAAATTTATTGGCATAGTTGGGAAACAAAAATTTTACAACATAGACCTCCATAGTGCTAGGGTCAACCTTAGGGTTAGGGATTTAGGGCAGTGCCAAGGACTTAGAATAGGTTAGCTTATTTGAGTCACTATCCTCTTCGATTTTGTTATGTGATACCCTTGAGAATTTCCAATGTTTTATCACTTCATTCCTACATCCAAAAATTTGTTTCAGCAGCACTTCCTCCACCTCCTTTGAGTAATCCACAAATTCCTCTTCCTCCATCCCGACCTCCGAATATTATCACCTCATAAACCATCAAACTAAGGCTACAAGAAAACTTAGGTGATAGGCAAGGTTAAATAAGTTGGATCCTCACAAGAGTGTAAGGCTACCACAAATCGCAATATACTACAAGGTCCACCATTAGCACGAACCAAGGAGGATTGGGACAAAAACCTTGGCTATATACCTAAATACCTCGACAAGATGTGTGTAGTATCTCCCTAAGTGTTGTTCTCGGTGTATTGTAGTGACAACATGATCAAATGGTTAACTCAGTTGGTATTAGGCTCCTAGATGGCTATCCCGATATAAACAAGGTACGTGCGATCTTACATTCGTAGTAGTGCTATCTCATGCACAATCGTTCAAAAGGGGTCATACTATATACCACTGAGTACGTGAATAACCTTTCTATATACACAATAGTACTTGAAAGTTTGTTTTTGATATACTGATTAGTATGTAGAATAACCCTACAGTCCCCAAGATGCAGTGTAGGAAAAACCAATAGCTCCTATGTTTTAAGACATTGGAACACATCTCTAACCTATCACTCAAGTTACCAATAATTTTACCCTAGATATCACTTGATTTTATCTTGAACGATTAAAGGACTTGTGAAGTGTGGAGTGGCTATAAACCATGCAGAAACTAAATGTAATGTAAATCTTCTTTTCGATGAGATCTAGTCAAGATAAGGAGAGATATTTTTCTTCCTTCAAGAAAAACAACTGAAATACAACACTAATCTTTCACTTTTCCTTTTTTGAGACAAATAAGCCACACAATCACACTCTTTTAATCAACCCTAGCAATCCAAAACAATACCAAGCAAACTATATTTCTTGTTTTCTCTTTTTTTACAATCGAAGTGTGAAACTATAAACTTAAAAAACGAAGGAAATGAAATTTATTTTTTATTACAAAATGGTTCACATTCAACAAAGAAAAGAAAGATAATTCGAAATGCACTAGAGAGAATTTCTTTACTTACTCTTCAATCTAAAAATCTGAGATTACCAATTCCACAACTTATGAAAATAAGATAGTTATGAAGAAAACAAGCTCACCTAAAGCGAACAGATTGACACTATACAAGCCAAATTCAGGAACATACAACTTTTGTAAACAACACACTATTGTGGAATCAAAGACTTAACAAAATGCAAAGCAAGGATACACACGATCCACTAGACGAGATGCTCAAAGTAGGGATCAAAGTCAGCTTAAACAATATGAGAAAGAACTTGACTACCAAGACTTGGTAGGGAACCACTGCAATCTTTAAATCCAACAAAAAATCAAACAATGAGAGCCACTAATAGGTCTGGAGAAAAATAGTTTGATACAAGCCTTGAAAGGAACTTAAGGAAATACCTAAGCCAATCTGGAGAGGAGGACAGGCCGTAATGCAAAATTTTACAGGTCGAAGCGATTTGTCGTGCAACAAAATGCGTCTAGACGAGTCAACATAGTTGTATATAGAATCCCAAGAGTATCAAGGACGCTCTGCGAATGAATGCAAGACGCGTCCGTGAATGAAAACAACATATGCTCAAAGGCAGAGTGCGTCACCATCTGTAAAAAGTATTTTTTGAATGAACAAAAGCAAAACAGTCCTAGGCCTCTCAGAATATCAAACAGGATTTAGGGTCCAAAACTTACTTGGACAATCTAGATACTCAGCGAGGCTAAAAAAATTCCAACAATCAAGAAAAAGAAAAGAAAATCTAAGGATATTAGTGCAAGTGAGGAAGATCTAAGATACTCCCAATATGGTCAGCAATTTTGTTAGATACAAGTTTTCGGTCAATGCGAACAAAGACCAAAGTCCCTAGTCTAAATGATTCAAATCTAGAACAAAACACCTCAAAGATACATCCTTTCACCTAGATCAATCCAATTATGACAAAGAGATAAAGTAACAAGAACTTACCTTAGATATGACGTTTTCCATTTCTATCTCCACGCAAATGCAATCCAACTTTGCACACACTAGTACCTGGAACCAATAAGACATAAAAAAGGCAAAAGTAGCTCTATCCAGTGACTATAAGACTGATCTAACCAAATGTACAAGGATATCTGATATAATATGATGAGCAAAATCAAGTTATGGGAAAGATATAGAACACCACCAAAAAATTCACACAAGCAACGAGATATAGAACACCACACACAGTAGAGTTGTGGACCAAATCCTCTAGCATTTACCTGCTATAGACTTCCTCCTCCAAACCCTAACATAAGGCTTCAATATATAGGACAATGTGGATAGGAGTATATTGAGAGGATTAAAGAAATTGGGTAGGATATGATCCCTAGAACTAAGGTGCTCCATCAAAATCCAAGATCATAGGGATAATGATATATCCATAAATATTACACTCGAGAACCTTATCGAAAGTTCATTTTTATTTCTGTACATCTATCGATGTGTTTTTTTTGTGTAGCAAGGGTGCCAAGACAGGTTGATGCTCTCTGCAATGGAGGAAGGACGCGTCAAGAAAGACATGTCAAGGAAGATGGACACCTTCTGCTGTATGTGTAAGGGGCATCCATGTCTCAATACAAGATGATTAGCAAGGCATGGGAAATAAGGATCCATCTACTCCGATATTTGATTTAGGGATTGAAGTAATGAGTCATCAGAGAGGTGTTGGACTGATTTTCTGACCTAGGATAGCTAAGGAGATTAAGCCCACACAAGTTGCTTAAAGCAGCTCCTGGTGTGTTTGAGATAGCAAAATCTCGCAGGTTATGGTCCTGCTACCAACTGAATTTTTCTCTTAATGAGAAATAAAATTCAGTAAAAATTTATCCTAATCTTATTTCTATTTAAATAAACCCTAAAATTAGTTTTCTAAGACTTAAGTTATCCTAAAATTGCTTTCTTACTGAAAACCTTTGATTTTGAGGATTTTGTATCGAATATTCTAAATTTTAAAAGATTATTATAATTGTTCTAAAATTAACCTAATTCTATTTAACAACTCTTAAATGTAAATTAAACTTAAAATAACACTAACTAAATTATTCTATTTCAACTAAGAGCAATTTGAATATTATATTAATTATCAATTAATGTTTCAGGTAAACAGGAGGATAAATGAGTAATATTTAAATGAAAATATTTAAATCATCCACACATACTCATTCTGCTATATATTTACTATGACAGAAAATTTAAAATAAATAATTACTTTAAAATTTTTCTGAAATATTTTATTAATTAACAATTAATAAACAACAGTGAATATTTGAATGTAAGATAATGTTTATAATGAAAACATTGTAAAAATACAAATGAAATCAAAACAAACATAAATATTTATATTATTATGTATCGAATTTTTCAATAAAAATACTGATTAATTCAATTATAATAACATACTAATTCAAATAGCAATATTGTGTTGACCGAGTGTAATATCAGATAATGAATACAAGCATAACCAAGTATAACTGCATCAATAGTATAACTAGAAGATGATATATTGAAATATATTATAAAAGTATCCAAAAATAATACCAATCAACGATACCAGTTTGAGAATTTCCAGTCACATTCCACCTCCGAAGATAAAACCTCGGTAAGGGATAAAACTAGTATTGAAATAATATTTTAATGATGTTTTTCTTCCACCACTCCATCCTGGTAGTGTCTTCTCCACTATGCAAACTGAAATTTTACAAAATAGAAAACAGAATAATGAAAACAAAGTTTCTATTATTCTGTTGAGACTCCTGGTTATAATTCAAATTATAAAAACTACAAATAGGAAATAGAACAATGAAATACCGTCTCTATTCTGCAACCATCCCTCTTTAAACCATCGCTCTCCAGTTTGAGGAAGCTTTGTAGCTTCTGCAATCTTATCTTCATCAATTATAAACTTGAAATCCCCAATCTGAGCTACATTTTCCTTAAAACTCATAGAAAATTGTTTGGTAACCTCCATGTTATGGCCACTAAAACATCTGAAGAACTGACCCCATCCAATCTTTTCGAATAATAGAGCAGCTTTCTCATCAGCTTCAACCATCTCAGGTCCTGAAATTTCAAATCGGCTGAGAGGAGCCATTGTTTCCTCACTACAACTCTGGTTATGGGTTGAAACGAATGAAGTCATGAAAATTGAAGGAATAGACACCCAAGCATAAGGCATTATGCGAAATGTCAAATCCTCAATTCATTCATATGTGACAGAGATGAGAACCCTAATTTTGGCCATGTTAACCAAATTTGAAGATGATGAGAACAACAGCCAGTGTTTTCGCTATGATAAATGGACAGACTAGCCATGACTAACTGAAATTCTTCATAAAGCAGTATGTAAAAGAAAATTTCAAACTCTAACTAATCCTTCATATCAAAAATTATTTGATTCAGGGATTATAAATCAAAACATTAATAAAACCCATTCTAGAATGATGGGCTCGTACAACATCATGAATGGGAATTGCTATCAGTCATATATGAAATTGAATTCTATCGATACAATTTCATCATTAAACCCACATCTATCAATTAAATTGATAGGTGTTAACTAAATTCTCATATCAATACGAATTCAATCTTTATGCAGCGATCCTTGTAATATATGTTGTCCATTTGGCTAGTACGAATCATGTATCTTAATTATAACTGTCAATTGGTAATCACCCCAAATTACACGTGGAAGGTAGTCGTGTTTATTAACAGGATGATGTGGAGTTACCATAACAATCCGTAATGTTCTTAAGATTTCTGAAATGCTACTAACTAACGATCACTATTCACACTCAAACCATATATATATATATATATATATATATATATATGTAGTTTTATTTCAAAATATAGTTTTAAATACTTTATGAAATCCTAATCACTTATGACCCAAAACTAGATGTGATAGAATATAAATCTCATAAAACTATTATGGTTATATTTATGTGACACACGAAAATTTCGAAATAATATACATTTATTTGCACTCTCGCTATTTTGTGTTATATATGTACAATTTTTACAAAGTAATGATATGATATTAAAGATTAAGTTATATGTGAAATATGAACCTTAGGTTTAATGAAAATATATTTTTAATTAATAAATCACCTTTAGTTATAAGGATTTCAAGAACTTATAACAGAAAAAACCAAGTTCCAAACAAATTCAAAATGTATCTTCATTAAAAAACTAATTAGCATACTATACTTTTAAATCTCTTAAATAAATATATATAATCAAATGATAAAATTGATCATATATAAAATTTACAAGACTGATAGCTGCTAATTTGTCAAATTCATGAAAGTGTTTTCGTAAATTTCTAATATGACTCTTAACTTTTCTATAATTGAGAGTACCTTCAGAATCGAAGATTCTGAAGGAACTCTTTTATAATCTTTAAAAAGTAAATCATAGAAGAGAGCTGATCATTTTCATCTCAAGAGAAAAAAATGAAGGGGTTGTTGCTGACTGCCAACAAATGAGGACGACCTTGGTGAACCAGTTATCTCTGCTCATAGAGCTTACAAATGATAATATAAACAAAATCTTAAAATCTATTAAAAACAATCAAAAATTCTCTATCTTAATAAAAACCATTATTCCTATTTATATTCATAAGTACAATTCAGAGATATCCCATCTTTTAAAATAGAGATCTTGTTAGAGATAAACTTAAAAATATCTTGATCGAAACAAAGTACTTCATAATAAAAATAATCCGCAGCATTAGTATAGGATATAGAAATTTACTTTTCCGAAAATTTTCCAGAATATGTTCCATAAACATAATAATTTTCTTTTCGTTTCTTTTCTTTTTCTTTAAACAATAATTCTGACTGAAGACTACTATCTAGGTATGATGTCCCAATGTGATAGTATCATTCACGAGAACTGTCTGGAATAAGCAAGCCAGCTCGTGATGAAACCTCTTGTCTCTTGATTTTTTTTAAACCAAAATCCATCACCCTGGTGATCAGAAATGAAGTTATCCTAGACAGCACTGATGATCATGATTAGGACGGCTCATGATGAGACCTCCTATTCTTCAATCAAAATTATGTTTCTTTATTAAATTTCAAATTTTAATTTTATAAAATGAGAGATCATTACCCAGCATGGTGACTGAATGGTAATGTCAGTCATTAATATCACCAGAAAATGAATCAGCTCGCTCGTGATGAGACCCCTTATCTCTTGATTTTTTTTAAACCAAAATCCATTATTAGTTTCCTAATAATGTCATACTAGTGATATTTATGATTCTGATTAGATCGGCTTATTACTAAGACCTTTTGTCTCGCATTTTAGCATTTTATTGACTGGAATAGATTCTAAAAGTTTTCATATTGTAAATAACTTTGAAGACTGATAGTGGAGATCCATAAGAGTTTTTCAATGTACAAGTTTCGAAAAAGACATTAATTAGCTATCCCAACTTATTATATGAAAAATCAAAGGGTGAGGAATAATCTGAGTAATACTTATAAATAAAATAATGATAGGTTTTTAATAGATTTTAGAAATTTTGATCATCCTGAACAAATTTTAAAGATTTCTGTCTAATATCATAATGTTTTAAACTAATGAACAAACTAACTCTTTTTAAACTAGAAGATTTATTTATTTACATTTATCTCTTCAGTTGACATCTAAAAATTTGGCAGTCTTTAATGCAAATGAAGTGCTTGATTAAGAGAATCATAACTGGTTGCAATAGTGGAATAATGTTTGAAAGTTACATAAGACTTATGAATTTATCATCATCCTTTAATTCTATAAAATATAAACCAGTTTATACAAAAATATAAAATTATTTACAAACAGTAAACAAATTATATACATTTTAGGGTCTAAAATATCAACAGAAATATTTTTTTAGGATCAATCCATTCAGTGGGAATGTTTCGAACTGACCTTCTAGTGTTTGCAAAGGAAAGGTACTTGGGCCTATCTTTTCAGCAATAACAAAGGGACCTAACCAAAGCTTTTGAAACTTAGTATGATCTCCTTTTTCCTCATGAACTTTATCCCATTTTAGAACTAAGTCTCCCACCTGAAATTCTCGATTGGAACTTAAAGATTGGTCAAACCAAGACTTCACAATTTGTTGATGTTTTGTAAAGTGTTGTTTTGACTTTTTTCTTTCTTCCTCAAGTTTTAACAAAGTATTGATCCTCTTTTCCATTGCTGGACAATCTTTATCTTGAACAGACTGAGCTAACTATGATGAAGGTAAAAATAAATTTGGCGGTAAAATAGCTTCAGTTCCATAAACTAAGAAGAAGGGTGAGTTACCTATTCCAGCTTTAGGAGTTACCCTGTCTGCCCAAAGGGCATTAAATAATTCTGTATGCCAATCACGATGGTGAGTTGAAATAGTTCTTTTGAGAATTTTCCATAAATTTTTGTTTGTTGATTCAGCTAAACCATTTCCATGAGGATGGTAGTTAGCTGAATATTTGATTCTTATTCCCTTCTCTAAGGAAAATTGAGTTAACTCAACTGATGAAAAATATGAAGCATTATCAAAGGCAAGGGAATCTAGAACACCGAATCTCGTTATGATAAAGGATTCTAAAAATGATATAACCTGATTGGTGTTTACAACCCTTAATGGTGCAGCTTCTGCCCAACGAGTGAAATAATCAGTTGCAGTAATTATATACTTGTGTTATTTAGATGAGGGAGGATTTATTGGTCCTAATATATCAATACCCCATTGCTGATAGGGTCTTTCTACTGAAACAGGTTGTAAAGGGAAAGTAGGTTTCTTAACCCTTCCTACAGCAAGTTGACATTCCTGACATTTTTTGACAAAAGTATAGGAATCTCGAAATAAGGTAGGCCAATAATAGCCAGCCCTAAGAATCTTATGTGCAGTAGTTTCTCCACCAAAATTACCTCCTGCTGGTCCAAGATGTAACTCCTTCAGAACTACTTCTGTTTCATCTTTGTCTAGACATCGAAGCAATACTCCATCTGAATTTCTCCGAAAAAGGATATTATCGATTAATAAATAAGGAGCAGATTTCAATCTAAGTGCTCTATTCTTCCTAGGTTCTAGGTAATCAGGAGCAGTTCCTATTTCCAAAAGTATTCTTATGTCTGTATACCAGGAATCCTGTGGTGGCAGATAGAAGTAGATTTCCCTTGTAAGTAAAACCTCATCAATGACATCTTCAGCGTTATCATTAGGTAGATGAGCAGCTTCAACAACTAATTCACATAATCCTTGACCTTTGACTATCGTTGAAGGTTTTATTTCTAAGTCATACTCTTGAAGGGCTGTCATCCATGGTGCTCTTTTTTCACCTAAATCATTTTGCACTAATAAATTTCTGACTGAGGAATAAGGGACTATTACTTTTGTTTTAGATTTCAATAAATATGGACGAAAGTGTTTGATAGCTTTAAAAACAACAAAATATTGCTTATCAACTTAATGGTAATTAAGCTCAGCACCTTTAAAATTTGAACTCATAAAGGAGAATGGCACTTTGTTATTGTGCTGATTTAGTTGGGTTAAAACTGCTGCATATGAGATGTCAAAAGCGAAAGTATACAATATGAAATCTTTGTTAAAATATGGGCTTAAAAGGCTAGGAGCTTCTGAAATGGCTTCTAAAATTTTCTGAAATGACTCTTTTTCAGTTTGTCCCCAATTAAAAATCGTATCCTTCTTAATCATTTTCTGCAAAGGACGAATGATTTCAGAGAAACTGGGAATGAATCTCCTAACAAAATTTATTTTACTAAGAAATGATTGCATTGCTTTATTGTTAGAAGGGTAAGTTATTTTTGAAATGGCTTGGGTTCGTTCAGGGTCAATCATAATTCCATGTTTTGAAACCACACAACCTAATAAAATACCTTCTGAAACAACAAATATTGTTTTTTTAGGATTTAAGGATATTCCAAATTTTCTACATTGTTCAAATACCTTTCTAAGATGATTAATATGATTCGGTCAATATTTATAATATACAGGAATGTCATCCAAATAGCGATGAATGAATGATTAATTAAGCCTCTAAAAGTAATATCCATTGCCCGTTGAAAAGTTTCCCCAGCATTGATTAACCCAAAGGGCATTTTGCAATAAGCGTATGTTCCCCATGGAGTTCTAAAAGTTGTTTTCAATTGATCATTTGGGGAAACCAATATTTGGTTGTATCCTGAGAAGCCATCGAGAAGTGATAGTATCTTAGACCCAGACACCTTTTGAAGAATTTGTTCCATGGGAGGAACTGGGTAATTATCCTTTTCAGAAGACTTATTAAGATTTCTAAAATCCACACATAATATAATATCTCCGTTTTTCTTCCTAACTAGAACTAGGTTGGCTACCCACTGAGTATGTCTGATGGGAAAAATAATCCTAACAGCTAACAGTTTGTTTAGTTCCTTCTTAATTGTTGGTTCTACTGATGGGTGATATTTCCTTAGTTTTTGTTGAAAAGGATTTGACTCCTGTTTAATTGGAATTATGTGTTGCATGACTTGTGTGTTGAAGGTTTTCAAATTGTCATATTTCCATGCAAAGACATCCTTAAATTCTTTAAACAACTTTATAAATGTTGTTTTTTCTGCGGGGTTACAATCTATTCCTAGATTTATAGTTTGGGGATTTAGTTCTGTTCCTAAATTTATGCTTTCATATTTCATTTGAGAGCTATTGGTTTTACAGTTAGGGACAAATATAAATTTATCTTGAAGATCAAAGAATTTTTCTAATCTTAATACTGAATTAGGAATCGGTTTTACCTTTTCAAAAGATTTTTCAACTGAACAAAAATCATTTATTACCGAAAAATCCCATAGATTTTCGTCATGTGTAACTTCATTAATGGCTGAATCTTTAAAGGTATCCTCATTCATTAGAAAATTTAGTACCTGTGCATCATTATCAAACACACGCCAGTTAAAAATATTATCTGGTATAGAAGGCCTAAAAATCAACTCCACTGAAAAGAAATCTGGTGTAAGATTTTCTGATGGAATTAATTTTGATGCTACATTTGCTAATAAATCTGCTTCTTGATTTTGAGCTCTTGGAACTGAAATTATGTTAAATGCATCAAAATGTGAAATGAGGTTCCATACCTCTCGTTGATAATTCTGTAAATGTTTAGAAAGGCAATGAATAGAATTTCGGACTTGTGTGATGATGATTTTAGAATCACCATATGCAATTAATACTTTGATATCCAAATCAATTTATTTTTTCAAACCCTATATTAAAGCTTCATATTCCACAGTATTGTTTGTACAATTAAATTCCATTCTACAAGATATACATGTTTTATTTCCCTAGGGGTCTACCAGCAAGCAACCAGCTCCGACTCCTTCTTTAGATTTCGCACCATCGAAATATAAAGTCCAAGTAGAACTATTAACAACTACTTTACTTTCTATAATATTTATAATATTAAGATTATCTACATCATTAATAATTTCCTTGAATGGGGAGTCGGGAGAAATAGATTTCACATTTCTAATTTCTGATTGCTATTTATTTTTAGAAAAAAACAGAATTTTCAGCTTTAAAATTACCAAATCCCAATTCATACATGTAATTCCCCATAATGGAGTCTGAAAATAAAACTGGTTCGCTAGGATCATGTAATTCAGTTACAGTATGTTTCATATATCTTTCTATGTTTATCTTTATTTGATTTGACTTTCCATTCTAATCCTAGATAACTCCAGGGCTAAAAGTGCAGGTGTTTTATCCTCCCCGAATTTATCTAAGAAAGCTTTATTAAATTCTCCCCAATTTGTAATTGATCCTTGTACTAATGAAAATACCAAGTAGAGGCTCTTCCTTCAAAAGTTAGAGGAAATAACCGACAAACCACATCTTCATGCTGAACATTCATGGTTTGAACAACTAACATTAATTTTTCTACATGCACCTCTGCAGGTTCTTTGTCATCTCGGTTAAAATTAGGAAGAAGTTTATCTGAATGTTTAGGTAAAGGATGTTGTACACCAGGGACGGCTACAACAGCTGTTCTCAACCAAGGGAGTTGTGGATTAGGTGGAGGATTATCTCCTCCTCCCACAGGTAAGTTTCCCGCCATAGGACTTCTCTCATAACTTTAAGAACTCCCTAGATTGGATGATCTTGGACTATCAGGTGGTGATTCTGGAGAAGAAGGTGGTTGATCAAAACCTCCTACTGAAGTTAGTCTTCTAGCACTGTGTCTGTTTGAGTAGTTTGTCTCTGATGACTTCTAATTTGATAACGTGGAGTGCTATTAGCTTCTACCAAATCTTGAGTAACTATGTTCAATTGTGGATTACGTCGTTGTTTCCTAGGTAGACCATAATCTATTGGAGATACACCAAGTTGATTAGCATATGCTCTTGTAAGAATATGTCGTGATTCTTCTAATGTTTGAGTACTTTGTTCAGGAGTAAATGGGGATGTGATATGATCACGTTCAAGGATGCTCCTAACAGTTTCTATAAACGGTGATCTGCTGACCTCTGGAGGATGTTGACTGGTTGAAAATTTATCATTAGTTTTACCTGCCAGTAATCATTAATAGGCCCTCCTTCTAGCACCATTTGTTGGCCTGATTTTCTGACCTATGCCAACTAAGGAGATTAATCCCACACAAGTCGCTTAAAGCAACTCCCAGTGTGTTTGAGATAGCAAAATCTCACAGGTTATTGTCCTGCTACCAACTAAAATTTTCTCTTAATGAGAAAATAAAATTTAGTAAAAATTTATCCTAATCTTATTTCTATTTAAATAAACCCTAAAATTAGCTTTCTAAGACTTAAGTTATCCTAAAATTGCTTTCTTACTAAAAGCCTTTGATTTTGAGGATTTTGTATCAAATATTCTAAATTTTAAAAGACTATTATGATTATTCTAAAATTAACCTAATTCTATTTAACAACTGTTAAATGTAAATTATACTTAAAATAACACTAACTAAATTATTCTATCTCAACTCAGAGCAATTTGAATATTATATTAATTATCAATTAATGTTTCAAGTAAACAGGAGGATAAATGAGTAAGATTTAAATGAAAATATTTAAATCATCCACACATAATCATTCTGCTATATATTTACTATGACAGAAAATTTAAAATAAATAATTACTTTAAACTTTTTCTGAAATATTTTATTAATTAACAATTAATAAACAATAGTGAATATTTAAATGTAAGATAATGTTTATAATGAAAACATTGCAAAGATACAAATTAAATCAAAACAAACATAAATATGTATATTATTATTTTTTAATTTTTTCAATAAAAATACCGATTAATTCAATTATAATAACATACTAATTCAAATAGCAATATTGTGTTGACAGAGTGTAATATCAGATAATGAATACAAGCATAACCAAGTATAACCGCATCAATAGTATAACTAGAAGATGATATATTGAAATATATTATAAAAGTATCCAAAAATAATACTGACCAACGATACCAGTCTGAGAATTTCCAGTCACATTCCACCTCCGAAGATAAAACCTCAATAAGGGATAAAAATAGTACTAAAATAATATTTCAATGATGTTTTTCTTCCACCACTCCATCCTGGTAGTGTCTCCTCCACTCTGCAAACATAAATTTTACAAAATAGAAAACAGAATAATGAAAACAAAGTTTCTCTTATTCTGTTGAGACTCCTGGTTATAATTTGAATTATAAAAACTACAAACAGGAAATAGAACAATGAAAGTCCGTCTCTATTTTGCAGCCACCCCCCTTTAAACCATCTCTCTCCAGTTTGAGGAAGCTTTGTAGCTTCTGCAATCTTATCTTCATCAATTATAAACTTGAACTCCCCAATCTGAGCTACATTTTCCTTAAAACTCATAGCAAATTGTTTGGTAATCTCCACGTTATGGCCACTAAAACATCTGAAGAACTGACCCCATCCAATCTTTTCGAATAATAGAGTAGCTTTTTCATCAGCTTCAACCAGCTCAGGTCCTAAAATTTCAAATCGGCTGAGAGGAGCCATTGTTTCCTCACTACACCTCTGGTTATGGGTTGAAACGAATGAAGTGACCATGAAAATTGAAGAAATAGGCACCCAAGTATAAGGCATTACGCGAATTGTCAAATCCTCAATTGATTCATATGTGACAGAGATGAGAACCCTAATTTTGGCCATGTTAACCAAATTTGGAGATGATGAGAACAACAGCCAGTGTTTTCGCTATGATAAATGGACAGACTAGCCACGACTAACTGAAATTCTTCATAAAGCAGTATGTAAAAGAAAATTTCAAACTCTAACTAATCCTTCATCTCAGAAATTATTTGATTCAGGGATTATAAATCAAAACATTAATAACACCCAGTCTGGAATGATGGGCTCGTACAACATCATGACTGGGAATGACTATCAGTCATATCTGAAATTGAATTCTACTGATACGATTTCATCATTAAATCCACAGCTGTCAATTAAATTGATAGGTGTTAACTAAATCCTCATATCAATACAAATTCAATCTTTATGCAGCAATCCTTGTAACAGATGTTGTCCATTTGGCCATACGAATCATGTATCTTAATTATAACTGTCAATTGGTAATCACCCCAAATTACACGTGGAAGGAAGTCGTGTTTATTAACAGGATGATGTGGAGTTACCATA
>LPNX010319055.1:0-78848 GCA_001517045.1 Pseudotsuga menziesii | reverse complement strand
TATATATATATATATATATATAGTTTTATTTCAAAATATAGTTTTAAATACTTTATGAAATCCTAATCACTTATGACCCAAAACTAAATGTGATAGGATATAAAACTCATAAAACTATTATGGTTATATTTCTGTGACACATGAAAATTTCGAAATAATATACATTTATTTGCACTCTCGCTATTTCATGTTATATATGTACAATTTTTACAAAGCAATGATATGATATTAAAGATTAAGTTATATGTGAAATCTGAACCTTAGGTTTAATAAATCACCTTTATTTATAAGGATTTCAAGAACTTATAATAAAAAAAAACAAGTTCCAAACAAATTCAAAATGTATCTTCATTAAAAAACTAATTAGCATACTATACTTTTAAATTTCTTAAATCAATATATATAATCAAATGATAAAATTGATCATATATAAAATTTACAAGACTGACAGCTGCTAATTTGTCAAATTCATGAAAGTGTTTTCATAAATTTCTAATATGACTCTTAACTTTTCTATAATTGAGAGTACCTTCAGAATTGAAGATTCTGAAGGCACTCTTTTATAATCTTTAAAAAGTAAATCATAGAAGAGAGCTGATCATTTTCATCTCAACAAAAAAAATGAAGGGGTTGTTGCTGACTACCAACAAGAGGTCACTGACACTAATGAAAATTTCTTGTAACAGTAGGTGACCAAAGGCGCCTATATCATCACATCATGCAAAATAGTTTTATAGGATCAATAAGAGTGAAATAAAGGTGCCCTATCAGAGCATGATTCAACAATGACTAGGATGAGCATAAGGTGGGACTCCCATAACTCAATGTGGGCTCCTAAAATCTAGGGATCGGTATCTGGAGCTCCTAAACTCATGCATGAGGGTGCATCAAAGGGCTAGTGGGCCCCCGATAACATATGGATGCACTAATGAAAGTGATAATACCAGCCTAAGATAGGAAACTAATAAAATAAACTAAGGTGAACAAGGGAGGATTATAATAGTTTTAACAATTATACAATTTACAATTTTACAATTAGAAGTTACAAGTTTAGGTTTAGAAGTCACAAATTACAGTTAACTTTTAGAAGTTACAGGTTTATCTTATGCTCATGTTCCATGTTTATATATTTATCTTACTTTCATTTCTCTTTTACAATTCATGATTTCAATTACAATTTACAAGTCACAATTACAATTACTTGAGTTAGAGTGTAATATTTAAATACAATTTCACAATACCAACTCACAATTGTACAATTACAATTTAAGAAAATTATAACTAGATTTACAAATTACTAATTATATAAAAAGGAATTGCATGATGTTAGTTACAATTAACAATAGCTATTAGAGTTACATTTTACAATTTACAATTAACAATTGCGATAGCAATTGAAAATTACAAATTACTATCTACACATTATAAATTTCAATCTACAGGTCACAATATGACAGTTGCAATTTACAATAATCTACCATTATAATTATAATTACAATTACAATTTACAAATTTGACAATTATACAATTACTCTTTAAGAATTTCTTAATTAGACATGTACAAATTAGAACTTACAATTTCACAATACCAACTAACAACTATCAACAATGTTGCACTATAGCTTGGGAGGGTTATGAGTTAATGTAGTGAGCTCTAGAAACGAAAATGCAGTACGACTTCAGAGCGCAACTTCAAAATGCAACTTCAAAGCATAGGTATCGGAGTAGTGGGAGATACCACGTCAAAGGGTTGGATAGTAATTCACATTTTGAAATTTTAGGCCAACGATTATTCAAAATCTTGTACAACTCCCCTTATTTGGGAAAGGATTTATATCAAGTAAGACACATAATATTAATTTTCTTCAATGGACTCTTATATTGCACATCGACTAGGGATTTATCCCATGTTAAATAGATACTATTATTCTTCGAGTCAACTCTTAGACTGCAAATTGAGACCAGTTTTTGGGCATATGATATGTCAATTGCACTTAACAATTTGAAAAGCAAGATAAAAAAAAACTTAGAAAACCTGACTTCAAAGGGGTTTGAGGATAGTGGGTGAGCTATAAAGGGTTAAAGGTTACAAATATTAGTCATTTTTGGGTGGGTCAATTCTATGAGGGTAGTGGGTTAGACTTACTTATGTGGGTAACATATGTGTGTCACTTATGTGGCTAATTTAAGTGTGTTGCTTAATTATCAAGGGATCCCAAGTTAATGTATCAACTATAAAGTGGGTGAAGATAGGGGAATTAATTGTTTAAGGGTTAGGGGTTTCATTTAGTATATTAGTATCACTTATGTTAGCCGTAGATGTGCATTGTATATTACATACACGCGTTTCCTATATTTTACCCTTAATATACTAAATCAATTCTTATGTGGGATATGGGTTTATGTGTGTTGGTTAGTTCGAATAGTTGTTTATTTTTGTACAATTAAGTTGGGTTAGTTGATTATGTGTGTCACTTAAGTGTGTTAGGTTCCTATGTGCATTAAGTGCTTTTGTGGTTTAAGGGATAGAGGTGTTATGGGGTTCATGGGTAGTATGCGAGCTATAAAGGGGGTTAAGGTTATGGGGATTAGTATTAGGGATCAAGCAATTAGTTTAGTTTTCTATTAACACATGGGTATCTTTCCTATGTGCATAAAAATGGTGCATCACCTATGCACATACTTATTAAGTGAGGATCACTGCCATAGAAAAGCTAGCATGCTTCTGTGGGTGACGAACACATAATTGGGTTGGTTTCCTAAGTGTGTCAAGTACATATGTGTGTTACAAGGTGAATTAGGTGGTTAGAGTTGGGGGGGTAGTGGTTTATGTGTTAGGGGATTCAAGAGTAGTCGGTTAACTTAAGTTGTTTGAGGTTACAAGGATTTAGTGGTATAGGGGTAAGGGGATGAAGGAAATGGTTTTGGTGTCCCTTATGTGGGATACATGAGTATGTGGCATAATTGTATTGCATACTATCTATCACCTATTTATTCCCTTTAATATGTCCATTAGGCGTATATGTTATTTAGGTCCTTGTGTGTGATATCTTTGTTTCTAGGTGCATTCCGCACTAAGGTTCGGTGTTTGAGGGTAGTGGGTAAGGTGTAAAATAAATATAAGTAATGAGGTTAATTTCATAAAGAAGAGTTGGTTTAGCGTAGGGTTACTGTCTTACAGGGTAAAAAATAATAGATTTCAGCCATATATGTGTGTTACATAAGTGCATTTCCTAGTAGTGTCTCCGTTAATGTCTCTATTGGGTGATTATGCAAGTTAGGTGTTTATGTAAATAATTAAGTTTGTCTACTTGATAATATGCATTTTTAAATGCATTGGGTGGTTATTTGGGTTATTACATTGCTAGTTGCATTAGGTGTTTATGGTTGTGAGTTAATCACTTAGGTGTTATAAGGTTTAAGGCTAGTGGGTTCATTGTAAAGGGGTTTGAGGTTACAAGGGTTAGATGCTTAGAGGTCAGTGGAATTAGGGTACTAGGTTAGAGTCGTGGATGGTAGTGTCTCTTATGTGGATTATATAGGTTTTTAAAGGAATGTTTTGCATGATAGAATAGCAACCATCAATAAACTATTGCGATTTTTTTCACATTTCCATTTATGACAACAAGCATTTTATGTTGATAAAGGTTATGTTTGGTTCTTGTAAAGAGTAATAATGAAAACATTTGGATTTGGTGGACAATGGAAATGACAATTCAATGAACATAACCTCATACCAAACTAATCTAGTGATTTTCAAATGGTATTTATATTTTTTATGGGTAATATAATGATGGAAATATGTGTATTTTCATCACCTTTGTAGAATATTTTTAATACCAAGAAAGCTGAGAGAATAAAAATAAAGACAAAGAAACAAACACATGGATGAGGACACCAACATTTTACCCTAGAAATCCTTTACGAGGGAAACTAACCACAAAGAAATATCTTCGTTAAACTTGGACAATACAACTAATCCAACCAAAGAATAGGATACTTCAGGCATTTTAAAGTTCAATCGACCTGCAAATAGGAATATAATTGATGTACTCTAGGATAACATAATCACTCTTTAGCTAAGCCAAGACTAACATAATAAACTATGTGGTTAGCTATTATGGGTCAAGTCTAAGAGGGTGGTTGGTTATAATTGCTTATGTTTGTAACATATATGTGTCACTTATGTGGGTGACATATAGGTGTTGCATAAGTGTGTTTATATGTGTGTTCCTTAATATGTTTGAGAGGTGCATATGTGCATATGTGAATATTAGCTAACATAAAAAACTCTCATGTGAGAGAACAGTGGGATGCTAGACCACATGCATATTTCACTTCATTCCATTGGTAAACTTACATCCAAAGTTTGAGGTTATCTAACATGATTTATTTTTTTGAATGATTTTTTTCTTGTTTTTTCATTTTTACTAAGACCAACTTATTAATATTAATAGTACCACTCATCATTAACAATAATATATGAATGATTGAAACATTATTATTTCCACAATCATCATCATCATCATTATTAGTATTAATATTATTATTATTATTATTACTTTATTTTTAATTTTGTAATTTATTATATTGAATTAACATAAATTCAATCTATTCAATATAGAATTAATGTATAGATCTCTTATATTAATTTATTTTTTAATTTTATTTGCAATTTTGAAACCTATAATTTTTTTTTAAATATGTGACAAGTCTTATCTATATAAATTGTAAAAAGGTCTTTTAAAAAAATAAAAATAAAAATAAAGTAATTTTATGTTTAATTGTATTAGTATTTCTATCTAAAGATGGATAAAGGAAGAGAGCCCCATGCAACCATCATAGTTTGGATTTTTTTGTTTGTTTGTTAACATGGGCCTGATTTGCTCCCAACAACATTGTGGGTGCATGGTTTTATTGAGTGTTTCTATTTTGTGGTAGGTAATTAAAAAAATGAACATGGTAGGTGCATAGTTTTAACCACTGGTTTTTTTGGTAGGTAATTGAAAAAAAAGAAAGTATCATAAAAGTTTTAGGCATGGAAAGTGGTGAATTTGGAAATTATATTAAATTTATATTATAAAAACAATCTCAAAGATAATTTTTTAATGAATATAAAAGTAAATAAAAAATTAAGCAGGATCAAAATAGATTGAATTCCTAAAGTTATTTAGAAAATATAAAAATAGGATGATATGAATAATGATTTTCAACCAAGTATAGTATACTGGTTGTAGCTTTGGGTGTTTGGGAGTAATGAATGTTATCCTCCCCACCTAGGTTCAGTGACATGTATGCTCTGGTCAAACCATTATGAATATATAAATTATGAGTGAATGTAATCTCGATTAAAAAAAAAGTACTACATAAGTAAAATATCTAGATGTAACTACTTTGAATAACTTTAGCTTTTAAATTTGAAAAACAACTTTCTATCCAATCCTACACAAAGTAAAAACTGAGAAAACGAAGTAAGACAGAGAGATAAGCTCTCCTTATTCCTTATTTTATACTAACTGACTTACTGTATTCTTTTGAAAACGAAGTAAGACAGAGAGATAAGCTCTCCTTATTCCTTATTTTATACCAACTGACTTACTGTATTCTTCTCTATCACACATGAAAAAATAAAGTGAATGAGTGGAGAATTATTTCACTAACTCATCAAATTCAAAATCAAAGTGATGGATGGAAATTGCCATCGTCACAGAATCAAACTTTTCAGGTTGACTGACAGACAGTGCAGTGATAGAAAAACAAATGTTTCGAAATCAATCTTTTCAGTGCACTGGAATACGTAAATTGAAAAACGAATGTTAATTCAGAGTGGATTTCACTGAAACGCTAATCATACGATTCTTCCATCTCCACTTTTACCGTAGTTTGCATTAAAACGTACATAGACCAATCCGTCCCATTGTGATGTGAGTTTTTTGTTTGTTTGTTTTTAAAGGACTCAAGTCTCGAACCCAACCCATGAGAGAATGTGCCCACATTTTACCAATTAAACTAACCCTGGAAGCTTTTTTGTTTGTTTGTTTATGTGGAGATTTAAACCGTTTATTAAAATCTATAATAATCAATATACTTATACTGTAGAAAACTAATAAAAACATAGTTTATCAATCAAATGACAAGCTGTGTGAAATAGCCCTACTAGAACAAGACATTTAGTAAAAGATACACCTTTAAATAATTGTTTCGCCTGATATACACCTTAAATCTTTACCAGCTATTTTAATGTAAATTTATAATCGTTTCGTTTAAAAACAAAACAAATGACATCATTAATACCTATAATAATACTTAAAAATGGAAAAGCAAAAACTTGCGTTATTCTGTAACCAGTTTCTTGTAAAAATAGTACATAAAAAAACACACTCTTATCTAACTAGTATAGATCCATTTAAAAGGAAATTTATCAAGCATTTAAAGACCTATATAGATCTATTTAAAAGAGGATTTACCAAGCACCTAAAGAGATCAAATCTCTCAAGGTGCAAATCTTTTTTGAAAGTAAAATTGCATAATACAATATTTATGGTTTTAATTTATCTAATTTATGTTGTTATATATGTGTGCGTGGATAATTCTAAATAATTTAAATTTAATTTAAACAGATAAGTTATTTTTAATAATATTGTTTTATTTTTTATAAAAGACATTTATTAACTCTAAGATGAACATGGAAAGAATTACAAATGAAACTATAAAATACACCTCTTTAATACAATTACATAAAAATCTAAGTAATTAATAAATACCATAATCAAAACCTTAAAAATGGAATACGGTAATAAGAAAAGAATACTCTCTTGTCTATCTAATTACTTAAAAATCTAACTAATCAATGAATGCCATAAACAAAACCTTAAGAATGGAATAAGGTAATCAGAAAAGAATACTCTTGCTAACGTATACGATGAGAACTACGAATAGCATTAAAAGCTACATTAAATTTTATTTATTAAAATATTTTTAATGATATAATAGTTGTTTATGCGTGGGGAAAGGTTTTTGGGATTTCCCATACGTTATAGATTCTTAGTCAAATGTTATGTTTGAATAAAGTTAATATAAACACTTTATGCGTATATATGCTCCGGTAAAATCTTATGCTTGATAAAGTTTAACCATTTGGATTATGAATTGATATACTTGTTTTTAACCATGATGACTCATTTAGGTATACATATTTTATATATAAGTTGATTTAAATACATTATATAAGTTTATTTATTTTATGTTTTGAAATATTGATAAAGTTGAAAAATAGAAAATTTAGACTACTTTCATGTTCATTAGGAAGACAATTACAACAAGGAGAGAACAATTGCCATTAGCATGGTTGTATAGATATGGAATCATTGTTCATTGTCGAAGAGGTGTAGAACCTTTGGTATTGAGGTTGCATAACTTTTGGAATTGTAGATTTGATAATGGCATCCTAAACTATGGATATGCTTTTTGGATATTGTAAGGGAGGTTGTATAACCTTTGGTGTTGTAAATTGGATTTGCAAAAAATTAAATTAAACGTACACACTTTTNTTTGCTTTCAAAATTGTGGATACACTTTTTTTTTTTTTTTTTGGCTGAATGTGAAAAGGTAGGTATTTCCATTTCCCTACAAATATATGTATGGATTTAAGAGGAAAGGGTGTGCCAAATTTTATAAGTATTATTAATTTGATGGTTGTGAATGTAGAGAAATCAATAGTAGTGGTTTGTTTAACCGATAGTCGTGGTTTTTAGCTCACCTAAAATTGTGGAGTTTAGGATTATGAAGTGATAGTAGAGTTTAGTATAGTTCTATAGAGGGTATGGATAACGTTTACTAGGGATATGACAAATCTAGTGAGAGTGCTCTATTGGCCTATATTGCTTGAACAACATTGGTTGTGATGGTTCACGAAAAATAATGGTGTTCTCTTTGAATTTTAAATTTTATATGACCTTGACTCCTAGCACCTTTAAAGCTTCACAAAAGTGGCCTCCTCTTACATATCAAATAAAAATATGTCAATAGAGAAGATGATATGATGGTGAATCTCATTCAATATTTGCAAGATTTGTTGTGGAATATTGAGTTAGGAAAGCCCTTCCCTAAAGTGGGGTTTGTCACATCAACTAGTGCCAATGCTATGATCATTGAGGGTACAGATGAAGTGAAATTTTCCTCTCAAAATAATTCCTAGGAACTTAGAGTGGCTTTGCATAGAGAGACAGAGAGAGAGGGAGAGAGAGAGAGCTAAGGTTCCCCACATTCTTTATATTCTAGGATTCCCAAGTCAATGCTGGACTTTGATGACTTTAAATTTTTTTTGGGTAAACTTAATAAAAAGATTATTTTGAATGGAGTATGCATGTGGTCTTTTGATGACTTTAAATATTTTTATGGGTAAATAATAAATATTATTTTGAATGGAGTATGCATGTGAATACCACTAGGTGATTATAATTTCCGTCTTTTAGATGAATGATGAAGCAATTTTCAACTAGTGTGGTTGGCTAAAATAGGAAGCTAAAGAAACTTCTTTGATTCTTATGGGGTTTGATTGAGATGTGTTTGTCTTTTATTTAATTCTATTCTTCTAACTTCATTTCCATGTGTTGTAGTTTCGTGTTTGAAGTTTTGTTGGTAATATTGCTTATGTTCAATCATGGAAAGCAAATTTTAACCTCAATAACTATGACTAGGCCCATTACCCTCTTTAGTTAGATTTTCTCAGTCTTTTGACTAATTTGCACTAACTCGTTGACATATATTGCCCTCTCATTTGTTAAGTTTCTTATTCAATATGGGAATTGGACCTCTCTTATGGTGAATCATTAAGTGTGTGTGGAGGTGGATCTCAAGAATAAAAAACCTTTAATCTATATTTGCAAAATTGATGGTGTTCTTTAGCGGAAGGTTTACTCCCTGAATATTTTGAATGCATGTCCTACATTTTAAGTCCAAGATTACCTGATTGGAGATTGTCCTCTTAAAATGACACACCTGAGTGAGGGGATAGGAGAGGGTATTGGTTTATACCCTCCTTTCAATGGTCTAGAGTTTCCATGGGCTTTGTTGCTAATATGACTACTACAATACCTTATGTTTGCTATGTTCTATTACAATATCCACTCCCAAATTCTCTACTCAACTATGAAACAATATATAACAAAATAAGAATGGAATCCTTTCTTTTCCTACATTTAGTATATAACATAACCTAATATATTTCTAGGGTTAAGGTTACCTCAACCTCCAATTTATGTTAGGGTTTTGAACCCTCCATAATGTCCATGTAAGTCCACACATGACTAGATCCACATGTGTGGATAATGGAAACTCAAATGGCATCCATCGGATACAATGGTGGTGAACATGATAAGTCAACTTTGAGGAGGCATAAGTTCTTCATTCTAACTTTGATTGAGGTGATTTATGCACCATTAAAAAGTTCTTGAAGGGTAAAACCAAGTCAAGATGTTAAGATATGCTCATAAAGCTTTAACCCAAAAAAATTAATTTAAATCTTCAAACAAACACTAGAATGTTTTGGAAAGAAAATTACAAGTAAAAGATACCCATAAAATGGAACCTATAAACCAATAACTCCGTTTTTTCCCAAAAATACCAAAGAAAGAAATTATATATATATATCAATGCCAAATACTCTTCATAATTAATATTTGTGAAATGGAGAATCTCAAGTAACAATATGAGGTTCTGTCCTTCCTTTACTCTTCTTACATCGAAACTTCTATGGGAGGTGCGGAGCGTCCTAAACTTCCCATACATCTTTAACTAGGCCAAAACCACTATGCAAAGCGTATAGGTCCCCTAGTTTCGTTTGTGATTATATGTAACCTAAAGCTCCACCATTTGATTTGTTTGTGATTATAGGTAACCTAAATCTCCACCATTTGATTTGTTTGTGATTATAGGTAACCTAAAGCTCCACCATTTGAAATCCATGGACAGTTCGAAGGCATGAAGGAAGAAAATAACTTTAGCTTTTGGCAATTTCGTTTGTGTATTTTTTCGAAGTTCAATTTCTATTTAGAAGAAATCAAGGAAAAAATAAAAGGTTATCTATCACAAAAATTTACTAAAATGAACTAGATAACCCATTTAGATATTTCAATTTTTAACGTTCTATTCAAAGCAATGATTCATTCACCTTTGTGATATTCACTTTCTAAATCTTCTCCAAACACTTGTCTTATACCAACGGAAGGTTTATCAATGTTGCAACTGTACAAGAAAGATTACAACCCCGAAAAAATAGTAAATTAAACTTTGAAGAATGAAATTAAATAAATTAATTGTATTTCAAATATGAAATACCATATAAATCGATAGGTATAAATTAATTAAATATTAACATAAAAATAAAAAACAAATATTATATTTACAAATTTTATAATTTTGAATAATAAAACTGTCACTACATGAAAAATGATAAATTTCCAATTAATGTAATAAATACTTTTTTTTTTGAAATTTGTAAGCTTTACAAAATTATTATTATTATAAATAAAAGAGCACATTCCAACAAAAATGATAAGAAAACATATTTTTGTTAAATTCATTTAATGTTCCTCAAAAGTATTTGAACTTATATTATGAAAACATTAATCTATTTACTGAAAGGGAAGGGCTCTATAATTTTCATTTGTTTGCATACATCATATATAGCATACCAACTTACACTTAGAGTATGAGGTGCACTAAGAGAGAAAAAAATTAACATATCCAATGTCTCCAATGAAAGTATTGATGTATCGCCATTTATATTAAGAAGCCTCTTTCAACACTATTGTACTTGTTGGAATAACAAGGATAGCTTTCCATAATTGCATAAAAACGGGAAAGACTTGAAACCATTCAAGTTTATCTCCAGGTAGATCTCATGCTCCAAACATATGCTTCTTAGGGTATGATTTATAAATCGTACAAATAAATTCATTTATTTCACCGAAATATTTAGCAGTATCCATAATAGGTGAGTCCCCAACACTAAACTTTTCACATAAATATTTCAACCATCTATTCGTTTCATAGTTCCTATCATCCGTTTCTTCATAATAATGTCGATGGCTAAAAAACATAGCATCATTAAATATGGATAGATCTGTGAATCTCATATACAGAGATCCAATTACCTTCATCACAAAATATTTTCATAAAAGAATGCAATTATCTAGTGTCCTTGATATTTGTATCTTTGGTAAATTTTCGAAAATCAATGGATGTAAATGTAGCATAGATATGATATCTAAAGACTCAAGAGATCATCATTGTGCTCTAATTAAAAAAGAGGAAATCTACATTGCACCTCACTCAAATATGCCTCACAAAAATAATTTACGTAGGATGTTAATAGCAACATCTACATAGTGCTAATAGAGGTAACATCAACACGATCCTCTTGGAACTTTTGATTCATGTTATATAACTCAATGAGAACATATACAAGAAAATTGATGCAAATATTGAAATATTGTTGGCAACTCA
Organism: Pseudotsuga menziesii; assembly: GCA_001517045.1. Taxonomy (NCBI): domain Eukaryota; kingdom Viridiplantae; phylum Streptophyta; class Pinopsida; order Pinales; family Pinaceae; genus Pseudotsuga; species Pseudotsuga menziesii. The sequence continues at coordinate 67,340 of LPNX010319055.1, read as the reverse complement.
TACATATTTTTATCCCCTAACTCACAATCTTTTAACAAAGTGGGCATCCATTTGATGAGTCTTTCTATGACCTTTCTTCTATAAAGACACCTAATTTGATGGATTTATAAAATCTCTAAATTAGTGACTTGAAATGATTTCATTATCTCTTCTAGTTATCCATGTATCTTATGAGATTTCCCAAGCCATGAATCAAATTTGTTTGCAAATTCATCAATATACTACAGCTCTAAAAAATGAGATGAAGCCTCATTTAGTGCCAATGCTTATCTATGAGCTATGCATTGGATATCTAATAAATGAGGAGCATCTTGAAATATAATATAATATAAAATTTCATGATTACCCCTCAAGGAAAATTCCCCATCGAAGACAAATCCAATTAACTTCTTTAAAGATAGATCCATCTCCAATGTTAAAAAAGTTATCACTCCATCATACATAGATCGAGTTGACCCTTCTTTTATTTGAAGCAAGGATATAAATTTTGTTACACTGACCTCTTTCTTCATTTGTCAAATATGTAATATATGTAATCAATTGGTGCTCCATAGTTTGATAATGCTTTCACTAACTAAATTTGAAAAAAATGGCTATAGAAAATCTCATCTCTTAGTTTTTGTTTTCAATATACCACCTTAGCGAGAAGGAGAAACTATTTTCCAAATGTTGTATTTGTGTATTATAGTATTCACCTATTAAAGAAATGTGTGGAGTGCACTTATGTCTATATGGTAGATGGTAAATTCCTAGTTATGCCATTAAACTCTCATGGATTCCTCCTACATTTCTATTGCTTAGATTTCTCATGAAAATCGAAGTAGGAATTAATATTTCATTGTTTGGGGATCGGGTAGGTCATTCCAAATGAAATTTAAAGTGAAAAGAATGGATTCCTAGTCCATTATCTCAATTTGCCACCATCCTAGGGTTCATATATTGAAATCATTATTGATGGGTAATTTAAAAAGTTTCCCTTTCTTTGGAATGTTTCCATAATTCCCTTTTTATTGGACTAGTAAAAATAGGATTTGAGTTTCTTTTCAAAGGAGATTTTTAACTTGGGATTTTTGGGACAAGCAAAACCCAGTTGAAGGGTTGGTATGGGTTCACATTTGAATGCTTCCTACAATTAACATAAAGGTTATATCAATATAGTTTTGTTTGGGAGTGGGAAATGAATTTTATGTTGTATAATGAATTTAAAGGTTTCATCAACACTATTATCTATATAAAATTCAATTAGATAAATACCTATAAATCATTATTTGATGGAAACAACATTGTTTCGTATGAATGTCGAATGGGACAAGAGACCAACAATTAAGTATAGAAGTATTCCCTCTTATGAAATTTGAAGCTCATCATTTCTCTTAAGATCTCCAATATAATGAGACTCAAAGATTCTTTATTGGTGACAACCCAAGCTAATTATTATTGGAAATCGATGAATTCTGATGATGAAGATTTGGATCACCTTCAACAGAGGATTCACGAAAAGATAAAATAGATTAGTGAAATAAATATATTGTATAGTCACAGAAGCACCAATAAGGAAGCAGACACACTCGCTAACCGAGCCATAGCTCTAGAGTGTGGTTTTCTTGTTTTAAATGACCCCCCTTCCCAATGGATATGTCTCCCATCAATGTAGGTAGGTCCCCAAATTATTTATCCATCCTCTTTGGTGAGCATGATGGAGGATAATTGGGTGATGATCCATGTTTTGTACAGGAAGGATAAGGGTCATTTGATTTCCTACATGGGAGAATGGTATTGATCATTTTTCCATCCCACTCTTCTATTTATGAGTTTGAGTATTTAGTGTATGGCCTGTTGTTCCTTGTTCAATGATGTTAGTGGGATTTCTCATTGTGCACATTTCCATAGGGAAGTAGATTACATGAATTTTTCAGCAGAGTGTAGCTTGAAAGGAATGGGAATAGGTTGTTTCATATCGCTTACCAAATCCATTCAGGGACACCAGACAAGTTACAACCAGGAGCATAAAAACCAAATCGATGAATGAATTGTATTTTGTTGCATCCTATGTATGTGATTAGGAAAGAGTGAGATAACTGTGGTTCCCATGCACTCGTAGGGAACATTTTTCAAAATTATATCCTATCGTATCGAAATTGCATTGCACTTCACTTAGAAAAAACCTCAAAATAGACAAATTTCGGTCCAGGAAGCCACTAGATAGGGGTGTCCCTAGTGGTACTCGGATGTCAATAATCCAATGGAATTGATGGTTTTCCCTCATATCCATATTTTTCAAGTTATGGTGAGTTTCATCTCGCCTCCCAAAGCCATTCAAGGACATCATGAAAATTCGAATTGGGGGCATAAAAAACAAATTGAGTAACATAATTGAGTTTCATTACTTGTTGTAAGTGTGTTTAGGAAAGGGAGAAATAACTACGATGCCTATGCACTTTCTCATCACTTTTTTTTCAAATCTTATCCTATCATGCATAAATTACACTACATGTCATTGAGAAAAACCTTAGTTTAGAAAACCATCAAAATAGACAACGTTCTGTCCATGAAGCGACCAAACAAAGGTGTTTCTAGTAGTAATAGGATGCCACAAACTCAATGAAACTAATAGTTTTTCCATAAGAGCCTTGATTTTTGAGTTATGGTGAGTTTCATCTTGCTTCTCAAATCCATTCACAAACACTAGACAAACTTTAATCGAGGGCCTAAAAAAAAAACTGAGCAATATAATTAAGTTTCGTTACCTCTTGTAGGTGTGTTTGGGAAAATGCAAGAGGACCACGATGCCCAAAAACTCACATGAAACATCCAGAAAATCTTATCATGTCATGCAAAAATCACACTGCTCGTCTCTAATCAAAACCGTGTATTAAAAAAGCATCAAAATAAACAACGTTTGGTCCATGAAGTCATTGGACAGGGGTTTCTCTAGTGATACTCTGATGTTAGGAATACATCATGAAATTGATGGTTTTTCCATGCAATCCAATGTTTTTTATTTATTGCAAATTTCAGCTCGGTTTCCTTGGCCATTCAGGGATACCATGTGAATTACAAGCAACGAAGTTGAGTTTCGGTACCTCCTGCAGGTACTTGGATAACATGATTAATCCAATGAAGCTTTGTAAGCTTTGTGATTGTTATACCATTGATATGATTAATATGTAAAAAACTATATCTATGATAATGTTCTTTTAGTCATGTTTATGATGTGTGGCTATTATCAAGCATGCTATACTAAATTTACTTTTATTGCAATGTGTTAAGCCCAAAATGTTGGGCACAGTTCAGGGATGATTTTAGGGGCGAATTTTAGCCCAGTGAGCTATTTTTCCATATTTTTCTCCCAAAAAACATTCGCCATTTTGCATTTTTTGAAGTCCTGTTTCGCCCAATTTTGATGGGCTAAAATTTTTTCACCCCAAAAATAGCCAAATTATTATATAAACGATATAAAATCCTTGGAAATTAAAATATTTTTTGAAAAATATCGCCAATCATTTTATAGTTGGTGGTTTAAGAATTGGTAATATTCACCAACATTTATACACTTTTAAATAAGTATGGTTCCTTAAAATCATCCCTGGCATAGTTCCCCCTATATTGTGGAACTTTATCCCCTATATGGTGGTGTATTAGATATTATTGATGTAGGTTTGGGTCTATTCGTGGGTCTATCCATTGGTATTGTATACTCATGTATCCTATATATAGGAAGGATATATTTTCATTTTAGTAAGTATTGTATCTTGTCTTGTCTTATGTACTTAGTACATTATGTAAGGAGGTTCCTCCCTCAAACATGATTGTTATTTATATATGTTATTCAATGTTAAGTTGTGTATTACTCTCTTCTTTTCTATTTCTTCTCTTTTTATGCTATTTCTATGACTTGGTTGCATAACATTTGGTATCAGAGCTCTTTCCTCAGGAATGGCTTTTGTGAAATGAGTCATCTTGAAATTTTTGCTACAACTTTTTTTATGGAATGATTTAAATATCAAGGTTAAAACCCCACTTCTAAAATAGACCGAGTTATCTTAATCCTAAAATTTATATTCTGATCCGTTATAGTTTTGGATATATTCACTAAGGAATCTATGATTTTTTACTAGTACAAAACCTAGTCTAAAACATGTGTCCCGACAAAAAAGGTCATATCTGAAGCATACACAATCCAAATTGAGTGAGACATGTTGTATCCAAAAAAATACTGACCAAGGTATATGTGGTAGTATTTTAGATACATAAATTAAATATTGGAAATGTGGAATATCATACAAGTTTTCTCTTCTGGATAGGAAAAAGATAAGAAGTTTTGGTAGATTTACTATAAATTTTTATTGGCACATCTAAATTAGTTCATACCCAAGGAATTGGAAACTGGAAACATCATTATACAACAAGCTAAATTTTCAAATCTAGAGGAGACGAGAGTCCAATTTTATCTCAGTTTCAAGTCGTCCCTAAAACAATCTTCCAATTAGAGTTTGAAAAAATGTGTTCTAGGGAAACTTGTTATATCTGGAGCATCTCGGATATCCAAATTGAGTGAAACCTGTTGCATCAAAAATAAGAATGACCATTATATAGGTGGTAAATTTTTCAAAGTTAGATTTGAAATATTGGACACTTGTCATACTTTACATGTTCAATCTTTTGGATGGGACAAAAATAAGAAGTGTTGGGAGAATTGCAATATAGTTTTACTAGAGCATCCAAATTAGGTCAAACCCACGGCATCAAAAAGAGGACACATCAAGGAACCACAAGCCAAAGTTACATACCTAAAGGAGATGAAATTATAAATCTATCTCAGCCCAAACAGGCCATAAAACAATCTTCCAATCAAGTTTGAAGAAGAAAAATCTATAGCTCAAGGAATGGTAGATTGCATAGAGCACCAAAAATAAATATCCAACTACTAAAGATGTCCAAAAATAGGATGAAACAATAGGTAGATCAACATCACAGTCAAATGAGTTTTGAATAAGGAAAAATCATATGGGAACTTGAACAAATCATTGAAACAGTTACCAACGAAATACGAAATCAAGTTATTATTGAGTACCTCATCAAGTGGAAGAACTTACCAGCTATAGATTCAACATGGGAATATGATTTCTTCCTAAAAATGCATCCACAAGTACCCAAGAGTTGAGGACAACACTTTTATGAAGAGGAGGGGCATGTTAATCCCTAAATGTTGGGCACAATATCCCCTATAGCATGGAACTTTATCCCATATATGGTGGTGTATTGTACATATTATTGATGTAGGCTTGGCTCTATTGGTGGGTCTATTAGTTGTTATTGTACACATATGTCTGATATATATAGGAATGACATATTTTCATTTTAGTAAGCATTGTATCTTGTCTTGTCTTATGTACTTAGTACATTGTGTAAGGAGGTTTCTTCCTCAAAGGGGATTTCTATTTATATATGTTCTTAATTTTTAAGGAGTGGATTACTCTCCTATTGTCTAATTCTGCTCTTTTTATGCTATTTATGTGACTTGGTTGATTAACATAATGTAAACAATTCATGAACTTAAGCATTGTATCTTGTCTTGTCTTATGTACTTAGTACATTGTGTAAGGAGGTTTCTTCCTCAAAGGGGATTTCTATTTATATATGTTCTTAATTTTTAAGGAGTGGATTACTCTCCTATTGTCTAATTCTGCTCTTTTTATGCTATTTATGTGACTTGGTTGATTAACATAATGTAAACAATTCATGAACTTAAGCATTGTATCTTGTCTTGTCTTATGTACTTAGTACATTGTGTAAGGAGGTTTCTTCCTCAAAGGGGATTTCTATTTATATATGTTCTTAATTTTTAAGGAGTGGATTACTCTCCTATTGTCTAATTCTGCTCTTTTTATGCTATTTATGTGACTTGGTTGATTAACATAATGTAAACAATTCATGAACTTAAGCATTGTATCTTGTCTTGTCTTATGTACTTAGTACATTGTGTAAGGAGGTTTCTTCCTCAAAGGGGATTTCTATTTATATATGTTCTTAATTTTTAAGGAGTGGATTACTCTCCTATTGTCTAATTCTGCTCTTTTTATGCTATTTATGTGACTTGGTTGATTAACATAATGTAAACAATTCATGAACTTAAGCATTGTATCTTGTCTTGTCTTATGTACTTAGTACATTGTGTAAGGAGGTTTCTTCCTCAAAGGGGATTTCTATTTATATATGTTCTTAATTTTTAAGGAGTGGATTACTCTCCTATTGTCTAATTCTGCTCTTTTTATGCTATTTATGTGACTTGGTTGATTAACATAATGTAAACAATTCATGAACTTGATTAATAGATTAAAAATATCGTTAATATGCTCTTAAAGATATATATTGAATAACATGTTATATATAGATGTATTGATATCACAACTTTGGGAAAAAAAATGGTTTGAAGTGAATAGTGTATGTGATATCATATTTTTCTTCACTTGATAGTTTCATTGGGATGACTATTTTTCCTTACCTCTATGCCATTGTTCTATTGTGATGAAAATTTCTGATGTACACGTGTGTTTATGCGTGTGTGTGCATGGTCATGGATACGATTGATATGTGTGGTTTCTATCTGTTGATGAGATGATGCTTATATAGATGGTTGGAAAACTTGTGAGAATGCATAAATTATGACACTAATATTTGCAATATAACACAAAATATGCATTATGTAATGAAATTAATACTAATGCTTTAAAAAATTTTATTTCTTGTTATTTCCATAAAAATGGTGAAGATGACTACTTAGATGAGGATTCTGATCATGTTATCACCAATGTAGCATAGAAGATATTGTTGATAATGATGTAGATGGATCATATGAAAATGATGATGGATATGCCATTTGGATAGATGAGGATGATGATGACGACAACAACGACGACGACGATGATGATGGTAGCCATTAATGCTACTATTGAGATTGTGCATGTTTTTTTCTTTCTCCATGTTACTAGACACACATTGTTATTTTTGTGATGATCCAAGTTCATATTACATTCTAGGTCATTTTTATTTGTACGGTGGATTCATGTTGACATAAAAAAATTGATTACCGTCGATCAGTTTGACTTTTCTAGATATGGATATAAAAAAAAAAATTCTTATGATATTGGTATTTGCACTATGTATATCGTTCACTTGTTCTTTTAACCTTAATATGATGATCTATATGATAGGTTAGTGATGCAATGATGTTTTATAATTTCACTTGTTTTGATGAAAGATAATGGTGACGTTATCATTATTATATTGTAAATGTGTATATATTGTAAGTTGTTACAGATCTTTTTCATGGAAAACTAATCAATATGATGATATTACTACTTTGGATAAATGTTGTCCGTTTGTGTTAAATTTCTTTATAAATGTGATGCAATTAATTTCAATAATGGTATTTACAATTAATTTGAATGTTTCATTATGATATTTCAAAAATATAAAGTAAATGATATATGAGAATTATTGAAATAAATGAATAATTATAATAATTTGATATAATAATATATTAGTGCACAATTGGATATGATTGTAGGTGTTAAATAGCAATCCTAATGTGGTTCTAAAATGAAGCAAAATAGGAATAAAAAATAGGAGCTAAAATAGACGCCCACTACATCATAAATATAGAAGCAACATTGGATGAAAAACTTGGCGCTATGTTGGAAGTCAATTTTTATTTTGTTTTGGATGCCAAAGTAGAAGACAAACTAGAAACTAAAGTAATGGAAAAAAATAAGCAAAAATTGATGCTAAATTAGAACCTAAATGTGGTGTTCACGAGGAAGCAAAATAAGAAGAAATCCAAGTAGCTTAAAAGGGAAGTAAAATGTGTCGTTGGTGTGGAAGTAAAAATGGACGATATATTGGGCGCTAAAGTGGTAGCAAAACATGGTGCTAATGTGGATGTAAATAGAGATGCAAAACTAGGCATTAAAATGGATGCAACACTTAGTGCTACTAATGAAGCCAAACATGGCATTGATATGGTAGAAAAATAAGACATTACTTTGGATTAAAAACATGGCACAAGATAGGAAGAAAAATATGGTGCAACAATAGAAGAAATATTTGGCGGCATTTTGGTTGCAAATCATGATGCAAAAATTGGTGCAAATTTTGAAGCAAAAATTGGTGAATATTTGGAAGTAAAACATGGTACAAAATGGGATGTTAAAGTGGTAGCACATATGGATGCAACATTGGATGGTAATTGGATGAAAATATGGTGCAAACATATATGCAAACCTATATGCTAATAGGGCACTATTAAGAATGCAAATATGACGCTAATGGGGACGTCATTTAGGAAGTAAAATAAAATGATCTATAGGAAGCAAAATAGTATGTTATTTAGGAAGCAAAACTCGATGTTGTGTAGGAAGCATCATTCGACCCTATTGTGGAAGAAAAAATTAGGACACTATTTTGGTTGTAAAAAAGGATTCTATCTAGGAAGCAAAAAAATATTTTTTATGAGACACTTTACATTTATATATGACGCATCATATTTAGCGTCTACTTTGATCACTCAATGAAAAATAATTACACTAAAAATGGATGCTAAATGGGATGCTAATTCCAAGATTTGTTGTAGTTAGTGGTTTTTGGTTGACAACAATTCAAATGCCTCAAAACTTTGATTGAGAGTATTGAGAGCCTAACTATCAATCAATCCATATGAAATACCAATAATCGATGTCAAAACCATCGAATATGTTTGATGAAGTCATCACATTGAATAAACTACACTCTATCAAGGAAGAATTCAAAACTTGAAGTATAATAATCATTATTATTCTCCCTCCTATCAACTGAAAGAGGAGATGTATAAGACCAATAAATAAATCCTCAAATCATCAAATATTCCCCCTTGATAGTAAAAAATGGTAATCACACTATCTTTGAGTGTAGTCTAAATACCCGATATTCAACTCAAGGGACAACCTTAAATGGGCCCTTATCTTACCCTAAGATAAGCAAATCCAAAATACTAAGAATGATCCATTGTAGAAACTACTCCTCGTAAACATGGCTAAACTTGCGTATGAATGCATCGATAAAATCTTGCTTATATCATTGATTCTCATTTCTTTAGTATTTCAATGGGTTGTGGAAGAAGTTCAAATACAATAGCAGAGTTATTGGCTTGCTGGGCAATTCTTAGAGTTAGCTTATTGATGGGTATCCCTATGCAGCTGATACATGGGGATTCAATGGTTATTATATCATGGCTCAACAGATCTTCTGCACTTGATGTTCCATCTCTGATGCACTGGTGTTGCAACATAATACATATGCTTCAAATGGCCCCACCGATGATCTTTAAACATACATTTCGTGAGCATAACAAGATGGCAGATGCACTCTCCAAACAAGGGCTGAATTTGGATATGGGAGTTGTTTCTTTTTCAGAAACTTTGGATGGTTTGATTGTGAATCAAGGCAATCTGAATCTCTTTTAGAGTAGCTGAATATCTCTTTTGTTTCAGCATGTTTATAGCTGTTGATTGATTATCTCATTCAGTACTATGTAGAGTCCTTCTTGCCAGCATACTTTGCTCTGATTTTGTATGGTTAAAGTTCATCTTCGATGATTACTCAACACTATCTGACCTGTTATAACAGGGATGATGAGAAAAGTCTGCTACAAGCAGACTTTATATTTTGTATCTGCTGCTATGTTTTGTCATTTATATTTGTTGTTGCTAGAACTGGGATCTGACGGTCATCATGCTGATATGTAAACGATGTCTTTTGATTCATATGAATAACAAAGACTGGTATTTTTTCCTCTGAAAAAAACTTGGAATCCAAAATCCAATGCAAAGTTATAAACCATTCAAAATATATATGTTTTCGTTGAACCTTCTTTCTCTTCTAGCACTTTTCGAAGAGGTGATTGATATTCCCATAAAAACTGCATTGGTGAAGATCAAAACAAATTAACACATGATGGCCAACTCGATGATAGTGTCAATAGTATATGGGTTCATCGTTAAACGAGGTATCATTAATTACATTTATATATTCATTGTCATCATTTTGATCATCCATAATTGCATCACCATATTGTACTTTTTTCTTACCATTATCATCAAGTTCTTCCTTTTGATCAACATCATCTAGAAATCCTCCGCTCACAAATCTAACGTGTTTGTTATAATTATGAATATGAAAAAGATAATCATGATCATTTGCATATTCTAGGCAATATCGATTTAATTTTAAGAATGACTCATCCCAAGGTATGATGATGGCCTATTTATGACATACTTCATTTTTATTTGGATATTCTTGTGAAGTAGTTTTATTGAGTTGATAATTGGATATTCTTGTGAAGTAGTTTTATTGAGCTGATCATGTTTTGGTTGTTGATAGTAATCACGATATAATTCAAAAATAGATTTGTTCTTATCAAGGACTAGTTTATAATGTTGATTTTTTTGTTGTGTTTCATGTCAATGGAGCTATGTATTATCACTACAAATGTCCTAGGCTCAAAAGTTTTTAAATTATTAAATTTTGAATGAAGAAGATGAGATATGGATGTAAAAAAGTCCTATGATGTATTGGATAGTATCCTAATATATTAAACATCTGGTAGAAGAGCCGAAAGCATGCGCATGAAAAGACAAAATCCAATTTGGGGACCAAGGGATGAAGAATGAGGGATAATAGATAAGGATAATGAATACCAAGGCACCTTGAATGGGAGCCAAGTGATCAAGTGTTGAGGCTCTAAGTCTCGTAATGAGTAGATCAACTTGTGATTAATGATATTTCTAGCACAAGAGGATAGGTTGTGAAAGTTGGCTAACACAACATCAAAACCAAGGTTTCGACTCATGTGAAAACCACCTAGATATAAATTCATTATCAATTATTACTTATAGTTATTCTAGAGATAACATGATATAAGAGAATAATTTGAGATATAAACTAGAGAAAACCCCTCTAGAGTATATTTCCATTACTGTACATATTGAGAAAAAACCAGTACAATATATAGGCATTATCAAATGAAATAATTTCAGTAAATATCATAGGAAGCTCACATTAATGTTGGATTATCTTGACTAATTCCCCCAATATATGACATTTTGTTAAGTCTAACTCCAAGTAGTGTCCATAATGACATTAAATGAACCTAGATGGACCATGAAGTGGTTAGGATAGTCAACAAGTGTGAAAGGAACCATCATGACGGAACTAGAGGTGGTTTAGTGGCTTGGTTTTAGACCATTAATAAGAAAATTGACCAAATCCTCAAGAAGGTGCACCCAGTCTTCTTAAAAAGGAAAATGCAATAACTACCCCATAAATGTAGCATAGAGGGGCGCATTGACTCCATAGAATAAGGAAAGGAGTGGAAAAGTGGACAAACACGATTTTCTGGCATAACCTCTAGTCTAAGTGGGTCAAATGTGGACAAACTCTTGGTCGAAGACACTAGAATATGAACTAGAACCATTTTCACATGTAATAAATTACACTAAGAACTTGGAACCTTATGTAAGATTATTAACCAATCATTAAATGGAAACTTGTTCCAACAAGCTCACCATGAAGATCCATGAAGGATAAAGATTCCCCCCCAAGACGTTGGCCCAAAACTACATTGCTATATGGAATTTTTTTATTGACAATCGCTCCAAAATAAATATTTTGAAACTTATTTCATTCCAAGATGCTACCACCTAGACCCACCAAAGGAAAGTTTTTTCTTGCACCCGTGCAAGCTTATAAGATACCCTCCATAGCAGAAATAGGATGGTGAGGTGGGATGCAAGTGAACCAACCAAGCACTAACTTGTTTCAAATGGGATGGGATGACGCCAACTATCCTCATCCAAAATTTACAAAATTAAATCATGCCACATGACCAAATTCAAATTTTAAAGTTGTTAAAGTAACATATTTAAAAAAAAAATGCTATGATAAATAAGACAACACATGATTCAGTCCTGAAACCAATGTTAAATTATTCTAACTTCGGAAGATATTCCAAGATGTATAGTACTCCTCCTTCGGGAGATGAGTTTGGTCTTGTTAGTGTCATTGAAAGAAGAAATGTAAACCTCCGAATGTAAGTGGGTCAATAGTACCCAAGTCTCAATATAATAAATGTTATTTTGTGGTGTCAAGTTGTTAACTGGGCTCAGTATGTTAGAGAAGTAGGACCTGCTAGGTTAGTAGTCAAGTCAACTGAAGAATATAAATAGGGAGGTGCTCATCTTCATTTGTACCCACTCACTCAAGCTGTCTTAGCAAGAGAGAGAAGAATTAGTGCACCAAAAAGAAGAGAGCAGTTGTTGTTTAGGTTTTACATTGCACTGGTTGAGTTCTCTACTGAGGAATTTTTGCAACGTTTTGTCCCTTATGGTTTCCCCGAGGAAAATATTTGTGTTCTTATGTTTTTGTGCATGTTCTTCTTTCAGTGATCTTCCAGTGACTAATTTGTTTAAGAGATCATCTAGGCAATTTAAAAAAATTCAACATGGTATCAGAGATGCCCTGAAAGGAAGCACTGCATAAATATGGTTTGTTGTCTCGAACAAATCCCTTGATAGATCACCTAGAAAAAAGGGATCTCCCAACTCGCCTCTAAAGAGCATCTTTCTATGGAGGCAGAACTGAATTCCAAGAATTTTCAATTTTGGACCTTTTACTGCTGCCAAGACAAACTAGGGTTTCAGTTTTCCTGGGGTTTCATCATCAATCTCAGAAAAAGGAAGATACAGTCTACCTTGCCTCAAGAAGGAACATATTTTCCACTATTCAGATCCATCCGTGATCCCAGCTACAAAATTAAGGTTTCTTCTTTAAACCTTGGGACATCAGGAGGAAGTCTAGTCAGAAGCTGATTTCTACAAGTATCTTTCCATCTTTTTCCATTTGAGGTTCTTTGTTTTCTAAATACGAAAAAGAATACGAAGATAGATGAAAATATTGAAGGGGATGAAAAATTTAGAGCATGGAAGTATAGGATCGTGCTCATCCTCCAAGAGAATTATCTAGACAAGTTTGTGAAAGAGGAATTGAAAGAACTAGAAGAAGATGAAGCCAAATCCAAGCATAAGAAGGATATGATCATAGCTAAAAGAATAATACCTGATTCCATCCAATATAATCTGATTCCTCAAGTATCATCTATGGAGACTCCAAAATAAATGTTTGATGCCCTATCAGGACTATTTGAAGGAAGAAACATCAATAGGAAGATGACCCTGAGGAATCAACTCAAAAGTGTAAAAGCTCAAAAGTTAGAGACTATGTAATATTACTTTACAAGAGTAGCTCAAATAAAGGATCAACTACAACCCATTGGTGAGATGGTTGAAGAAGAATAAATTGTAATGACAACTTTAAATGGCCTTCCAAGAGATTGGGAAGCCTTTATCCAAGGAATGTGCTCAAGAAGGAAACTAACCAGATTTCGAAATCTATGGGAAGAATGTGTCCAAGAAGAATAAAGGATAGAATCTAGACAAGAAAAGCTAAATGAAAATCAGGATCAAGCCTTGACTTTAGACACCAAAGGAGAAAGGAAGAGTCATGACCATCCTCCCAAGACTCAAGGGTTTAAAAGACCCAAGAGATACTTCTCAAATTTTGAGTGCTTCAATTGCCACAAGTTAGGACACATTGACATTAACTGTCCCATGAAAGAAGAAAGACTCAAAAATATGAGAAGGTTTTAGGCCCATGTTGCTGAAGATAATGATTGAGAAGTAGAAGAGGAAGCAAATAAGGATGAAGACTCCAGTAAAGAATATGTTTTTATTTATGCTCTAACTGGATCAGGCTCACTAAGAAATGTTACCTAGATGATTGATAGTGGTGCCTCCAAGAACGTGAATGGTTTCAAGGATTCACTCTCATCCCTTGAACAAAAGGAATCACCACACAAAGTGACGCTTGGAGATGATTCTCAATATCCCTTTAAAGGATTAGGAGAAGCATCCTATAAATTGGATTCTGGAAAGCCTATGAAAATGAAGGATGTACTATATGTCCTAGGACTAAATAAGATTCTTCTTTCCATTTCATCCTTAGACACGAAAAGATTCATATTTTCCTTTGTGGATGGAAAATTCCTCATGTGGACCAAAGGAAATACTATCAATGATGCGCTAGATATTGGAATTGAAGAAGGTGAATTCTACAAATTGAAGGGAGACATATATTCTATAGTAGAAACTAGTACCATTAACCCATGTGAGCTATGGCATAGAAGGATTGCTCATGTTCACTAGAAATACCTTCAATTTGTAAGCAAGGTAACTAGTTTACCAGAAATTCAGATAGAACATGAAGGAGTGTGCAAAGGATGTGCACAAGGGAGGAATACTACTAGAATCCATTTCCAAAAAGTGATTGGAAGGAAAAAGGGATCTTAGATATTATTCACTCAGATATCTACGGGCCAATGCAAACCACTTCATTTAGTGGGTAATCTTACTATTCCTCTTTCATTGATGACTAATCCAGAAAGACTTGGATATACTTATTGAAAAATAAGGATGAAGTGTTTGAAATATTCAAAGAGTTTAAGGCCCTAGTAGAGAACCTTTTTGAGAAGAAATTAAAGATTCTAAGGTCAGATAATGGAGGACAATTTACTTCAAATGAATTCAATGATTTCTATAAAGAAGAATGGATTAAGAGGGAGCTCACATTTCCCTACAATCAACAACAAAATGGTGTGGCGGAAAGAAAGAACATATCTATCATGGAAGTTGTGACATCTATGATACATGATCAAGATCTCCCAATGTACATGTGGGAAGAAGCAGCAAGAACAACAGTATATGTACAGAACATAATTTCTCATAGTGCCCTTGGGAACAAAACTCCGGAAGAAATTTTTTCCGGGAAAAACCATAGGTAAGTCATCTAAAGATATTTGGTTTTTCCATATACATTCATATTCCCAAGGAGAAAAGATCTAAGTTAGATGCTTCAGGAAAGAAGGGATTGTTCGTAGGATATAGTGAACAATGAAAATCTTATCAAATATGTATCCTAAGATACCATCAAATTGAACTTAGTAGAGATGTTACATTTGAAGAAGATATAGCCTTCAGAAAATCAAGAAAAGAAAAGAAAGATGAAGAGGAGCACGGAAATTCTAAAATTGTTGAAGGTCCTAAAGAAGTCAGAAACAAAGAAGAAGTCCAGATACCTGAAGAGCATGGTATGATAGAACCCTAGCTACCTGAATATTTACCAAATGAATTAATTTCTTGAAAGAGAAAACATACATAGGCTCATGAAGTAATAAAAGAAGAAAAAATACATGGTGCTCCTGAAGGAGCCATCAAAGAGTGGAAGAAGCCAAAGTCATATCCTAGTTATATGGCCTTGATGTGTGATCTAGTTGATAAAGAACCAGATTGTTTTGAAGAGGAAATAAAATAGAAAGAGTGGGAGGATGCAATGGTCAAGGAATACCAATCCATTATAAAGAATGATGTGTGGGAAGTAGTACCTATACCAAAGAACAAGTTAGTGGTATCCTTGAAGTGGATATTCAAAACTAAACACTCAGCAGATGGGAGTATATAAAAATACAAGGAAAGATTTATAGCCTGAGGATTCTCTCAGAAAGAGGTAAATGATTATGAAGAAAAATTTGGTCCAGTACCCAAATACACCTCAATAAGAATTGTCCTTGCCTTGGCATCCAACATGAAGTGGAAGCTAAATCAAATGGACGTGAAGATGGAATTTCTAAATGGCTTGATTGAATAAGAAGTATACATTGAACAACTGCAAGGATTTTATATTAATGATCATAATTATTCCAACTAAAGAAAGCATTGTATGGATTAAAGTAAGAACCTAGAGCATGGTATGGAAGGATCTATGTATTCCTGATGAGCTTAGGATTTACTAAAAGTAAAGAAAACTCCAACCTCTACTATAAGGTTGATGAGGATGGAATTTTAATTTTGATGATATATGCAGGGATAATTTTAGGGGAAAATTCACGGAGACTTCACTTAGTGAACCTCTCACATAGCACGTGCGATCATGGGATATTAAAGAATACCCTTAATTTCGAGAGATATTGACCCAAACTCTTTTTTGTTGAAAACCCCTCCCAATACTTAAAACCTCCTCCCCACCCCTTTTTATACCTCAATCCTTATAAACCACCCTACCCACCCCCACCTTAAAGCCCTCATCCCCCCACTACTTGCAATATATTGGTTCGATTTTTTGATAATTTTAAAAGCCACAATATGAACTAATGTGATAGGATATTGGTCAACAAGTGAAGCCCCCGTGGGAAAATTTTAGCCCAGTGGGCTATTTTTCCATGTTTTTCTCCCAAAAAAGATTCACCATTTTGCATTTTTGAAGCCCTGTTTTGCCCAATTTTGATGGGGCAAAAATTTTTCACCCTAAAAATAGCCAAATTATTATATAAACGATATAAAATCCTTGGAAATTAAAAAATATTTTGAAAAATATCGCCAATCATTTTATAGTTGGAATTTTAAGAATTGGTAATATTCGCCAACATTTATACACTTTTAAATAAGTATGGTTCCTTAAAATCATCCCTAGATATATGTATATGATCTATTCTTGACAGGAGAAGATTAAGTTGATTATCGAATGTAAAAAGAGGCTTTTTGCAGAATTCGAAATGAAATACCTTGGAATGATGCATTACTTTCTAGGTCCTGAAGTAAGGTAGTATCTAGATGAGATTTTTCTAAACCAAGGAAAATATATTGTTGAAATGTTAAAAATATTTGGAATTGTAGATTGTAAAGCTATGACTACTCCAATGACCACTAGTTTGAAGATATTACTTCAGAAGCCATTGATGCCACTCTATACAGACATATTATTGGTTCACTGATGTACCTAACCAATACAAGACCATATATATGTTTTGCAATAAACACCTTAAGTCAGTACATGGTGAACCCTAAACACATTCAATTGATTGGTGCAAAACATGTGATCAGATATCTAAAGGGAACTTTAGATTATGGACTTAGATATACATATAATGGAGAAATCAAGTTGCATGGATATGCAGATTCCGATTGGGGTGGATTTGCCGAAGATAGGAAGACTACATCAAGATGTTGTTTTAGTCTAGGATCATGAATGATCTCTTGGTTAAGTAGAAAGTAGACCAATATTGCATTTATTACAACAGAGGCAGAATACATTGTTTCATGTTGAGCATGTAACGAAGCAATATGACTTCGAAGGATGTTGGCAGGATTATTCAATGCAAGAATAGATGTCAGTGATATCCTTTGTGATAATCAGAGTTGTATCAAGATGAAATAGAATCCTGTGTTTCATGATAAGTCAAAACATATTGTGATTAGATATCATTTCATCCGGGATATGGTTCAAAAGGGAGCTGTAAAGCTCAAGTATGTTCCCATATAGGAACAAGTAGCAGATGTATTGACTAAGCCTCTCGCTCATGTAAAGTTTGAATACTTTTGAGACAAGATTGTTGTAGTCCAAAATGAAATCTCTTGAAAGAGGGAGTGACAGTAGTTGGATGATGGATGCAGTGGTAAGTAGCTCATTCTAGAGGAGGGTATATCTGTCTAGGCTTGTTTGTCTCGAAAGGGTTAGTAAGACATAAACGACCTATCGATTCTAGGGGTATTAGTATGTCTAGCTAGGATTTTTTGGCCTGAAATGGTTAGTAAGACAGATAAGGCTTGTTTGGTCCCCAGGGATATCCATCTATCTAACTAGGATTGTTTGGCTCGAAAGAGTTAGTAAGTTAGAAAAAAATCTTTGGTGGATCTACTAGAGAACTCACCGTGATGTTGCTCCGAGACATTCAAGGGAAAAATGTATCCTCAATATTGCTATATTGTTGATTGTTGATTATTGTTGAGATGCTTGATTATTGTTGCAGTATTTATATACTATTGGTTGTTGATTATTGTTGGTTGATGATGATTGTTGAGATGCTTGATGATTGGTGCAATATTTCTATACTATTGGTTGTTGTTGATTATTTATATCATTGATGAATATTGTAGTATTGATATGATTTTGATTGTCGATGATTATTGTTGCAGTATTGTTATACTTATGGTTATTGAGATGTTGTTGTTCAGTATTGTTGTGATGTATGTTTTATTCACTATTGATCATTGATCATTTTATTGATTGGATTCGTATCAGTGATGATACACTAATGACTGTAGTTACATGTTACTTCAGTATTTTTATACTAATCATGATTTTGATGTTCCAACACCTTTATGTTGATTATGAAGATGATGATATCGCATCAGTTGTTTTTGAGTCTTTAGCACTAACAGGATAATGATGACTGTTTATGTTATTAGTATCCTTAGACAGATGTTCCAGATAATAAAGTTACAAATGATGTCTTAGTATCCAATATTCATACAGTGATGTTACAGACAATGATACTCTGACGAGATAGACGATGATTTAGTATTCACATATTAATGCTTCAAGAAGAATATATAGGAGGATGTCTCAGTATTCACATACTGATAGAATATGGTCCAGAAGATGATTCCGTAAAAGACAAATAGAATATGTCCAAGAGCGTATGAAATATGAATATTACGTAAGATGGCCCAGAAGATGATTCAGTAAAACAAAAATAGAAGATTCCCAAGAGTGTACGAAAGATGAAGATTACAAAATATGGCCCAGAAGATGATTCAGTAAAAGACAAATATAAGATTTCCAAGAGTGTACGAAAGATGAATTTTACAGAAGATGCTCCAGCTAAGATCGATGATGAATATGTTAGAAAATGTTTGAAAGCTTCCTATGACATATAGAGTCTCACGAGACAGTTGTATAGTTGTAGTAACAAATTTTTCTATGTTTGAATACCTTTTTAGTTAAAGACACTCCAAGATGTATTGTATTCCTCCTTTGGGAGATGAGTTTTGCCTTGTTAGTGTCATTGAAAGAAGAAATGTAAACCTCTGAATGTAAGTCGGGTCAATAGTACCCAAGTTTCAATATAATAAATGTTATTTTGTGGTGTAAAGTTGTCAAGTGGGCCTAGTCAGTTAGAGAAGTTGGCCTTGCTAGGTTAGTAGTCAAGTCAACTGAATAATATAAATACAGAGGTGCTCCTCTCCATTTGTACATGTTAGATTTTTATCATTTAATAAATGTGATTGAGGATCTTATCTGAGAGAATAACATGCACAAAAATAATCACAAGAAACATGAGACACAAAGAGTTTTCCTCAGGGAAATCATAAAGGAGAAAAACCCTGCAACTTCCTCAGAGATAGAATGAGCACTAATAGAAAAAGTAAAACCCAAAAACACAAAGATGATATCTGACATATGTTCTCTCTCTCACTTGTGCGAGCTCCTCTTCTCTCACTCATGCGCTATAGTTGAATGAGTGTGTGTGTCAAACAGAGAGTCTCACTCTCTATTTATACTAGTTTTCCACTTGACAATTACTTACCAGGGCCAACCTCACTAGGAGAGTCTAATAACCCTAGTACCCCTCAACTGTGGGGATTATTTTCTTGAATTACGAAGGAGGGTTAACCTCTATGACTTTACATGACTTTATTATATTAAATATTCTCCCAATAGGAACATTGGGGTACAATGAAATACAATATAAGATATTCAAGTGAATACATTTCGAAGTTACAAATACATCAACACTCCCTCTTAACTAGGAAGGTATTCTCTTAACACAATTCATCAGCACAAGTCTTCATCACAGGATCATCATCAAAGCTAGATCATCATCAAACTGGATCATCATCACTGCTCCGACTATCTCTAGAAAATGGTGCTATCTCTCAATTCTACTTGTCATAGGAAGTTCTACAGAGCCAACCCTTTTTCATGCTGGTTGTAAGCCTAGCCTTCATGTAAGTCTTCATCTTCTTTAACAATTATATATGACCATGGGAGGAACCAATCTTCTCACCACCATGTCAGAAAGGATTTTCTCTTATATCTGACCATGGGAGGAACAAATCCCGCAACCATGTCAGAAAGGATTTTCTCTTATATCTGACCATGGGAGGAACAAATCCCGCAACCATGTCAAAAGGGCTCTACACTTACATCTGACCATGGGAGGAACACTTCCCGCAACCATGTCAGAAAGGCTATGCACTTACATATGACCATGGGAGGAACACATCCCAAAACCATGTCAGAAATTTTCTATAGTTACATCTGACCATGGGAGGAACACATCCCGCAACCATGTCAGAAAGGCTCTACACTTACATCTGACCATGGGAGGAACACATCCTACAACATGTAAAAAAGTATCTAAAATTACATCTGCTCATGGGAGGAAATGATCTAGGAGGATATTGTTGGCCACCCACCTATTCCACTTGTGCCCCCACCATTGTTTCTTTTAGCTTTTCAGTTTCTTTAATTGTAGCACAATTTACTATTTTGGGTAGTTTTCGGGTCCTAAACTTTCAGAGCTATTTTGAGGCCCTAAACGATGTTTTTTTCGGCATCGAATGGTTGAAAAGATATGAGTTCGTTTGAGACTTAATATTTATTGTAAATGGATGTAGTCCTTGAATATATATTTATAAAAATGTATGATGTGCGTCAAACGAAGGTAGTATGCCAAAGTTACGACCCCAGGAAATTGATGTACCAAGTTACCCAATGTAGCCCATATTCTGGCGTTTCACCTCCTAGGGTAATTTTTTTGGATGTGTATGGTTTCCATTGTTTCTCAATAATATATAGGCCTTCAAGTCTCATTGTAACAGAGAGTTCAGAGGCTTGTAGCCGCCACATCTCTTCTCAGAGATAAGCTACCATCACTCCAGCTAGTTTATTTCCATTCTGTATGTAAACAAGTTTTAGTTATTTGATTAATGAAATGATGTTTTATTTATGATGCATATTTGTTTTTATGGTTATTTATGCATTATGTTGCGTTCCTTCATAAATTTAGATTAGGAACACATCCCGCAACCATGTCAGAAAGACTCTGCACTTACATCTAACCATGGGAGGAACACATCCCGCAACCATGTCAGAAAGGCTGTTCACTTGCATATGACCATGGGAGGAACACATCCTACAACCATGTTAGAAAGGATCTACACTTACATTTGACCATGGGAGGAACACATCCCTCAACCATCTCCGAAAGGATTTGCACTTACATTTGACCATGGGAGGAACACATCTCGCAACAATGTCAGAAAGGATCTGCACTTACATCTCACCATGGGAGGAATCAATCTACCACCATGTCAGAAGGGCATCCAGACTCATCACTTCCCCTTGGAAGGAACCTTGATATGGAGAAAACCAAGCTTCTCCCCGAAGTACTCAAACTTCACTCTGGCCATTTCTAGCATAGAATCACATTAGGGCTGATTCGGACCAAGGATAACCTACGAGCTTTGCCAAGACTGATTACATCTGAGGACAACCTACAGGACTATTTACGTCTGAGAAACCTATGAGCTTCACTGGGATTTTATGCTCAGACGAACTATCTCACCATCTATGCTAGAACTCCCTCTTTCTAGAGACCTCGATCTGGATCACATACTGGAGCTTCACTTCTCCTCTCTGCATCATACAAAAATGCAAGTCATATCAATCAAATAAAATAGTAGTTTTCAAAAAAAACATACTACCTCCCAAATAGTCGAGCAAGTGGCAACATATTTCTTCCTCGGCTGTACTCAGCGCCATGCAGGACTGCTTCCTGCTAAACCAAGATATCACACCTGATCTCATACTGAAGAAGCACCTTGAAGTGCTCTTCCCATCAATGGCACTGCCTGCCCAGTCTGAATATACATAACCCTCTGATTTAACCTTTTGATTCGCTTCATACTTGATCCAATAGTCAACAATACCCTTCAGGTACCTCAGAATATGCTTTGCAGCAATAAGGTAAACATGTCTCAGATCCGTCAAGAACTGGCTCAATATGTTCACAACAAAACAAATATCTGGTCTTATATTCATCAGGTACATCAATGACCCAATCATCTGATGATACATCATAGCATCAACTGAATTTGATGAAGCATCACTAAATAGCTTCAAGTTCGATACCATAGGTGTGGTCATGGCCTTGCAGTCCATCATCCCGAACCTATTTAGTTTCTCTACTACATACTTCCCTTGTCCTAGGGATATTCCATCTTCATTCTGCCACACCTCCATGCCTATAAAGTAGTGTATCATGTTGAACCTTGGGATATTCTGCAGTAACTCCCTCTGAAGCGGAGCATCATTCTCCCTCTACCTTTCATACTCTATGCATTGAACCATTATGCAATAGAGTGACAAGTAGCTTCCTCTGGTACTAATATTCTATGTACCTATATAGGGTCACTAGATACCAAGATCCGCTATCTTAAACCTTTACAAAATTTCTTCTCGCACCCATCTGTGAGCTTGTCATCCTCTATAGGCTTTCATATTCAACATTGTAGCAAAGGTTAAGATATTCATTACTCTAGGTGATCTCCAAGCTCCTCATTTATGTGTTATCTCATGGGAATCCTCTGAGATAGTACAAGTCCTTATTTAATTTGCACACGTGACTCTGACTGTCATGTGTCTCGACTTCCAGTGGTTGCAAATGTCTCTTTGTAGTCTATGCCTTCTTTATGTGAGAAGCCTCGTGCTATGAATCTTGCCTTGTATCCCATGATGTTTTCGTCTACTCCATGTTGTACCTTGTAGATCCATATGGAAGTTACTACAAACTTCCCTTCAGGTCTTTGACATCACATTCTAGTCCGCATTCTTCATTTTGGATTATTAGAGTGAATCTTGAACTGTCGTCAGTTGTTCTTCGGAACAAGTCTCATCCTTCTTTTCTTGTAGGATATTGTACGCGATCTTTCCTACAAGTCAAATGCACCAGTTGTATGGTTAGAAACATTTCATAATGCATATTTATAATGGAAAATTATTGTGCATAAATATGCAATTATTTCAGCCACTACAACATTCATCGATATTGTTGGGTGTGTTCTATTATCTTAAATACAGCTAATATTTAATTATCGACCGAGGTTGGTAGGCTTAGAGTTGATACAAAATATATGCGAAGGTAGAGGGATTCCTACGGTGTTGTAGAAATACTTTAATAAACAAAATATTGAAAAATCTTTCAAAATGAAAAACCAAGTCAAACTCCTAAAAATTTAATTATTAATGTGATTAAAGAAAAACATCATACTAGGATAATATTAGACTACTCATTAATTGACTCTTCTTTTTCTTAATCTAAGAATGGGAAAACTCTTATAAACAACTTTAGAAACTGAGAAAGGTCTAATTTATGAATAAGTAGAAAAAATAAATAAAGAAGCAAGTAGAAAACTTAATTAAGAAGACTTCTCTAATTCTCTAACCTATAAGCATTTTCAGTAAACATACAATTCAAGAAATAAACCCTATGCTAGTATAAATCTACAAAGTATTGGTGTATTTTCTAGAAATTAACATATCTAACCCTAAATTCAATATAAACAATGGTGAATTAAACTAAACCAGAGATACAATTATCAGATATTACAACGATGATAAATGAGGAAATGAGAGACAAAAGAAGCAAATCAAATCATAATTCAAAAACATGCTTTGATTGAAAATAAATACAAAAAGGGATTTTAATAAGTACTTTAAATAATCTAACCTAAGGTCCTAGAGGATGATGTAACTATTACCTAATTACCAAAAAATAACAGAATTCAAAAAGCTAAAGAAATAAAACTGAAAAACAAGTTAAAAATAAACTAGGAACACTACAGGTTGGATGGAAGGCTGGACAACAGTCTGGAAGGAAGGTCCGAATGATAGTCCAAACACACAGTCTCAATGAGAGGCTGTATACAGAGAATAATAAAAATAGACCTAAATGATTTAATTATCAGCTGATTTTGTGCATATGAAAACAAGATGCATAAAGGATAGAATTTAAACTTAATTAATTGAGAACATCAAAAGGGATTACTAATCTATGGGTACGAAGAGATTGTTTCTATTATAAAAAAAAACAAACTAAAACATAGCTGAACTAATTTACAGTTTAGACAAAAAGCAACAAAAGTAATCTCTAACTCTAAATTATACCTAAGACTGACATAATATTAAGCACTAACTTGAAAGGAAAGCTAAAAGGAAACTGAAAATAGGTTGTACATGACCGGTCATTTTATTTCTATAAACAAGAACTACATTAACAACATAGTGTGAATTATATTAACTACAAAAGATACATGTTATAGAGAACAGAGAAACAAATATAAACAAATTAAAAATAAAACTACTTATCTGTGAGGAAGAGATAACAAAAACTCATACAAGAATAGAAAGCATGAATTGTCGAGGGTCCCTCTCAACAATCATGGGTAAAGCATGGAAATGCTTTCACACACAGTCATAAAAAACAAGGCATAGAGCTTCTATTAAAAAGAAGGAACATAGTTACAATCTTCTTCTCTCAAAACATACTAACTATCTTTCTAATGGATTTATCAATCCCCTATCTCTCTGTGTGGAGGTGTTTATATACACACTGTTTTCAATAGATTGAGCAAGTCGACCCTTTAGTGTTTGACTGCTCTTCTAAATTTAGTCAATCATAAAAGGAAATAATTGTTCACAGGCTAGCACATGAGCATCTGCCTCCTTCAGCGTGATCATGGCATCTTCAGCATGAACATGGCGTTATGGTGAACAGGGAAGAGCACACATGATAGGTTTCTAGAATGAGGGCGCTTCTTCAATTGAACGCATGGGCTGGTGACATGGTAATAAGTAACATCATCGTGACAGCGACAAACCTCTAGAATTTTCCCTCCTTTGAATGCGTGAGCAGTGAAAACAGGATGGAAAAATCAATGCACCAACGATCCTTCTAGATTGTTGATTATGCTATCACCTAGGCATGTGGTCAACAAAATGGTTTGTAGACTTCTTCAATGTTTAATTCCTGATATTGGATGTTAACAGTGCGCAGCCTGATTAGCAAGTTGGACGGGAAGCTGGACAACAAGTTGTGTGATGAGCTGGACATCGACTGCACAGATTGGGATGACTGGTAAGATGAATGCGTTTTGTTTATAAATTCTCCCAAACATAGTACATAAACTATAAACGAATACACATATTAATTAATATATCGAATGATTTAAATGATATAGATTTGAGTTAATAAAATCATAAAAATGATACTAATAACCAATGTTGGATAAACATTAAATTTTTTCTTACCTGGTGCTAAATAACAATTTGCATGACATAAAATACACAAAAGATAATAAACTATGTATTTAAATGTGTTATTTTAATGCCAAAAATGATAACAAAATGAGGCTCAACATTCCCCCAAACCGGAGAAATTCCAAGTCCCACTACGCAAAGAAAAAGATAAGAGATCATACTGTCAAAGCGAACTTTGAAATGTGAGCCAACAACAAGCATATGCATGAATGAGTGAGTTCATAAAGTTTATAATTAGTTAAACCATGTCCAAAGTAAAACTTTGGACAAGCTGAACATATGCCACAAAAGGTATAAAATTAGTTATTTGATATTTACATGCATGATTGAGTAAAAGGATAGGGTTACTAATAGTGAAATGATAACTAAAAAAACTTTTAAGGTCAAAGCATTCTCATGGAGGTAAAAACTATTTGCCAAAGAAAAATTTTGGTTAGCAAATTTTAGTCATAAGTGTTATAATATTTGGTATTTCATTTGGAT
This sequence comes from Pseudotsuga menziesii, assembly GCA_001517045.1. Taxonomy (NCBI): domain Eukaryota; kingdom Viridiplantae; phylum Streptophyta; class Pinopsida; order Pinales; family Pinaceae; genus Pseudotsuga; species Pseudotsuga menziesii. The sequence continues at coordinate 41,552 of LPNX010319055.1, read as the reverse complement.
TATCTTTCGATCCTTCATATAGTCCTCCATATTGATCTTTTGTAAAAATATACTTTATGCTATAACCAAGTTCCATCTCTAATTTATCCTGAAAAACACTTATCATTTTGTCAGAGAAAAAAGATCTGTCATAAATAAAGAAAATAAAAACAGTTTAATTTTTTTTTAAACAATATAATTTTCCCTAATCCTCCCCCCAAACCAAAGGTATGGCGTGTCCTCAATCCATGAGAAAGAATATTCGATTGTTCCATATAAAAAGAATCCTATCATGTTGTTTTATTATTTTGTAAAAAAGAAAAACTAACTAGTAACAGGAAATTATTCAAATATGTATATTCATGAAAAATATAATAGTGCTTAGAAAGACCACTTAAATGTTGATACGAGAACTAAAAACATGACAGAGGAAAATCTAGTCATCCGTGCTTTATTTTAAAGATATTTTGAGTTTACCTTAGAGTGTGTGCGATTTTATAGATATGGGTTCCATTTCTAGGATAATGACATCCTAGGTATTTGTTGAAGTAAATAGATAGGTCCAATCCCAACTTATAGCGATTCTCAAATGACATTAAAAACAATCGGCCTTAAAATAAAATTTGAAATTTTTTGTTCATATTTATCATTATTCTCTGAATCATGTGCATAGTAGTGCATTAACCATATCTCTTTTAGCCGATATTTCCCCGCTACCAGTAGGCCTGTTCAGTACCCCGACGGGTTTATCTTGGTACCATGCAAGCATAGTCCCGCTTCTAGCAGGCCTTTTCAGTACCCCGATGGGTTTACTTGCATTTATCGAGCTTCCTTGTTTTAAGTTTTTACTTAGCATTGACTCGCTACTAGCAGGCTTGTTCAGTACCCCGGAGGGGTTTGCCTTGTATAATGATATTAAGTATATGGAATTCGATTGGTACTAGAGCGTGCTAAGCCCTACTAAAACACATAATTCAATTTTGCAAAAATAAACTTACAAATACTTTTCATACTAGCCTTAATCATAAATTATGTCAAAAGAGAATAACTTAAAGTTGTTCCTTGAACCTACAATCCCTTTTCTTCATGAAAGATAAATAATGTTCCCCACAGGAAAAAATTCCACCTACTATTGAGTTATCACACAAAGATATTTTAAGAGACATATTTTTATAACAAGTATAGGATAAACTAGTAATCCATAGGTATAAGGTGAGATTCGAAAAAGATAATAATGAGAGTAAGTCTTATCACACAACTGTTTAAAATAGAAAATCATAAATATACATGTCTGAATCAAAATACCAAAAACTATCCAAATCATAAAAGGATCGGTTAAGAATGATGTACACAAAATTGCTATAAGTTGTATTTTAAGAAAGGTTTAAGATATCTTACGATCATAATTTGTTTTTCAGATAATACTCCATGGGCCACTTATAGATAAAATTCTTATAATCAGACTGCAAAATCACTTGTTAGATGATTCATATAATTTATTTATAAAAACATATATAACATTATGGAAAGAAAAGAGTCACCTATAGTAACTCTTAGTTATTTAATAAGACAAAAGTATATTTACATAATATCCTATTCTACTAAAAAGAAATAAAACAATTCAAGTATATGAATCCTTCCAATGTAACCATGTTCCAAGCAAAATTAGAAATATACCTTTATCCACATATAAAAAAATATTACAATGATTACCGGGATATGAGGAATCAACCGAGCTATTTGATTTAGCAGCAATAAACATTGAAGAAGAGGATGGTACCATGGCTTGGTTCCCTCCTGGAACCATATTTCAATGTGACTCATGTATTCTATGTTTTCTTCTTCATTTGTTATGTCACGAGATCATTCATTGAACTCTGGGATGTATAAAGAATCTAAGTTTGGTGATGGGGAATATCCAGGTTCTAATGTCCCTCCCTCATCGAATGAGAGGCATGCCAGGTTGATCATGTCTTCTTATGGAAAATGCCAAGTAGAAACTTCACTTTCTTCCATAGTTTCTACAATCTGAGAAGAGGGTATATTCTTACTAATATTGAATTTTTCTCTTGAATACCTTCTACATAATTCACAAACATTATCATATGATAAATGAAATACGTCACCTGTTCCTATCAAAATTAAAATTTCTAAATATTCACTTTTTATGCTTTTAAGTAAAAGTCTTTTCAAGGTATCCTTCCCTGAATGTCTTAGTTTTAATCTTTGAAGGTTGTATTGAAAGCGTTCAACATAATTTTCCAAATTTTCTTCTTCTCCTTGTGTTATTTCAAATATTTCCTCATTGACCATGCAATAATCTTAGTATCCTTTCAAGAACATATGTTTAAGGTCTTCCCAAGTTTGAATGCGATTCCCACCTAGGCTCATGAACCATCGGAGGGATGCTCCTTTCAAAGTAAGAGGGAAAAAATTCAGATTTTGAATATTATATGCTCTACAGAGTATTTCCAAGTGAAATAAAAATTCAATAGGGTCTTCATTCTCTAGTCCGTGAAAATTTGGAAAAATGGATGGGGGAACGTACTGTATTTGTGCCACTCCTCCTAGATCTCTAATAGGGAATTCAAAGGTAACAACTTCTTCATCCTTCTTTCCTACCATATATTCCCATGACATAAGTAACTATTCATATATTATATTGGGGTTCCTCTTTCAAATGTTCCTGTCAATTTAGTTCGCAGGGTGGGTGGTGCTTACAACACCACTAAGTGATTTAAGTGTGAAATGAGTCATACACTCGCATACGAGTAAATTGTATGAAATTAAATTACCTAAAGGCAATCATACATCAAATTGAACTTATGAAAAAGTAAACTATTTATATCTGTGAAAAGAAAAAAATATGCTTAAGGGAAATAAATTAAACTTTGCGTAAAGTAAACATACTTGTGACAAAAAGGAACAACAAGGATTTGGGGAGACCCACTAAAGTGTATGTGTCAGGCTATCACACTATGGAAATTCTGTAGTGAATTCATCTTTTCATCTTACCGTTTGCCCTTCCCCTTGTTGTGTAACATAAAGGAATCCTATCTATCTGTATCTATCTAGACTTTGTTCATGAAACTAAACTAAAGGAAAACCTAGACTACTACTACTGTTGGATTTGGGGGGCTCCTGTTATAACAGATGCATAGGTTCTTACCTCTCATCTTACTGCTCCCCCGCCACCAACCTATCACTAAACTTCGTAAGAAAAAAATATTTTTTCTAACTTACAGAACAACTCCCCGGTGACAGCGCCAAAATTTTGGGTGTGTTATACTATCTTAAATACACCTAATATTTAATTATCGACTGGGGTTGGTAGGCTTAGAGTTGCTACAAAATATATGGGAAGGTAGAGGGATTCCTAGGGTGTTATAGAAATACTTTAATAAACAAAATATTGAAAAATATTTCAAAATGAAAAACCAAGTCAAACTCCTAAAAATTTAATTATTAATGTGATTAAAACAAAACATCATACTAGGATAATATCAGACTACTCATTAATTAACTCTTCTTCTTCGTAATCTAAGAATGGGAAATCTTTCATAAACAACTTCAGAAACTAACAAAGGTCTAATTTATGAATAAGTAGAAAAAATAAATAAAGAAGCAAGTAGAAAACTTAATAAAGAAAACTTAATTAAGAAGACTTCTCTAATTCTCTAACATATAAGCATTTTTAGTAAACATACATTTCAAGAAATAAACTCTATGCTAGTATCAATCTACAAAGTATTGGTGTATTTTCTATAAATTAACATATCTAACTCTAAATTCAATATAAACAATGGTGAATTAAACTAAACCAGAGATACAATTATCAGATATTACAGCGATGATAAATGAGGAAATCAAAGACAAAAGAAGCAAATCAAATCATAATTCAAAAACATGCTTTGATTGAAAATAAATACAAAAAGGGATTTTAATAAGTACTTTAAAATAATCTAACCTAAGGTCCTAGAGGCTGACATAACTATTACCTAATTACCAAAACATAACAGAATTAAAAAAGCCAAAGAAATAAAACTAAAAACAGGTTAAAAATAAACTAAGAACACTAAAGGTCGGATGGAAGGCTGGACATCAGTTTGGAAGGAAGTTCCGAATGATAGCCCAAACAAATAGTCCGAATGAGAGGCTGTATACGGAGAAGAATAAAAACAGACATACATGATTTAATTATCAGTTGATTTTGTGCATATGAAAACAAGATGCATAAACAACATAATTTAAACTTAATTAATTGAGATAATCAAAAGGGATTACTAATCTATGGGTATGAAGAGATTGTTTCTATTATAAAATAAAACAAACCGAAACATGGCTGAACTAATTTACAGTTTAGACAAAAAGCAGCAAAACTAATCTCTAACTATAAATTATACTTAAGACTGACATAATATTAAACACTAACTTGAAAGGAAAGCTAAAAGGAAACTGAAAATAAGTTGTACGTGACCAGTCATTTTAGTTCTATAAACGAGAACTACGTTAACAACACAGTGTGAATTATATTAACTACGAAAGATACATGTTACAGAGAACAGAGAAACAAATATAAATAAATTAAAAATAAAACTACTTATCTGTGAGGAAGAGATAACAAAAACTCATCCGCAAATAGAAACCTTGAATTGTCGAGGTGCCCTCTCAGCAATCATGGGTAAAGACTGGTGAATGCTTTTACACACAGTCATAAACAACAAGGCATAGATCTTCTATTAAAAAGAAGGAACATAGTTACAATATTCTTCTCTCAAAAAAGACTAACTATCTACCTAATGGATTGATCAATCCCCTATCTCTCTACATGGAGGTGTTTATATACACATTGTTTTCAAGAGATTGAGGAATTCAACCCTTTATTGGTTGACTTCTCTTCTAAATTTAGTCAATCATAAAATGAAATAATTGTTCATAGTCCAGCACACGAGCATCTGCCTCCTTCAGCGTGATCATGGCATTTTCAGCATGAACATGGCGTCGTGGTGAATAGGGAAGAGCACACATGATAGGCTTCTAGAATGAGGGATCTTATTCAATTGAATGCATGGGTTGGTGATGTGGTAATAAGCAATAACATCATGACAGCGACAATCCTCTAGAATGTTCCCTCCTTTGAATTCCTGAGCACTGAAAACAGGATGGCGAAATCAATGCACCGACGATCCTTCTAGATTGTTGATTATGCTATCACCTGGGCACGTGGTCCACAAAATGGTTTACAGACTTCTTCAAAGTTTAATTCCTGATATTGGATGCTAACAGCACACATCCTGATGAGCAAGCAAGATGGGAAGCTAGATAGCGAGGTGCGTGATGAGATGGACACTGATTGCGCAGATCGGGTTGAATGGTAAGATGGATGTGTTTTGTTTATAAATTCTCCCAAACATACTACATAAAATGCAAACGAATACACATATTAATTAATATATCGAATATGATTTAAATAATATATATTTAAGTTAATAAAATCATAAAAATGACATTAATAACCAAAGTTGGATAAACATTAAATTTTTTCTTACCTTGTTCTAAATAATGATCTGCATGACATAAAATACATGAAAGATAATAAAATATGTATTTTAATGTGTTATTTTAATGCCAAAAATGATAACAAAATGAGGCTCAACATTCCCCCAAATCGGAGAAATGTCGGGTCCCACTGGGAAAAGAAAAAGATAAGAGATCATACTATCAAAGTGAAGTTTGAAATGTGAGCCAGCAACAAGCATATGGATGAATGAGTGAGTTCATAAAGTTTATAATTAGTTCAACCATGTCCAAAGTAAAACTTTGGACAAGTTGAACATATGACACAAAATGTATAAAATTAGTCATTTGATATTTACATGCATGATTGAGTAAAAGGATAGGGTTACTAATAGTGAAATGATAACTAAAAAAACTTTTAAGGTCAAAGCATTCTCATCGAGGTAAAAACTATTTGCCAAAAAAAAGTTTGGTTAGCAAATTTTAGTCATAAGTGCTATAATATCTGGTATTTTATTTGGATTATCCTTCGATACTTCATATAGTCCTCCATATTGATCTTCCGTAAAAATATACTTCATGCTATAACCAAGTTCCATTGCTAATTTATCTTGAAAAGCACTTCTCATTTTGTCAAAGAAAATAGATCTATCATAAATAAAGAAAATAAAAAAGTCTATTTTTTCCTAATCCTCCTCCCAAACCAAAGGTACGGCGTGTCCTCAAGCCATGAGAAAGAAGATTCGATTGTTCCATATAAAAAGAGTCCTATCATGCTATTTTATTATTTTGTAAAAAAGAAAAACTAACTAGTAACTGGAAATTATTCAAATATGTATATTCATGAAAAATATAGCAGTACTTAGAAAGATCACTTAAATGTTGATAATAGAACTAAAAACATGACGAGAAAAAGCTAGTCATCCGTGCTTTATTTTAAAGATATCTTGTCATCATAAGATATTTTGAGTTTACCTCGGAGTGTGTGAGATTTTATGGCTATGGGTTCCATTTCTAGGATAATGACATCCTAGGTATTTGTTCAAGTAGATAGATAGGTCCAATCCCAACTTATAGAGATTCTCAAATGACATTAAAAACAATTGGCCTTAAAATAAAATTTGAAATTTTTTCTTCATATTTATCATTATTCCCCGAATCATGTGCATAGTAGTGCATTAACTAGATCTCTTTTAGATGATATTGCTCCACTTCTAGTAGGCATGTTCTGTACCGAGACGGGTTTATCTTGGTACCATGCAAGCATAGTCCTGCTGCCAGTAGTCCTGTTCAGTATCCTGGTAGGTTTACTTGCATTTACCGAGCTTCCTTGTTTTAAGTTTTTACTTAGCACTGACCTGCTATCAGCAAGCCTGTTCAGTACCCCGACAGGTTTTCCTTGTATAATGATATTAAGTATATGGAAGTCGATTGGTACTAGAGTGTGCTAAGCCCTGCTAAAACACATAATTCAATTTTGCAAAAATAAACTTACAAATACTTTTCATACTGGCCGTAATCATAAATTATGTCAAAATAGAACAAATTAAATTTTTTCCTTGAACCTACATTCCTTCTTCTTCATGAAAGATAAATAATGTTCCCCACAGGCAAAAATTCCACCATACTATCAAGTTATCACACAAAGATATTTTAAGAGACATGTTTTGACAACAAGTATAGGATAAACTAGTAATCCATAGGTATATGGTGAGATTCGAAAAAGATAATAATGAGAGTAAGTCTTATCACACAACTATTTAAAATAGAAAATTAGAAATATACATGTCTGAATCAAAATACCAAAAACTATCTGAATCATAAAAGGAACAGTTAAGAATGATGTACACAAAATTGCTATAAGCTATAATTTTTAAGAAAGGTTTAAGATATTGTACGATCATAAATTGTCTTTCAGATAATACTCCATGAGCCACTTATAAATAAAATTCTTATAATCAGACTGCAAAACCACTTGTTAGATGATTCATATTTATTTATAAAAGCATATATAACATTATGGAAAGAAAAACAGTCACATGAAGTAACTCGTATTTATTTAATAAGACAAAAATATATTTACATAATATCCTATTCTACTAAAAAGAAAGAAAACAATTCAAGTATATGAATTATTCCAATGTAACAATGTTCGAAGCAAAATTTGAAATATACCTTTATCCACATATAAGAAAAATATGACAATGATTACCGGGATATGAAGAATCAACTGGGCTATTTGATTTAGCAGCAATAAACATTGAAGAAGAGGATGGTACCGTGGCTTGGTTCCCTCTTGGAACCATATTTCAATGTGACTTATGTATTCTATGTTTTCTTCTTCATTTGTTATGTCACGAGATCTTTCATTGAACTCTAGGATGTATAAAGAATCTAAGATTTGTGATGGGGAATATCCAGGTTCTAATGTCCCTCCCTCATCGAATGAGAGGCATTCCAGGTTGATTTTTTCTTCTTGCAGAAATGGCCAAGTAGAAACTTCACTTTCTTTCATAGTTTCTACAATCCCTTGAGATATAACCTCTCCAAATCTCATATGAATTTCTTGCAATAATGTTGGTGAGGTAGGTAAGGTTGGTAAATGCTGCAGTTCAACACTATAAGCATATTGTACTACTTTATTATTTTTCGAATGTGGACTAGATTGAACAGGAATGTGCATAGGGCATAGAGGAAGTTTATGAGAAAGTGATTGTGGCAGGTGTAATTGACTAGCTTGTGTGGTTGATCTTGCCTGGAAAATGGGATATTGTTGAAAATCTTGCAGAAAAGGAAGTGTTGCATCATAAGAGAGAGTATCCCCATGATCATCACATGGGACATAAAGTCTTTGTGAACAAGGTTGAAAGGGGTTAAGATGAGGCTGAGAAGAGGGTATATTCTTACTAATCTTGAATTTTCCTCTTGAATACCTTCTACATAATTCACAAAAATTATCATATGATAACTAAAATACGTCACCTATTCCCATCAAACTTAAAATTTCTAAATATTCACTTTTTATGCCTTTAAGTAAAAGTGTTTTCAAGGTATCCTTCCCTGAATGTCTTAGTTTTGATCTTTGAAGGTTGTATTGAAAGCGTTCAACATAATTTTCCAAAGTTTCTTCTTCTCCCTGTGTTATTTCAAAGATGTCCTCATTGACCTTGCAATAATCTCGGTATCTTTTCAAGAACATATGTTTTATATCTTCCCAAGTTGGAATGCAATTCCCACCTAGGCTCATGAACCATCGGAGGGCTGCTCCTTTCAAAGTAAGAGGGAAAAAATTCCGATTTTGAAAATTATATGCTCTACAAAGTATTTCCAATTGAAATAAAAATTCATCGGGGTCTTCATTCTGTAGTTCGTGAAAAATTGAAAAAATGGATGGGGGAACATACTGTATTTGTGCCACTCCTCCTGGATCTCTAATAGGGACTTCAAAGGTAACAACTTCTTCATCCTTCTTTCCTACCATATCTTCCCATGACATAAGTAACTATTCATATATTATATTGGGGTTCATTTTTCAAATGTTCCTGTCAATTTAGTTCGCAGGGTGGGTGGTGCTTACAACACCACTAAGTGATTTAATTGTGAAATAAGTCGTACATTCGCATACAAGTAAATTGTATGAAAGTAAATTACCTAAAGGCACTCATACATCAAATTGAACTTATGAAAAAGTAAACTATCTATATCTGCGAAAAGAAAAAAAATACACTTAAGGGAAATAAAGCAAACCTTATGTAAAGTGAACATACTTGTGCTATAAAGGAACAACAAGGCTTTGGGGAGACCCAGTAAAGTGGATGTGTCAGGATGTCACACTATGGAAATTCCATAGTGAAGTCGTCTTTACATCTTACCGTTTCCCCTTCCCCTTGCTGTGTAACGTAAAGGAAACCTATCTATCCTTATCTATCTAGAATTTGTTCATGAAAAACTAAACTAAAGCAAAACCTAGACTACTTCCACTACTGGATTTGGGAGGCGCCTTTTATAACAGATGCGCAGGTTCTTACCTCTCATCTTACCATTCCCCCGCCACCAACCTATCATTAAACTTCATAAGCAAATTTTATTTTTTCTACCTTACAGAACAAGTCCCCGGCGATGGTGCCAAAATGTTGGGTGTGTTCTACTATCTGAAATACACCTAATATTTAATTATCAACTGGGGTTGGTAGGATTAGAGTTGCTACAAAATATATGCAAAGGTAGAGGGATTCCTAGGGCGTTGTAGAAATACTTTAATAAAAAAAAAATTGAAAAATCTTTCAAAATGAAAAATTGAGTCAAACTCCTAAAAAATTAATTATTAATGCGATTAAAGAAAAACATCATACTAGGATGATATCATACTACTCATTAATTAACTCTTCTTCTTCTTAATCTAAGAATGGGAAAAAATTCATAAACAACTTCAGAAACTGAGAAAGGTCTAATTTATGAATAAGTAGGAAAAATAAATAAAGAAGCAAGTAGAAAAATTAATTAAGAAGACTTCTCTAATTCTCTACCCTATAAGCATTGTCAATAAACATACAATTCAAGAAATAAACCCTATGCTAGTATCAATATACAAAGTATTGGTGTATTTTCTAGAAATTAACATATCTAACCCTAAATTAAATATAAGCAATTGTGAATTAAACTAAACAAGAGATACAATTATCAGATATTACAACGATGATAAATGAGGAAATCAAAGACAAAAGAAGCAAATCAAATCATAATTCAAAAACATGGTTTGATTGAAAAGAGATACAAAAAGGGATTTTATTAAGTACTTTAAAATAATCTAATCTAAGGTCCTAGAGGCTGATGTAACTATTACCTAATTACCAAAACATTATAGAATTCAAAAAGCCAAAGAAATAAAACTGAAAACAGGTTAAAAATAAACTAACAACACTAAAGGTCAGATGGAAGGCTGGACAATAGTCTGGAAGGAAGTTCTAAATGACAGTCCAAACACACAATCTAAATGAGAGGCTATATACAAAGAATAATAAAAACAGATCTAAATGATTTAATTATCAGCTAATTTTGTACATATGAAAACAAGATGCATAAAGAACGGAATTTAAACTTTATTAATTGAGATAATTAAAGCGAATTACTAATCTATGGGTATGAAGAGATTGTTTCTATTATAAAATAAAACAAACTGAAACATAGCTGAACGAATTTACAGTTTAGACAAAAAGCAGCAAAACTAATCTCTAACTATAAATTATACCTAAGACTGACATAATATTAAGCACTAACTTGAAAGGAAAGCTAAAAGGAAACTGAAAATAAGTTGTACGTGACCAGTCATTTTAATTCTATAAACGAGAACTACATTAACAACACACTGTGAATTATATTAACTACGCCAAATACATGTTACATAGAACAGAGAAAGAAATATAAGCAAATTAAAAATAAAACTATGTATCTATGAGGAAGAGATAAAAAAAACTAATACGGAAATAGAAACCATGAATTGTCGAGGGGCCCTCTTAGGACAACACATGAGAATCTTCCTCCTTCAGCGTGATCATGGCATCTTCAGCATAAACATGGTGTCGTGGTGAACAGGGAAGAGCACACATGATAGGTTTCTAGAAAGAGGGCGCTTCTTGAATTGAACTTGTGGGTTGGTGACATGGTAATAAGCAACAACATCGTGACAGTGACAATCCTCTAGAATGTTCCCCCCTTTGAATGCGTGAGCAGTGAAAAAAGGATGGCGAAATCAATGCATCGACGATCCTTCTAGATTGCTAATTATGCTATCACCTGGGTACATGGTCAAAAAAATGATTTGCAGACTTCTTCAACGTTTAATGCTTGATATTGTATGTTAATAGCATGCATCCTGATTAGCAAGCTGGACAGGAATCTAGACAGCGAGCTGCATGATGAGCTAGACACCGATTGTGTAGATCGGGCTTAATGGTAAGCTAAATGCATTTTGTTTATAAATTCCCCCAAATATGCTACATAACCTGCAAACAAATACACATATTAATTAATATATCGAATATGCTTTAAATAATATAGATTTGAGTTAATAAAATCATAAAAATGATATTAATAACCAAAGTTGGATAAACATTAAATTTTTTCTTACCTTGTGATAAATAACGATATACATGACATAACATACACGAAATAGAATAAAATATGTATTTAAATGTGTTATTTTAATGCTAAAAATGATAACAAAATAAGGCTCAACAGATATCTCACGAAAACTTTCTAGATGCCTTTCATCTCTACCATGACATCATTGATACTATGCACTAATCCAAATATGTAAGCAAAGAGGTTTCATTCTAGATAAGTAGAAATGGAGAGATGTATAACACGATGGAATACTTAACCATCACATGCATATTAGTAGTATACTTTCATTAATGCAAACATTGTATCATGCATAACACATCAACTGAATATAAACAAATGCATAACCAAATAATATCATGAAATGACAATTGAATACTTATCTTTATTTGTTTTGTGGGTAGACTCCTTCTTGAGCCTTCAGCTTCATCGTCTTATTCATTCATAACAACTTCATTTCTTATCCAAATGCTAATATGGATAAGAGGTTCTTCAATAATTGAGTTCTTCATATTCCTCATCACTTGAGCGAACTTCTTTGAATCATGAGAGCTTGATCTTCAATTGCTCCCATATTCTCTTCTCTTATTATGAGTCGAGCTTCTTCTTGTGTGCACTCTTCCCAGAGTATGTTGAAGTTAATCACTTCCTTCTAGCATGCATTCCTCGATTGAATGAATCCATGATCTCGGGCGGCCATTTAAGGTGGTTATAACAATATCTTATTCTTATTCGATTGCTTCGTCATAGCATTGAACACTTCCTTTTGGTGTCTTCAAGGATGACACATGAGGAATGAGATGATCTTTAATAGAATCTGCAATGATTCTCTTGGCTCTAGCCTTAGCCTCATCTCCCTATGGCTCTTATAACTTCTTTACTGAAATATTGATCTAAGTCAATTTCTTCAAGGATCACGAAGCTCCTATACTTCTTCCAATTTATATTCTTACCTTCAAATATATTAGTCAAGGAATCAAACATCTCTTTAGGTGTCTTTAGGAAGACACTTGTTGTATAAGGTGATCCTTGATAGAATCAACAATAATCGTATTGGCCTTGACCAAGTTCTTCTTGTGTAAGTCTCTTGGCCTCATCTCCCTTTGGAATTGGAACCTCTCCACTTATGTAGGTGTCCAATTCATTTTCTTCAAGAACCAGTGAGATCCTATACTTCCATGCTTGGAAGTTATCACCTTCACCAATATTTTTATCAAGCTGGTGTGATTAGTCATTTTTAAATGAGAACCTCAAATGTAAATAGAAAAATATTAGATCTTACCAATTTGAGGTGTCCGTCCTAGTTTCGGATCTAGCTTATGTAGGGTTTGTTAGAGAAACCCTAATTTTCAAAACTTGGAATATTTCATATCTAATTGGATAGAAAGATATGCCTCCTCAAGGAAGGATGAGCAACATACTCATTTTCCCAAAACTGTGATCAAAACTATAAAATATTTGATGCCCTAGTTTTCTTCAATTTCTTCTACAGAATTTCTTGATATTGTTTCTGAAATATATCAGAAATTACTGCTCCTATGTGTCTAAAACTTAACACTGATTTATCCTCGCATGTCCTATTTCCAACACTGCAGTTTTGAGCAGAATTGCTTTCACCTGTTGGGACTTACGAGAGTTTTACCAAGGTGACTTATTTTAGGACTGTTCATCATAGTGAACTTGTACAAACTTCCACATGTTAGTTTTCCATCATCAAGGTCCTACACTTTAACCACAGAAAATAAATTATGTGCCCTATCTAGAACATCTTGCGAAATTTAATTTGGACCTTCGTAGCTCGAGATATAGCAATTTTCCCTAGGTGTCATGTTTAGGGATGAATCCAGCGAGATGTTGGAACCCTGATTTGGAGGAATCATATCTGCTAGAATATAGTGAATATGAGGGTGAAAATTTTATAAAGGATACATATCGAATTTATCTTCGGCCTGTAATTTTTTTAGCTCCTGGGCCTTCTCCAATATCGATATATAGTGAATGCACAAAAATGACTAGTTTTAGTCTTTTAGGGTTTTCTCGTCCGGGGTCAAATAAGGGTTTGACCACGGTTTGACTTTCTCGGAGTTTTAGCCAACCAAAAATTTCAATCTTGGTATCTGAATTTTTATTTTGAGGAGGAGATAAATCATATACCGGGATCAGTAAAAAATTCCTCTTCTGTGAAAATCCCTAATTTCTCGCAGCAGTAATAGGTCAAAAACTAAAAATGTCGGGAATGAAATTCTGCTTCAACAGAAATATGTGCCCTTCAGTGGAGAGTTAGACTAGCCTCCTTTTGCTGATGGTCTATGGAGAGAGACCGAAAAAGTAAGAAGCCCTAGCTTATGCAGTTGCACAGTTTCTTCTTCTCAGGTTAGCTCTGATACCATGTTAGATTTTTATCATTTAATTAATGTGATCTAGGATATTATCTGAGAGAATAACATGCATAGAAATAATCACAAGAGACAAGAGACACAAAGATTTTTCCTTGGGGAAACCATAAAGGTGAAAACCCCGCAACTTCCTCAGAGATAGAATGTGAACCAATAGAAAAAGTAAAACCCAAAAACACAAAGATGATCTCTGACAACTCTTCTCTCTCTCACTTTTGCGAGCTCCTCTTCTCTCACTCATGCATTGTAGTTGAGCGAGTGTGTGTGTCTAATACAGAGTATCACTATCTATTTATAATAGTTTTGCACTTGACAATTACTTGCCAGGGATGACCTCACTAGGAGAGTCTAATAACCCTAGTACCCCCTCAACTATGGGGACTATTGCCCCGAATTACAAAGGAGGGTTAACCTCTATGAATTTACATGACGTTATTATATTAATGATCCTATTGATAGTAAAATCGGGGTATAATGAAATACAATATAAGATATACAAGTGTATACATTCCAAAGTTACAAATACATCAATAGTACACACTCATGCAAGCTATCTCGGCAAGAGAGAGAAGTATTAGTGCACCAAAAAGAAGAGAGCAGTTTTTGTCTAGGGTTTACACTCCACTGGTTGAGTTCTATACTTAGGAAGTTTTGTGGGGCTTTCTCCCTTTTTGTTTCCCCGAGGAAAATATTTTTTTTCTTGTGTTCTTATGTTTCTTTGCATGGTTTTATTTCAGTGATATTCTAGTGACTAATTGTTTTAATATATCATCTAAGTAATTTAAGAAAATTCAACAACCAAACCATAGACTCTTAAAACTGTGATACACCTATTTTCATCCATCGTTACCCTACAGGTTAATCCTAATTTTTACTCTATATTTATAGTTTGACTATAAATAGTTTTCTTTTAACATATGGCATCCTCATCGAAAGGAAAATCCACAAATCCAAAAATATCCTCTAATGAGCACTTATATGCCTATGAGGGTGATGTTTTTGACACCATCATGTCATCCTTGGACCTTTGTTTTACCTTTGTTACTGCAGAATAAAATCACTTGGTCGGACAAGATCCCTATCACCTGTGGAGAACCAAACTAGCACTTGCAATCTATTTATAAATTGTTCTTTTCCCAAATTTCATCACCTATTGTGTATCCTATTATTCAGTCGATAAGAGAATCATACTCTCCACTGTAGTCACCGTCATTGTGCATTGTATCAAAATATTCCTTGGTCAAAATGTTTTGTTTTGTAGACCTCCCAACCATGCTGGTCTTGGATGATGAAACTTTACCCACAACATATGAGACCTTGAAACTTGTTGAGAACAACCACTTCCTATCCCAGAACTTGAAGAGAGGCATTGCAATACCAATTGGCCCTCCATCATATTCCTTCATCACATTCCTCCTCTTCATTGGCCCTCCATTGTATTCCTCCTTTTCATTATTGCAGTGATTTTGAGAGTCCTTGCTAAAGCAACTATTGAACTTGATAATATTAGACCTAAAATGAAACAAAGTTATGCTACCAAGTCCTAGAGATAGCATAAAAATAGCAGAAACGGACAATAAGAGAGTAATACACACCTTAACAATGTATATTAGAGATAAATATCAATCGTGTTTGAGGGAGGAACCTCCTTACATAATGTACTAAGTACACATGACAAGATAAGATACTATGATGACTAAAATGAGAATATCTCCTTCCTATATATAGGAGATAAAGGTGTACAATAAAAACTAATATACCCACTAATAGACCCAACCAGACATAAATAATATGTAATGTACCGCAATATAGGGAGTAATGCACCACACTATATGGGGTAGTGTGCCGTCATTAAGGGATTAACATAAAAATATTTTAAAATAAGTCTTGGATGATGAGGGAAGGTTTAGAAATGATTGGACATGATTGTTAAAGAAAAATTTAGTTTTCAGAACATTTGCAGCGACAATAGTAAAAACTAGGAAAAATACTACATAAGTTATGAAAATCACTGTTTTGCAGTACCGAATCCAAAACAATATTAAGGACGCTACAAAATCTCTTGCTTTTTATTCACCTAAGCTTGTATGTTAAATTTTGACTATTATGTGGATAGATCAACATCAAAGCAACATGGAATCGTTATATGGAATAAAGCATTATTTAATTTTTGTTGCTCATGGGCACTACAATGAAGCATCACTACAAGTTTATGTTCTTTGTTGCATTGAGTTCCTATTATATTCTCTTATGTCAAGTATTTAATTATCAAGGATAGCATCATACACATTTTAGCCTTCAACAAGCATCAATTTTGATAAAAATCAAAGTTTGGGTGTTATTAAAATTTTTGCATAGTCTTAGTAACTCTTGTAGCGATCGTAGTGTAAGAACAAGGTTTGGCACTACAAAAGTTATGAATGCACAGTTTGGTTTCAGGTTACTCAAATCAATCAGTTTTTCTCTTAAATGGATTAAAACATGGTCAAAGACATTGCACACATGGATATGAGGCTTTCCCTCGCAGAATAGGAGTTTTCTTACTCAAATAGTATAAAGTTTTATAGTTTGGAATGAAACCTTAATTTGTAGGGATTGAGTATTAATGTTTCATCATCTTTGTAATTGATGTTATTTTGATTATGAAAGAGGTTTCCAAACTAACCATTTAGTTTTGCGAAATAGCTTGTCCTTAAACAAAGGCTAAAATATATAATTTTATATCCATTATTCATACCAGATTGTTAGAGTTAATATAAGCACAAAACAAATACTATTTAATAAAAAAAATCTGATATGAAAAACAAAAACAATTTGTTATCCGTTTTTTAACCACCCTTTTGTAAGTGAAGTTGATTTAAATCTTAATGAAGATGCATTTAAGCATAACAACATACTACCACCATGATATAGATCCTTGTTATACACTTAGGTTAATCTTGTTGATGTGATCAAACAACAGAGATTTCATAGAAGTCATTTTGTGGTTGTTTAAATACTTTGGCTGTCAAAATACAACAAAGATTTGACAGAAGTTACTTTGTGGTTGTTTGAATAGTTCGGTTTTCAAAATATAAGAAAAACAATAGATGGAAGATTAAATGTTGGAAAGGTTGTCGAAAAGGACAAGTCAAAAGAGAACCTTTCCCTTATATGAACCGTAGGGTTCACTCAAAAAGGCAAGGGAAAGGCATTTTGCTTCATTCTTGAGATGAGAGTAAGCTGAGAGAGAAGAAGTGAGAGGGAACTTTTTTGAGGCAGCTAGCTGATATTTTTACACTGGGCATGAATATTGAGGAACATTTATTGTTGCATAGATCCCGAGGAAGTGTACGACCGGATTTTATTGCTGGAACATAAACCGAGAAGGAAAGTACACCCTGCATTTAATGTTGGCACACAAATCGAGGAGGAGTACAGTTATGTACAGTACAAATTTGGAAACTATTTTCGAGGGCAATCTTAGGCACATTTTTCGAGGAAAAGGACAACACATTTCCTGAGGCAACATGCGTTAATTTTTGGCATGATTTTCGAGGCATACAAATGCATTAAATACAGTATGTACAATACGATTTTGGGGTCCGTTTGGCACAAAAACCAAGGATAGTATTTAACTATCCATGCACATAAATCAAGGGTAGATACTGCTGGTATTTCTGCACATTTTTTGAGAATAAATTTGGACGAAAAATGAGGAAGCATTGCACAAAAATCGAGGCAGCTTGCTGGTTCATTTTATTGGGTTGAGATAAGTTGATTTTTTACCGTAAATGACTGTTTGATTTTTCCTGAAGAAATAATAGAAACTCTCTCTGTCTTTGACTGGTTTTCCCCTTGCGGGTTTTTCCATGGCCATTGGCCAAAACTTTATGAGTACTATGTGTTAAATGGAGTGCATTTTATTTACTTTTTTCCATAAAATATTGAAGTTATAGCAGTGTTTATTTGCAAAAAACTACATTGATGAGGATGGAATTTTTTATTTTGTTGCTATATGTAATGATCTAATATTGACAAGAGAAGATAAGCTAGTTATCAAATGTAAGAAGAGGCTTTCTGCAGAATTTGAAATGAAATACCTCATAGTGATGCATTACTTTGTAGGTGTGGAAGTATGGTAGTATCCATATGAGATTTTCTAAACCAAGTAAAAGATATTGTTGAAATCTTAAAAAGATTTGGAACGGTAGATTGTAGAGCTATGACTACTATGATGACACTAGTTTGAAGCTATTACTTCAGAAGTTGTTGTTGCCACTCTATATAGACATATTATTGGTTCATTGATCTACCTAACCAATACAAGACCATATATATGTTTTGAATTAAACACCTTAAGTCAGTACATCGTGAATCCTCAACACATTTACCTGATTGGTGCAAAACATGTGATCAGATATCTAAAGGGAAAATTAGATTATGGGCTCAGATATACATCCATTGGAGAAATCAAGTTGCATGGATATGTAGATTCAGATTGGGGTAGAAGTGCCAAAGATAGGAAGAGTACATTAGGATGTTGTTTTAGTCTGGGATCAGGAATGATCTCTTGGTTCAGTAGAAATCATACCAGCATTTCACTCAGTATAGTAGAGGCATAATGCATTGTTGCATGTTCAACACGTAGCGAAGTAGTACGAATTCAGAGGATGTTCGCAGGATTATTCAATGCATCAATAGATGTCACCAATATCCTTTCTGGTAATCAGGGTTGTATCAAGATGACATAGAATGCCATGTTTCATGATAAGTCAAAACACATTGAGATCATATATCATTTCATCCGAGATATGGTTAAGAAGGGAGATGTAAAGATCAAGTATGTTCCCATAGAGGAACAAGTAGTAGATGTATTGACTAAGCCTTTGGATCGTGTAAAGTTTGAATACTTTCGAGACCAGCTTGGTGTATTCCAAAATGACATCTCTTGAAAGAGGGAGTGACAGTAGTTGGATGATGGATGCAGTGGTGAGTATGTTGAAATATTGTAACTTCAAAGAATATTCTATATGTGTATTTTGTGGTCCCCGATGATCCTACCGGGAGAACCACTTGTATTATCTTTTTACCCTGATTCTTCTAATCGAAAGAACTAATAAGAGTCATGAGGTAGTCCCCTCTAATTGTAAAGGTGGGTTATTAGCACCCCAGTGTGGTTACTTGAGCCTACATGTGTAACTCGAGCATACATGATTAACTCGAGCCTACATGTCGGATGAGTTAATTAAAGTGAACGGATGAATATAAATAGAGGTGTGGTGCTCCTCATTTGGAACACACAGTCTCACTTGTGTAGCGCATTAATGGAGAAGAGAAGTAGCTGGAGAAGGAGGAGGATCAGACTTTGATCTCCTTGCTCGTTTTATCTTTTATCTTTTTGGGGACATCTATATTGAGGAATCTTTTGCTGGGTTTTTCCCTTTAGGGTTTTCCTAGGATAAACATTTGTGTTCATTTTGTATGGTTTTGCTTTTCTATCTTTCAGTGATCCTATTTATATCCTTTTGTTATGAAAATATAATGAAATACTGATGTCTTAGCTAAGCATATTAAATTTTAACATGGTATCAGAGCCACCCTGAAAGAAGACATTGTGCAGCTACAGAAGCTAGGGCTTCTTACTTTTTGGTTCTCTCTCCACAATCGATCAGAAAAAGAAGGCTAGGCTGATTCTCGATTGAAGGGCGCATCTTTCTGTCGAAGCGGAATTCGATTCCGAGCATTTTTAGTTTTCAGTGCGAGAAATTAGGGCTTCTTGTAGAAGAGGAATTTTTTAGTGAGCCTAGCATAGGATTTATCTCCTCATCAAAATAGAATTTTAGAGACCTGGATCAAGATTTTTGGTTGGGTGAAACTCCAAGAAAGTCAAACCCTAGTTTGACCCCGAGCTAGAAAAACCCTAAATACTAAAACTGCTAATTTTTGGTACTTTATCTATATTACGATATTGGTGAAGGCTCAGGAGCTGAAAATTGCATATGCGGAAGATAAAATCATTATGTACACTGTATCCAAAATTACGCCTCCGATTCACTATATTATTGGAGATATGATTTCTCCAAGTTAGGGTTCCAGCCTCTTCCAGAATTCATCACTAAACAGGACACCTGCGGAGAATTTCAATATCCTGGGCTACAGAGGTCCAAATGGAATTCTTGAAGATGTTCCAGAAAGGGCATAGAATTTAATTCTCATGTTCTAAAATGCATACTTAGAATATGAAACAGTGACACATTGTAATCCGTACAACTTCCCTGTTCGAAACAATCCTGTAACAAGGCACCTTGGGAAAATTATCATAAATATCAATTGGTGAAACCAATTCTGATGAAACCTATGGTGTTGGATCAGGGACATGAGAGGTTACCTTAGTACGAAATTTTAGAGATAGAGGTGTAGTGATTTTGGAGATATCATAGAAATAGTGACAGGAATTTCTGTAGAAGAAATTGGAAAACTAGGGCTTCCTGTTCTAGGAGCTTCCCTCCACTGTTTTCAGAAAAGGAGTACTTTGGACAGCTCCATTTGAAGAGATATATATTTCTATCCAATCAGATCTAAAATATTCCAAGTTTTGAAAATTAGGGTTTCTATGGCAAACCCTAGATCAACGAGCTCCGGAACCAGGACGGACACCTCAAATCAGTAAGATCTAATCCTTTGTTATTTGCATTTGAGGTTCTCATTTCAAAGTGATATATCACATCATCTTGATGATAAGCTTGGTGAATTTGACAACTTCCAAGCATGGAATCATTTGATCTCTCTGAATAAAATGAATTGGACGCCTTCATGAGTAGAGAGGTTCCAGTTCCAGAAGGAGATGAGGCTCAAAGCCTTACACAAGAAGAACTTGATCAAGGCCAAGAAGATAATTGTTGATTCAATCACGGATCAACTTGTACCACAAGTGTCTTCCCTAAAGACAGTGAAGATGTTTGATTCCTTGATCAATATATTTGAAGATAAGAACATTAATTAGAAGATGGATTTGAGAAAACAGTTGAAGAATGTGAATATTCAGAATGCAGAACATCTTGAAGTGGTAGAAGAAGAATTGGAGAATGCAGAAGTGGTGATAGCCACCTTGAATGGTCTCCCAGGATCATAGAATTCATTCATTCAAGGAATGTTTGCTAGAAGGAATTAATTACTTTCAACAGACTCTGGGAAGAAGAAGAATCTTGACTCATAAGAAGAGAAGAAGAAGGTGGGAGCAATTGAAGATCAAGCTCTCACCATTCAAAGAAGATCCCTCAAGCAATGAGTAAGGTGAAGAACTCAATTCTTGAAGCACCTCTTATCCATATTATCAAGATGATGTCATGAGTGAAGAAGATGATGAAATAGAAGGATCAAGAAGGATTCAAGATAAGTATTCAATTGTCATTGCATGATATTGTTTTCTTATGCATTTGATTATATTTAGTTGATGTATTATGCATGATAGATTGTTTGCATTAATATGCTTGTGATGGGTAAGTAGCTCATGGTGCCATAGACCTCTCCATTGCTACTTATCAAACCTCTTTGCTGACATATTGGATTAGTGCACAATCTCAATGATGTCATGGTAAAGATGGAAGACATCTAGAAAGTTTCTGTGAGACATGGATGAATGTTGTATTGGCTAAACAATTGTATAATGCATAATAATTTGTCGTTATGCATATGTTTTATAGTTCTAACCATGTAACTGGTGCATTTGAATTGTAGGAAAGGTCCTGTACAACCTCCTACAAGAAAATAAGGATGAGACTTGTTCTGAAGAACAAGTGATGACAATTCAAGATTCACTCCAATGAACATGAATCTGAAGCTCCCAGGGTCAGAGACACCATGACGGAAGAAAGAGCTTCAGAGAGTGGTAGATCCACCTCGAATGATGAATACCACCATGGGTATGAGAGATAACTCAAGATGAATAAAAGAATGCTATGAAAGAAGCTATGATCAAAGAATAATAGTTGATCATGGGGAATGATGTATACGATATGATTTCGAGACATAAAGGGAAGTATGCAGTATCTTCCATATGGATCTACAAGAACAAGTGTGCAAAGCAAAGTTCGTGAGTTTCCTTTGAAACACTAAACTATGACATGACATACTCTATTGACAAGTATATGTCAAGCATAGAACCACCTATACAAAATGAAGAGGGAAGATGATACTCCACTTCAGGAAGAGTGACTACAGAAGATATCTGATTTCAACATGGTACGACATGATGGACAGCTTCTTGATGGATCGAGACTTTACCAAGAGTAAAGTGGGTTCCAACCTTCAAGATTGAATGCAAACGACTAAAATATGTTGATGACCTAACAAGATGAACTCATGAAAGATGTTATGATGAAAGAATACTAGAATGATGTTTGGGATATAATACTCAAACCAGAAAGTAAGAATGTGGTATCTTCCAAATGGATCAGTAAGATAAAATATGCTACTGATAGATGTAAGGAAAGAATTGTGGCTTCTTTCAGAAAGAGGGAATTAATTCTGAAGAGACACTTACTCCAAGAAGCAAGGTATACTTTCTTCAGAACTATCATGGTATTTTCTTCCATGATGAAGTAAAGACAAGACTTCCTTAATGGTATGATTGAGGAATATTTTTACATCGAATAGTCACAAGGATTTGAATTTGAAGACAGATGGACTCATGTATGCAAGTTGAAGAAGGCCCTCTATCGCCTGAAGCAAGCTCCCACAGCTTGGTATAGAATAATAGATAGTTTCCTAATGAGCATGGGATTTGCCAAGAGTAAAGTCGATCCTAACCTTTATCTCAAGGTTGTAGAAGATGAACCTATCATCCTGTTATTATATGTGGATGACCTATTTATGACAGGGAATGAGAAACAAATTGTAGAATGCAAGAAGAAGTCCGCTAAAGAATTTAGACCTTGGTCTAATACTTTATTTCCTAGGTCTGGAAATATGAAGGAATCTTTCTCAATCAGGGAAAGTATGCAGTGCAAAGTTTGAAAATATTTGATATGTTGGAATGCAAATTCATGGCCACACCCATGGACTCCAACCTGATGTTGTTAGCTGATGACTCATCAAAGTTAGTGGATGTGACTCATTACAAATAGATCATTGGGTCATTAATGTACTTAACAAATTCCATACCAGACATTTGTTTTGCTGTGAACACCTTAAGTCAATATCTTGTTCAACCAAGACGGGTTCACCTAGTAAGCACAAAACATGTGATGAGATATCTGAAAGGGACTATAGACTTTGGTCTATACTATGATGGTAGCCATGAGTATAGATTGTATGGCTACACAGATGCAGATTGGGCTGGAAGTATCTTAGACAGGAAAAGCACATTAGGTAGATGCTTTTGTTTGGGGTCTGCTATGAGTTCATGGTTTAGCAGGAAATAGTCTAGTGTTTCTCATAGCAAGGCTGAAGCAAAATACATAGCAGATTGCTCTGCTAAGTTGTGAAGTCATATGGATTCGGAAGCTGATATCAAGTCTCTTTGACCTGAAGATGGATACTACAATGATTCTATGTGATAACCAGATTTGTGATGACAGAGAACCCTGTGTTCCGATTGTAACACATAAAAATTCGGTATTTCTACATACGAGATAAGATGTAGATGATTATGTTTCAGTATTCCCATACTAAATATATAGATGATGTTTCAGTATTTACATACTGTAGATGCAGATGATGATGATTCCGTATTTCTATACTGAATATAGCGATGATGATGCTTTTAGTATTTCTATAGTGAAGATATAGATGATGATGCTTTCAGTATTCACATACTAGAGATACATATGGTGATAATTCAGTATTCACATACTGAAGATGTAGATGATGATGGTTTGAATGATGATGTACTGATGAAGCCTCTGTCTCGGGTAAAGTTCAAACACTTTCGAGACAAGATTGGTGTTGTTTGAAAAGACCTTCCCCGAAAGGGGGAGTAGTTATGTTGCATTGGGATTGTATCATCCCTGGGTACTTGCCCTAAAGTGATCCGAAGACCTCGGTCCTCGAGAATGAAGAGGGATTGTATCATCCTGGTACATCTGTCCAAAAGCGATCCGGTGATCTCGATCCTCGATATTGAAGAGGGATTGTATCATCCTGGGACATCTGTCCAAAATAGATCTGGTGACTTTGGTCTTCGTGAATGTGGTGGGATTGCATCATCCCTGAACTTCGGTTCAAAATGTATCCGGACGTCTCGGCCCTCGTGAATATGGTGGGATTTCATCATCCTTGAACTTCGGTTCAAAATGTATCCGGAGGTCTCGGCCCCCGTGAATGTGGTAGGATTGCATCATCCCTGAACTTTGGTTCAAAATGTATCTGGAGGTCTCGACCCCCGTGAAAGTGGTGGATTGCATCATCCCTGAAACTCAGTTCAAAATGTATCCAGAGATCTCGGTCCCCGTGAATGTGGTAGGATTGTATCATCCTTGAACTTCGGTTCAGAACGGATCTGGTGACTTTGGTACTCGAGAATGTGTGTTGATCCCATAATTCCTAGAGGAAGGATTGTCTGAGTTCCACATCTATGTTGATCCCGTAATTACAAAATGAATGATCATTAGTAACTTCGTAAAGACCTAAATCTCGTAATTCCAAAAGGAAGGATCATTGAAATGAACCCGTAATTCCAATAGGAAGGATTGTCTGAGTTCCATAGATGTGTTGATCCTGTAATTCCAATAGGAAGGATTGTCTGAGCTCCACATCTGTGTTGATCCCGTAATTCCGAAAGGAAGGATCATTAGTAACTCCGTAAAGACCTAAATCCTGTAATTCCGAAAGGAAGGATCATTGGTAACTCCGCAAAGACCTAAATCCCGTAATTCCGAAAGGAAGGATCATGTTGATGTTTTGATGATGTTGATGTTTTGATGATAATGATGTTTTCATGATGATGATTTTTTTATGATGATGATGACGTACTGATTGAAAGATCAGTGTATGATTATGATGATGTACTGATCAAAATATCAGAGTATGATGATGATTACGATGTACTGATCAAAAGATTAGAGTATGATGATGATGATGTACTGATCAGAGTATGACGATGATGATGTACTGATCGAAAGATCAGAGTATGATGATGATAACGTACTGATCAAATGATCAGTATGTGATGATAACGACGTACTGATCAAAAGATCAGAATATCATGATGATGATGTTGTTTGAGAATTGAAGTATGATTATGGTGTTGATCATGATGTTACCAATCAGGTTACTGATCGAAAGAACAAAATGCTGAAGAAGTTGTTGCTGATCGAAAGATCAAAGTACTGAAGATGTTGCTGATCGAAATGTTGAAGATGTTGTTGCTGATCAAAAGATCAAAGTGCTAAATATGTTGCTGATCGAAATGTTTAAGATGTTGTTGTTGATCGAAAGATCAAGGTTCTGAAGATGTTGTTGATCAAAATGTTGAATATATTGTTGCTGATCGAAAGGTCAAAACGCTGAAGATGTTGCTGATCGAAAGGTCAAAGTGCTGAAGATGTTGCTGCTGATTGAATGGTGTTGAAGATGTTGCTGTTCAAAAGGTCAAAAGATGCTGATGCTGATCAAAGAGTTGCTGTCGTTGAAAATTGAAGACGAAGACTATATGATGTTGAAAAGCTTCCAATGATTTATAGATGTGTTACCCTGATGATGTTGATGATTTCCTTTCCTACTATTGTTGTTGTTTTAGAATACCCTTCTCGTTAAGGGGGAGTGTTGAACTATTGTAACTTCGAAGAATATTCTATATGTATCTTTTGTGGTCTCCGATGGTCCTACCGGGAGAACCACTTGTATTATCTTTGTACCCTGATGCTTCTAATCGGAAAAACTAATAAGAGTCATGAGGTAGTCCCCTCTAATTGTAAAGGTGGGTCATTAGCACCCCAGTGTGGTTACTTGAGCCTACATGTGTAACTCGAGCCTACATGATTAACTCGACCCTACATGTCAGATGAGTTAATTAAAGTGAACGGATGAATATAAATAGAGGTGTGGTGCTCCTCAATCGGAACACACACTCTCACTTGTGTAGCGCATTAGTGGAGAAGAGAAGTAGCTGGAGAAGGAGGAGGATCAGGCTTTGATCTCCTTGCTAGTTTTATCTTTAATATTTTTGGGGACATCTATATTGAGGAAGCTTTTGCTGAGTTTTTCCCTTTAGGGTTTTCCCACGATAAATGTTTGTGTTCCTTTTGTATGGTTGTGCTTGTCTATCTTTCAGCGATCCTGTTTATATGCTTTTGTTATGAAAATGTAATGAAATACGATGTCTTAGCTAAGCATATGAAAATTTAAGAGAGTAGCTCATTCTAGAGGAGGGTATGTCTGGCTAGGCTTGTTTGGCCTAAAAGGGTTGGTAAGACAGAAAAGGAATGTCGATTCTAGGGGGATTAATATGTTTAGCTAGGTTGTTAGTCCTGAAAGGGTTAGTAATCCAAACAAGGCTTTTTTGGTCCCCAAGGAGATTCATCTATCTAACTAAGATTGTTTGGCTCGAAAGAGTTAGTAAGTTGGAAAAATTCTTGGGTGGATCTACTAGAGAACTCACTATGATGCTGCTCTGAGATGCTGAAGGGCAAGATGTATCCTCAGTATTTCTATGCTGTTGATTGTTGATGATTGTTGAGATGCTTGATGATTGTTGCAATATTTATATACTGTTGGTTGTTGATGATTGTTGATTGGTGGTGATTGTTGAGATGCTTGATGACCGGTGCAATATTGCTATACTATTGGTTGTTGCTGATTGTTGATATGCTTGATGAATATTGCAATATTGATATGATGTTGATTGCCGATGATTATTGTTGCAGTATTGTTATACTGATGGTTGTTGAGATGTTGTTGTTCAATATTGTTGTGATGTATGTTTACTTTAGTATTGATGATTAATCAATTGATTGATTGAGTTCATATCAGTGACGATACACTGATGATTGTAGTGACATGTTACTTTAGTATTCTTATACTGATGATGATTTTGATGTTCCAACATCTCTATGTTTATTATGAAGATGATGATCGTGCATCACTTGTTTTTGAGTCTTTAGCACTAACAGGTTAATGATGATTGTTGATGTGATTAGTATCCTTGCATAGATGTTGCAAATAATAAAGTTACAGATGATGTGTTAGTATCCACATACTGATCTGATGGAAGATGATCTGGTATTCATATAGTGACATTATAGACAATCATAGATAGATGATGTTTCAGTATTCATATATTGATGCTTCAAGAAGAAGATCTAGGAATATGTCTCGGTATTCACATACTGGTAGAATATGGTCCAGAAGATGATTCAATAGAATACAAATAGAATATGTCCAAGAGTGTGCGAAATATGAAGATTACAGAAGATGGCCCAGAATATGATTCAATAAAAGACAAATAGAATACGTACACGAGTGTACGAAATATGAAGGTTACAAAATATGGCCCAGAAGATGGTTCAGTAAAAGAAAAATAGAATATTTCCAAGAGCATACAAAAGATGCTTCAGCTGAGATCAATGATGAATATGTTAGACAATGTTCCAAAACTTCCTATGACATATAGAGTCTCACTAGACAGTAGTGCAGTTCTAGTAGTAGATGTTGCTATGGTTGAATACCTTCCTAGTTAAGAGGGAGTGTTAAATTATTATAACTTCAGAAGATATTCCAAGATGTATTGTATTCCTCCTTTGGGAAATGAGTTTCATCTTGTTAGTGTCATTTAAAGGAGCATGTAAACATTTGAATGCAAGGTGGGTCAATAGTACCCAAGTTTCAATATAACAAATGTTATTTTGTGGTGTCAAGTTGTCAAGTGGGCCTATTCAGTTAGAGAAGTCGACCCTGCTAGGTTAGTAGTCAATTAAACTGAAAAATATAAATAGGGAGGTGATCCTCTCCATTTGTACACACTCACTCAAGATGTCTTAGCAAGAAAGAGAAGGATTAGTGCACCAGAAATAAGAGAGAAGTTGTTTTCTAGGTTTTACACTGCACTGGTTGAGTTCTATACTGAGGAAGTTTTGCGGGGTTTTCTCCCCTTTGGTTTCCCTGAGGAAATTTGTTGTTGTTGTTGTGTTCTTATGTTTCTGTGCATGTTTTTCTTTCAGTGATCTTCTAGTGACTGATTGTTTTAAGACATCATCTAAGCAATTTAAGAAAATTCAACAACCAAATCATAGACTCTTAAAACTGTGATACACCTATTTTCATCCATAGTTACCGTGCTAGTTAATCCTAATTTTTCCTCCTCTATATTTGTAGTTTGACTATAAATAGTTTTCTTTTACCGTATGGCATCCTAATTGAAAGGAAAACCCCCAAATCAAAAAATATCCTCTAATGAGCACTTACATGACTATGAGGGTGATGTTTTTGACATCGTCGTGTCATCCTTGGACCTTTGTTTTACCTTTATTGCTGCTGAAGAAAATTACTTGGTTGGACAAGATCCCTATCACCTGTGGAAAAACAACCTAGCCCGTGCGATCTATCTATAAATTGTTCCTTTCCCAAATTTCATCACCTATTGTGTATCCCATTATTCATTCAACAAGAAAATCATACTCTCTCTTGAATAGTCAATCTTGTTGTGCATAATATCAAAAGATTCCTTAGTCAAAATGTTTTGTTTTGCATACCTCCCAACCATGCTGGTCTTGGATGAAAATTTACCCACAACATATGAAACCTTGAAACTTGTTGAGAACAACCACTTCCTATCCCATAACTTGAAGAGAGGCATTGCAATCCCAATTGGCCCTCCATCATATTCCTTCATTGTATTCCTCCTCTTCATTGGCCATCCATCGTATTCCTTCTCTTCATTATTGCAGTGATTATGAGAGTCCTTGCTAAAGCAATTGTTGAACTTGATAATATTAGACCTAAAATGAAACAAAGTTATGCAACCGAGTCCCATAAATAGCATAAACATAGCAGAAATAGATAATAAGAGAGTAATCCTCACCTTAACAATGAATATTAGAGATAAATATCATTCTTGTTTGAGGGAGGAACCTCCTTACAAAATGTACTGAGTACACAAGACAAGATAAGATACTATGATGCCTAAAATGAGAATATCTCCTTCCTATATTATATAGGAGAGAAAGGTGTACAATAACAACTAATAGACCCACTAATAAACCCAAGCAAACATAAATAATATGTAATGCACCGCAATATAGGGAGTAATATGCCACACTATATCGAGTAGTATGCCATCATTAAGGGCTTAACATAAAAATACTTAAAAGTAAGTCTTGGATGATGAGGAAAGGTTTAGAAATTAATGAACATGATTGTCAAAGAAAAATGCATTTTTCAGAACATTTGCAACGAAAACCAGGAAAAATTCTACATAAGTTATGAAAATCACTATTTTATAGCACCAAATCCCTAACAATATTAAGGACGCTACAAAATATCTTGCTTTTTCTTCATCTAATATTGTATGTTAAATTTTGACTATTATGTGGATAAATCAACGTCAAAGCAACATGGAATCATTATATGGAATAAAGACTTATTTAATTTTTGTTGCTCATGGGCACTACAATGAAGCATCACTACCAGTTTATGTTCTTGGTTGCATTGAGTTCCAATTCTATTCTCTTATGTCGAGTATTTAATTATCAAGGATATCATCATACTCATGTTAGCATCATACACACGTTAGCCTTCAACAAGCATCAATTTTGTTAAAAATCAAAGTTTGGGTGTTGATTCAAAATTTTGCATAGTCTTAGTAACTCTTGTAGCAATCGTAGTGTGTTTGGCGCTACAAAAGTTATGAAAATGCACAGTTTGGTCCGAGATTACTCAAATTAATCAGTTTTTCTCTTAAATGGATTAGAAAATGGTCAAAGACATTGCACACATGTATATGAGGCTTTCCCTTGCAGAATAGGAGTTTTCTTACTCAAATAGTATAAAGTTTTATAGTTTGGAATGAAACCTTAATTTGTAGGGATTGAGTATTAATGTTTCATCATCTTTGTAATTAATGTTATTTTGATTATGAAGGAGGTGTCCAAACTCCTATTTTTATGTAACTATTTCATAAAACTTAGAGATTAGTTTACACATGTGTCATAGTTTTGTAATTGTTTACTATTTGGGGAAAAGAGCTAGGGAGGTCTAATCTTGAAGAAGTTTTTTTTTGTTTTTTTTTATATATAGGGAGAAATAATATTTGTAAAGGGTTGAAATCCGGGAGAGAAAATACCAATGTGGATGTAGTTATCAGTTTCTAAGATTAATAAATTTTTGGATCCAAAGTATTGAAGAAAGAGTAGATATTCTTGTGTTGTTGTTTTGGAGTTTGTAAATATCCTCTATGTGAATGTTTCTTTCCTTTGTATGGAATTTAATTTTGTCATTTTCTCCATATTTTAGTGAAATTACATGGACCACAATTCATGGTATAATGCTCTGGTTCATCAGACTTAGATATTAATACCTTCTTCTTCTAAAGTTGATGTTGAAATCATCCTTGCTAAGTGCTCAATATTAATGGATGATTTTCCTTGTTCTACTTCCACCTTTTCAACTATAAAATTGTTTGTAGAATGATACCTATGTCACCTATGTAAAAGAGTTTATGCTTGTCTCCAAAATTTGGAAAAAAAATCTATTTTCTGACTCCATGCCCAATGGTCCTTCTCTGAATATATCAGCCACAAATCTTGTGGAAAAACCTATAATCACTTAAAAATTTGTCCTCTATTTTTCACTTTTTGACCTTTTTGATTTATCATTAGTGAGTAAAGTATTGAGAGAGACTTCTCTGGTTGAAAAGGTCAAATTCCAACCTAAATTTGGTTGAAAAGGTTACCTCATGAGCTTCCTCCCATAACGAGAGGAAAATCAAAGTGATAACTATGGGCATCTCCTTATCATATGTATATTTTAAAGTTTCTCATTTGTTGATATTTTACTCTCAAATGTTATTAGGTAGTCTTGTTGATTTAATATTTCCCCTATTCTGAACCCTAAAGCATCAAATTCTACTATGAAATATTTTGTAAAATTGAGCAATACTAACACTACTATTTATGATAATCTTCTTCAAATATTCAAAACACCCATTTGCTTCACTATTCCATTGAAATGAATTTCTCTTTAGTAGGTTCAACAATGTTGTTTTCAAGTGAATGTAGTATTTTTTTAACCATCTATAATATCCTATTATAACTATAACTCGTGGTAATTTGGATATGTTATTAGGGTTGGGACACTATCATTTCCTCCACTTGATTTTGTTCATAACTACTTTGACACCTCTTCCTTTCATATAATATGATCAAGGTATTCTATTTCTTCCTCACCAAAATTACAATTTGACATTTTCCTTAAAAATAGTTTTCTTCAAAATTTAGAGATAGTACATGTCCTAGGTGCTTGAGATGTTCTTTCCCTGTTTTCTTATATATAAGAATGCTATAAAAATTATTAATACAACTTAGGATTCTATAAATAAGTTTAGAAAATTTTGTTCATTATTTCCTTGAAAAGTAGCAAGAACATGAGTGAACCCAAATGCCATCACCATCACCTTGAATTGATATTCTTTTTCATGATTTTGAAAGGTAGCATTTCCAACATCTTCTCACTTCTAACTTCAGTTGGAATTAATAGTATCCCGATCTCTAATCTAATTTTGAAAAGTCTTTATCACCATGGAGCTTATCCAAAATATCATATATAAATGTAATGAGGATCTTAGTAACTTGTTTTTTTATCGTTATCTAATTGATCCCATGGTAATAAATACATAACCTAAAAAAGCCATCGATTGCATACAAACTTGTGTTGTGTTTTTTTATGACTCGATATCTTATATATACATAGCCTAAAACATCCATCTTTCTTAGATGGAAGTTGGAACCATTGGGGTTGCATCCAAAATTTTGTTTTTTTTATGACTTCGACATATTAATATATCCCGAATTTGTCCTTTTATTTTAATTTTATGGTGGTGAGATATTTATATGCCTTAATTATTGAATATTTGGATTAATTACTGAATATCTTGGTATTTGGAGCAAGTTTTTTAGAGCTAATATATTTATCTAATGGCATTGGCACGTATGTTGGTGCTCCATTACATGTCCTTTAGTTTTTCCAGTGGCACATATGTTGGTGCTCCTTTACATGTCCTTTACAAATTAGTTTTTCCATTTGCTTGACAGCTTGGAGGCAGTTATAACCCATGCAAATGATATTTTTTCCGGCATCATTTAAATCTAATAAACTTGTTTTGTGGTGTGCATAAGAGATTGTATTTCAAGTTACAAAACCCTATTTTGATTAAAATAATAATAATATTTAAATTATTAATGTAAAATTAATTAATTATATACATACCCACTGATTTGAATAGATCATGTATTTGGCCTTTTTCATGACTAGTTCATCATACAGTAGAATATTCCATCACTAGATCAATTCATTTTATCACAACTTTCACTTCAATCTTCTATTCACTCGTGAATCTTGCTTCCTCGTGAAGCCATTGTTCTGGAGTGATATTTCACAAAAGAAATTATTAATATAAGTTGCTGTTGAGTCAAAGAACGAATATAGCTGCAACACACAGACCCCACACACACAGTGAGAATGAAAACATACTGAGAAAAGGATATATGAAGGATTATATGGCAATAATGGACCACAGAACTGAGATACAAGAGGGCCCATCCATTCTTTTATTACTGATTGCGTCCTTCATTTTATAATTTATTTTCAACGTCAAGACTACGCTACATTCACGAGTTAACCGATCATTCTCCCTGATGCCTCCACGTATGGATTGGATTTTATGCATCAATGATGAACATGTTAATGAGTACTTCTGCACACTGCCAGCTTCACTTTCAACAAATAGCAAAGTGTATTAATTCACTGCTTCTGTGAAGTCTAACTCAAAATACTGTCAACAAATAGCAAAGTGTATTAATTCACTGTTTCTGTGAAGTCAAACTCAAAATCCTGAATGGATTTTGTCATCGTCTCATAATCAGTCTTTTCAGAAAAGTTGACACTCAGTGTAGTGGGATACGTTGAAAGAAAAATGGTATTTTCAAAGTAATGCAGTGAAGCTGCTGTATGATATGATTATTTGCGCCCACTACAATGCAAATTGCAATGCAAATTGATGAATTTGAGTAACAATATGTTTTTATATGCAGGACAGTGACCCAGATGGGAGTGTACTGGTGGAATTTCTCTAACAGCAATTTAAATTCAGTTTGAGAAAAAAAATTTGCTAATAAGTAAATAAATTCGTTTTAATTAAAGGAAAAAGTTCTATTAATTTAATAAAATTAAATACAACAATAATAATTTTAAGGATAACAATAATAATAACTAAGGATAAGGATGACAGTGCGTGTATTCTTAGAGGTTAAAGAGGAGTAAAGTATATTTAGGTTTATAATTAAATTTGATTATGAATAGATGTATTGTGTATTATTAGAGGTTAAAATTAGATGTTAAAGAGGAGTAAAGTATATTTAGGTTTATAACCAAATTTGATTATGAATGGATGTGTTGTGTATTATTATGTGTATTATTAGAGGTTAAAGAAAAGTAAGGTTGAACAAAATATATTTAGGTATATAATCAAAATTGATTATGAATTAGTGTAGCTTTGGCACAGCTTTGCATATATATATATACCATGAGAATTATATATATAAAAGATAAGAATTTTATGTATTTATATGGTAAGAGTCTAACCTAATATAAATGATTAATTTTTTAATTAAATGTGCTGAAGTTGGAAGTATTGATGTTGAAGTTTAGAAGTATTGATGTTTAATGTAGAGATTCTGTTGTTTTTTTATTGAGGAATTCAGCTAAACTCATAATACTAATGTTTTCTTTAAACATCTAAACTTCAAAGTATTTTGATTTAAAAAAAAAATATAATAATGTACCAATAAAAATATAAATAAATTATGCTGGATTTATTAGAAGTTGCAAATTTTAAAGAAAATAATTTAACGGTTAGTGGATTCTTGAATCATTTTTTTTTTAATCTAAGGATAAAAAGTATATATAGTTGGTAGGTATGATAGCATTTTTAAAAGCAATTGCTTATGCTAGACTGAATTGACATATTAAAAAATTTTGATTATAAAAAAATGAATACAAAATTACATTGATAGATACATATTTTCAGTAGATACTAAAATGTAGCAGGTGTTAGTTCTAAACTTTTAAGTTTGTATTAGATTACAAAAGCACAGAGTTTAGGAACCTCTAAGATGGGATTTGAATCTTGGATGGTTATGTAAAGGGTCAAGAGAATATTAATTACAGAGAAAGTGTCAATATCTGATACATCATATTCTGTAATTAAGAATGGATCACCAGAATGAAGTAAGAAACATGTATATGATGGCTTAATTTCAAGATTTTTAATAACATGTAGAACTAACAACTCATTCACATATTAACTTTAAAATACCATATCAACAAAAACATTTTTGACATGTATTCTTAAATATTAAATTATAGCATAAGCATTTACAATAAAAACATTAGTATAAAAAATTTCATAAACAAAAATAAACCTATAAAATATTCAGATTAAAAAATAACTGAAATCTAACACACAACCATTGACATCTCATCTTCATATTACAACTCAAAATGGAACAAACAGACCATATATATTAAATTCTCAATGTCTGGCTTTCTACTCTTGAGTCTCTACATAACTCACAGCCTCAGGGGCTGTGACCCCATTAAATTCAAAAATCTTGAATTTAAAGAGAAACAAATAATTAAAACTATTGCAAACTTTGTGGAACAAAGTTTCGAATCTCGAATCATTGCAATAAATTTAGGTCAACTTTCCTTGAAATATGTCGTCCATCTTTGACTGGGATCCTCTGCTTAGCAAAAGCTCTGCCCAGTGCCACCTACAATCGTCTAAAACTAAAACTCTGTCAAGAAATCAATGATCGATGGCTCAACTAAATTTCTGAAGCAATCTTTGACCTATTTATCCTTCTCCTTAAAATATAGTAATCTATGTTGATCCTTCTTCTTAAAATATAATAACGATGTTTTCCTGTGGGATAAAACCTTTGAAATTTTTCAAGTCCAAGAATCTGGAACTTGCCCGCTTATACGATTCTCATTTTCATTTATTGTTCCATCATATTCCCTATCATTTCCAAATTCATTTGCAAATCCCAAATTTGGGCGTGTGAGAATATATCACACTTACAGTACTTTCTACAACAACCACCGTTCAAGTGCATCCTTTTGGTTTTAAATGGTAAACTTAATAGAGGAATTTCATCTTTTCATTCATGCTGTGTATTGCATTTCTCCAGGATTTAAGCGTTCTCTAGATACCCTGTGTAAGACACAATCATCATTAAGATAATTGTCACCACGCATAAGCTATTAGCGAGAGTTGCAACCATTCTTTGCATTTGTATGAACTGTTTTATCATCAATAAACTTATGGGCAATCATTTTAGTGACATAATGTTATTCTTTGAAGTAGTAATTGATAATGAAAGTATGCTCTCCTAGAAAGCAATGATGACTTTGACAATCTTTCGTGTACAAACCTCATAATATAATTAATATAATTGATTTGTAGGTTAAAGAAGTGTTAGAAAACAGGATCGAGGAGCAATAACAATTAAACAAGATGCAAATATTAAATACATAAACACATTACAAGAGAGACACCAATATAACATTTCACCCAAGATGGGCTAAGTCCACACAGAAATTGCGAGTCTTTTTATTAGTATACCGTCTAGTAAAATGAAGGGATGCAAGCTGGAGCAAACCCGTTGCACTTCCTCTTCACTCTCTTACAGTCTATTTCACATAATCATAAAGGCCGTTTTACAATGCTACAATACAATACACAGCTGTATTACAATGCTTTCCTTTTATAGGGGAATTACCATGGCAAAATACCATGGGGCCATAAATTGTTGGCCAACAAATATCCCCAATTTTTTTTTATTTCGGAGGCTTTGCCCCCGGACCTCTGCGAGGGGATGATATCCCCCCGCACCTCTCTCTTGGGACGAGTGTACAATAAAATTGGGGTACAAACTTGACTCAACAATAACGTCTCTCAATTAGGAAGATCGAGCTCCACAACCAACAATCCCCCACTTGGAGACTCGTCACAACAACTTGTTGGACTCTTCTCTAAACCTTGGACCTCGAACATTTTACATCTTCGCCTTCACGATTGAAGGCTAAGAGAAATTCTCTCACTCACTTTCTCTCTAGTTACTACCTTTGTCAATATGTCTGCAGAAATTCTGGCTAGTGTGTATCTTTTCCAACTTCAACACATCATCTTCTAAAACATATCGTATGAAATGGCACTTGAGTTGTATATGTTTAGTCTTAGA
Organism: Pseudotsuga menziesii; assembly: GCA_001517045.1. Classification (NCBI taxonomy): domain Eukaryota; kingdom Viridiplantae; phylum Streptophyta; class Pinopsida; order Pinales; family Pinaceae; genus Pseudotsuga; species Pseudotsuga menziesii. The sequence continues at coordinate 5,104 of LPNX010319055.1, read as the reverse complement.
ATGGAATGATGAGTTCTTTTCAAGATGAATGGCAATCTAGATGTCACTGTACAACTTTCTATTCTTCTGCTTCTTACCTAATTCCACGATGAACCTTTGCAAACAAATCATCTCTTTACTAGCATCTGTAGCAACAACATAATCTATTTCTGTTGTTGAAAATGAAACAACCTTTTGTGGTTTCAAAATCCAACTTATTGTTGTTCCACATACAATAAAACATACCATGTGGTGCTACTCATGTTTTCTTTATCACTTGCCATATCTGCATCAACATATCCCTGTAGAATAGTGTATGAACCTCCAAAACATAATGCATGAGAAGCAGTTTCTCTTTAATACTTGATAATCCACCATACTTCCCTTCAATGCTCTTTGCCTAGATTTTTCATATGGCTGCTCACAACTCCTACTGCATGTGCAATATCTTGCCTTGTGCACACCGTGACATACATCAAGGTGTCAATTGTTGATGAATACGAAACCTTGGACATGTATTCTATCTCCCCTTGTGTCTTGATACACATCTCTTTACTTAGTTTGAAATGGATGTCCGAAGGTGTACTTATTTGTTTATCATTCTGCATTCGAAACCTCTCCAACACTTTTTCTATGTACTCACCCTAAGACAATGTCAATTTGCAATTTTTCCTGTCTATTGTTATTCTGATACCAAGGATTTTCTTTGCAACACCCAAATCCTTCATTGCAAATGATTTAGCTAGTTTCCTTTTGAGCACATTTATATCATGCATGTTAGACCTTGCAAAAATCACGCCATTCACATACAATAACAAGGTTATATATCTTCCATTTCAACCTATTAAAATAAACACAGTGGTGAGAATGACATCTACTATAACCCTGTTCTGTCATAAACTTACCAAATTTCTAATACCGCTGTCTTAGAGCTTATTTCAGGCCATACAAGCTTTTTTTCAACCTGCAAACCAAATTCTTCTTCCCTTTGACCTCATACCCTTGTGGCTGCTACATAAAAATATCTTCCTTCAAATCCCCATGAAGAAAGGGTATTTTTACATCTTGATTGTTCAAGATGTAAATCTTCTACCACCACTAGACTTAAAATAGTCCTATTTGAAGTCATTTTAACAACAAGAGAAAATATGTCATCCAAATATATACCTTTATTTTATACAAACCTTTTTACCACAAGTCTAGCCTTATACCGAATTATGTGTGGAACGAGGGAATGAAATTGATGTTGAGACACGGTTAAGGTTTCAGAAAGCCAACTGATGGCCTCCTTGTGAACCTAATATTCCCTCTTCTGGTCGCTTGTTCCTATTACGTCCGCTCCTCGCACCCACCCAATTGGTACATGTACATGGTAGCCTATAAGGGACGGACCAACAATCCCTCCTGGTCCTCAATGGATAAACCCTTCCCTCTGCAACACTAGGAAAAAACCCTGTCGATCGACACCCACGTGCAAGAAGATATCCAAAAGCCTGCAACCCCTGCAAACATTGACCCTCAGCTAGAAAAATCCACGGAGACAGACAAAGCCACAACCCATACATGTGTTGCTAAATCTTCTAAAAAAATAAGGATCACTAGGACTTATTACATCCAAGGATAATGTATAGGAATGATTATGTTTGAGAAACCTACAATCTTCGCTAGGATTTTGCACTCAGACAACCTGTCTCTCTAGCTATGCTAGAATTCATCACTCCCTCTTTTGATGGATCTCGCTTTGGATCACGCCAAGTCTTTCTCTGACGTACTCGAACTTTACTCTATATAGAGGCTTGGTTAGCACATCATCTATATACTTGTCCATTTCCATGTACTGGAGCTTCATTGCTCTTTTTTGCACCATATCCCCAATATATTTGAACTTGATCTCTATGTTCTTCGACTTGTCATGGAACACACGGTTCTTTGACAGCATCACACAACTTTGATTGTCACTGAAGATAGAAGTCACATCTAATTGGAGATCAAACAAATCAGATAGTAACTTCCGTAGTATTGAGGCCTGGAAATTCGTAGGCAACAACAAAAAGGGATTCTCCCCAGTCAACGTTCCAAACTAGCCCATGACTGTTTGGTATGGGGAATCCGTCCGGTTTGCGGTCCGGCTACTATAGGTCAAAGTAAGAAAAACAAAGGTTTTACCGGTTGCGGCCCGGTCCACCGTGTATTTTGTATTTTTTACTTAATGTATGAGATGCAAGTGCCTAATTAACCATGCAGGGTGATGAAGAAACAAGGAGCAGTCACAATGTGATGCGCAGGTTCATACCTCTCTTCTTAGGCTCGCAAGCAGCTAAATCACATGCAGCGGTGAAATAAACTATCTATCTATCTATCTATCTCCTATCTATCCCCGGGGAGCCAGATTGTAACTTGTTTATGAGTAATGTGTATTGTACATGCAACATAAAGAGAAACTACAGTTAGCTGATATTTCTTTCCACAATGCATGGACGATCAAAGATATTTCAACAATCAGATAGCCAATTGTTTTATGAACAGCATACATTACTCATGGTGGTAATTCCACAAAAATAAACCAGAAATCATTTAAACAAGAACATAGGTTTTGAGAGTTAGAACGATCTCACGGTTAATGGACAAAAAACTGGAAAAACAAAATAGTTAATCTTTCAGCCATCCACAGCATAACATTTGAAAGTGCCACCAATCTTTCTCCAACAGGAAAACAATACTTCTTTATTGCAAAGAGAAATAGTTCTTCTTACAATATCGCTTTTCATGTCTAACTGGGAAAAAGCCCCTTTTCCCTTCTACGCTTTCTACATTTATACAAAAGGGTGAGATGGTTGGGCTGCCCAAAGTAACCTTTGGGCTTCCCAACTCTTCATTTCCCAACGCTTGACTTTTCTCAAATGTTTTTTTTTTTTACAAAATGTTATATATTACAAAAAGTGACCAATCCTTTATGAGGAGGGTCCCACTTGGTCATCTAGAAATTTCCTCCATGCTGAAGCTTCAGAGGCAATGCCCTCAAACGCACAAGGCTCTAAAAACTGAATATTGATCTCAAACTTAGCAGCCTGGTTCTTTATAGCCTCAATCCTGGTTGCACTCAATTGAAGCTGATCCTCTAGAAGCTGCACGTTGATAGCTGAATGATCTACTTCGCTCTTCAAGATCTGACCATCCAGGGATTTAATATGTTGTACTTTAGCTTCCTCCTCCTGGTATCTCTTCTGCAACAGCTCCACAAAGGCGTTGTGATCCGGGAAAACCTTAAGCCTCTGCTCGGCCTCTATCTGGCACCGGTTGTAGGTAATGAGAAGCCTTCTGAAAAACTCGGTGCATGCTCCTTTCGTCTTCTTAACTGCTTTTTTGAAATCCTCCGCGGTATTTATAGCAAATTCTAGCAAGTCATAATCCCACTTGAGGTCCTGTGTATCCTTTGATGGCAGTTCTACTGGAGTTTCTTCATTGTTTTCCATCCTTGCCATTCTTGCAGTCAGGACTTCAAGGACATCCTGAGATCTATCTACAAAGTAAGAGGAGGTCTCCAGGATTTCCTCCAATCGGCCATCTACCTGCAGCACTTTGCACCTCTCTCCCTCTATAGCAGTCTGTAGCTGCAGCATCTTAGCATTTTGGGCCAAAACATGCTCTTTGAACGGTTGGAGGTTAACCTGCTGCTCCCTTGCTTCCTCCAAAGCAGTTGTTAGAGAATAAAGTTGCTCTTGATGTTTCTTTTCATGTTCCTGGGTGTGCATCTCATTGGCCTCCAAGAGGATCTTTTGCTGCTCTTCTAGCTCTTCTACCTATTCGAGCAGATGTTCCTTTTCAATCTTCAGCTCTTGATATTCTTTCTATACTCTCTCCAGAGACTCTTGTGTATTTTCCATAACTTGTCTCTCCACTTGGAGGAGCTACAGTTCATTCTTGGAGGCTCTCATCTCTTCTTTCATGTCCTCATACTTTCTTTTCAGCCTATTGCTTTCTTCTCTTTCTTTCCTTAATGTATCCTTAAGTAGAGCAGAGGATTTCTTGGATTGCTCCAAGTCTGTCATGATCTTGTCTACATTATCCTCTGAAGCTTGGATTAATACAGCTCCGGCTCTAATGGTGAACCTCGGATCCCAGTTTGTTCTGAACACAACAGCCATATCCGTTATCATTTTACCAGGAAGACCTCCTGTTTCAATCCTCCTTTCTGTTCTCTTCACTATCCTCTTTGTTGCCCTGTCATAGAAAACAGTATTGAAATCAGGGATCTCTTCTCCTTTTCTCTGCACAAAAAGGACCAACTTGAGAGTGGGGACCATGGGTGTGCTGGTAGCAGGTACTTGTGGGTTCTGAACCTCGGGGTTCTCCATGTCCTGGGTCTGCCCTCCAACTGTGTCAAAGGCTGACTGCTCTGTCTGTGTCAGTTTTAGCTTTTCTGCTTCTTGCTTTTGGAGCTCCTCATCAAGCTTCCTTTTCCTTTCTTCTTCTTCTTTCCTTGCATCTTCTTCAGCTTTTTTAGCTTCCTCTTGCGCAACTTTTCTTTTCTCTTCTTCTTCTGTGTGTAGCCACCCCGCAGCTTCCTGTGCCAACCTCTGGGCTTCCTCATTTCTTCTCTTTGCTTCTTCCTCAGCCTTTGCTTCTTCATCTCCCTTCCCACCTTTGGTGGTGATCTTCTTCTTGAACCTTCTTCTCAAGGCTGTCATGTTTACTGCATTTCAGAATATGGATTCTTCTCGATCCCAATGGTGGGCATACTCAAAATGCACGTTGTTTGCTTTGCAATGTTCAGTTACTTTACCGTGAGTATCATTTCTACGGAAGGGCATCTCTCCAAAATGGAACTTTTTCAGCTCTTCTACAAATTCATCAGCCTTTTTCACTCTGGTAAACTTGTAGCTTCCTAACCTGAAGGGCAAAGGTGGATAGGCAGTCTTCTTATGCTCAAACATAAAGCTCCCTATGCCATCCAAGAAGACTTGCCTGACTACTTCCTTGTGTATGATGTAGTCAGTAGCGTATTTGGGCAGCAGGGAGGGTGTTATAGCGGATTTCACCACACTAGGTGAATCACACATTGTATGGCCTTCCCTTGTCCCGTTGCAGACTCATTACCCCCTTTGGACCACTTTATATCTTTTGA